>CM032625.1:29876715-30476715 GCA_019097785.1 Fraxinus excelsior | reverse complement strand
CTTAATTGGATGTTTTAAAGTCCAAAATACCAAAACCTTATTAGATCACTTTAAACATGTTTAACCAAAATTGATAGCTTTTAATTTAACACACAATATTTAACATATAAACCCACATGCTCGATTAAAAATCCTTACATAAGAGAATTAAAGAAGTCCTATTTCATGTATGCAAAGCAGCCATAAAAATTTCAAATTTGAAAAGAAAAATCACATCAAGCACAAATTTTCTCAAAGAAAATTCTCATTGAACTTCTTCATCAACACATCATATGACAAACATCCATGTACTGATTTTATACAAACGTAATAGAGACGTATTAGAGATATAAAATTATACGCTTAAATTCAATAATTCACTCAAACCAAAATGCAAAATTTATTATTAAATCGTTCATACAATTAAACTCATAATCCATGCAAATTAAACATGTCTTATATTCAAATTATACAAGATATTTTCGCAATGTAATCAAATTAAACAAGTCCGTGTCAAATTATTTGAACTTTGCCAACAACATAATACGTAATTATATAAAGGAATTTAGATTTCAAAATTGGGAATATGTGAAAGCGAAGGGAAAATTTAAAAATACAGCCCTTGTTTGGTATTGATTAAAATCAAGATTTTAATTTAAATCAAAATCAAAAATTAATTTTAACTACATATTTCATGATACTCAAAACTCTCCAACCACACATTTTATCATTTTTTATTAAAATTTACTAAAATCCCGATTTTAATATTTCATCAAATAGGGGCATAGTTTGAAAAAAAAAAAAAAAAACCTCCCAAGTTCCAGTCCAGTCGGACTTGGATTCTCCAAAGGACACCACCCAACACCCCCGTTATCGAGTGTTAGGTAATCAGAAGTCATATTGATTTAAATACTGGCTCGAGCAATTTAGCCAATCAAATTCATAAATTATTTATAAAGATAGATAGTAAAAGGAACAGTTAGTCTTATGACGTGTATAAATAAAAGAGTTTCATTAGGAGTACATAATTTAGGTACATAGAGGGGTACATAACACTCATAGTGGGGTGGGGTACAACAAGAATTATCATAAATGAAAATGAAGAATATTTATATATATGTATTTGAACTTAATATTTTATTTTATTGAATTAATATATTATTTGTAAATTTATATCCAAATAATTAACTCTGAACCTACACATCTAAAAGTTAAATTTTCTCTTAATTAATGAAGAATGAATATGGATGAGAATGAACGAGATACACACGCACACGTGTTGCATCATTCACGTAAGGAAGAAAGAAGGAAAGTCTTGGTACGTATGGGAGTTGTCATTATCAAATACAAAAGGGTTAATCCCCTTCCACATAATTTTTGTGCCCGGGTCAAATATGAGCACCCCCTATTGGTGGGCACGGGTGTGGACCCGTGCCCACCAATAGGGGGGTGCCCGTATTTGACCCGGGCACAAAAATTCTGTGAAGGAAGGGCCACCCAATACAAAAAATCTTAGTCCCTGTTTGTTGTAGATGAGAAATCAAAATTTTTTTCATACATTTTGATAAAAGTTGATAAAATATGTATTTAAAATATTGCAGATCTTATAAAATATATCATTAAAATTAATTTTTGATTCTAACTCGAAATTTCAATTAAATTTTAATCGAAATCAAACACGGGCATAGTCTATAAATAGAATTGAGCCACTCCACAACAATACTCATACAAACCATCTTACTATAAAGAAAATATAGTATAAATTTTTCAAAGTGTCTGCTAATATATTTCCATGGAACCATCGAAATCCTCGATTCAATCTCTAGTAAGTGACATCAAGAAGGAGATTTTTTCAAATGATAATACTCATGCATTTGTTTCCTCATCTGCCTATGACACAGCTTGGTTAGCCATGATTCCTGCCGATCCCAGAAAATACAACGCCCCCATGTTCAAGAATTGCTTGAAGTGGATACTCGAAAACCAGAAAGAAGGGGGATTTTGGGGCAATACGGACGAAGAGGGTTTACCAACCATCGATACTCTACCCTCAACTCTTGCTTGCATGGTTGCCCTCAAAACTTGGAATGTTGGCCAAGAAAATATTGAGAAAGGTACACTAGCAAAAAATACTACGTGCGCATCTAACATGCAGACCAAATGACTTTGATGATTCTTTAGTCATTGACCTTAAAATCGGAATAATGCTATTTATCACCTGTGATAATGATTATCAGTTCTTAATTCATGGTCCAATGGAACGTGTGATGCATTTTAATGCATTGGACAAGGAAAAGGAGCCCAATCTTAGATAAAGTTACTTGTATAGACATTCACTAATTTCAGTTGAATACGTTTCTTATGTTTAACAGGATTGGCATTTGTTCATGACAAGGTAGAGATACTTTTGAAAATAAATTATCAGAATCTTCCTCGGTGGTTTCTCATTGTTTTTCCGACAATGATTGCACTCGCTCAGGCAGCCAGCCTGGAGCTCGTTTTACCTCAGGGATCCAAAGGAGTGATAGCCGACGTTTTATTCGACCAGCAACAAATTCTTCAAACGTAAGTACTCTTTTTTTTTTTGGGTAAGATTGCACATAACCTATTTGCCCAATTCCTTATAAGCCTATCATCTGCTCATGTCTCCGATATGGGACTTTCTTCGCACTTTCTCTCCCTAAAAGCTTAATTACAGGGAAGAGCTTGTTGATGAGTCACGGTATTGTGATCTTCCTCTGTTGGCCTACCTGGAGAGCTTGCCACAAACATATAATGTCCATCAAGAGGAAATCATTAAGCATTTGAGCAATGACGGTTCATTATTTCACTCACCTTCTGCTACAGCTCATGCGTTTATGGCCACGGGAAACATCAAATGTAGAAGATATCTCGAGTCTCTAGTACAAGATTGTCCTAATGGAGGGGGTAAGACAATATAATACAACTGGAAGAATACGCGTACATGAATGCTGACCTTGAAATTTTGGGTGCTCCGTGTGACATTTTAAAATGGGGCCCCTTTAGCTAACATATTAATAAAAAATTTAAATTTTAAAATTATTATATAACAAATTTTTTTTTGATGCCCCTACAATGCTGAAGTTTTGTGCGGTCGCACCACCTGAGCACCTTCATGGCCACCTTTGTCTGTATGCATGAATGGGATTAACCTAAATCAACTTTATGCAGTACCAGCAAAGTATCCTATGGACGAAGAACTAGTAAAGCTTTGCATGGTTGATCATGTTCAAAGGCTGGGTTTGGCTGAGTATTTCAATGAAGAGATCGAGAAAATACTTGCTCAAATTTACAGGTTATACAACTTTTTATAATTTAATAAGGTATAGATATTGAACATGGTTTAGAAAGAAAACTTATTGTCCAATAAAATTGAGACTTCCACGAAAACGTTCTTAAATAAGCTTGAATATTAATGTAAAAATATTAAGTGATAAAAAATAGCCCTTGCTTGGTATGGATTAAAATTTAAATTTTAATCTAAGTCAAAGTCAATAATTAATTTTAACTATATATTTCATGAAACATACAACCTTTTAATCGCACATTTCATTAAATTTATCAAAATTTATTAAAAATCTAATTTTAATCCTCATCAAGCATCGGCAATAAATATTTGATAAATACAACTAATTACTTCGAGAAAAAATGATGTAATCCTTTAACTATTCATAAAATTTTGTGACAACAGATGATTTGAATAAGGCACCTGTAACTTGACTTATCGGAAGAGTAAAAGATATAAAAATTCTGAGTCACCTGGAAAAAATAAGCAGAAACAAAAATGAGTTATAAATGATGATATAATGTACTAATTTTAATTAATTATGTTTAATAGAAATGAAAATTTTGGCCTCTCTTCAGGGATCAGAAACAATGCAAGTCAAAGCCAGGAAAGACATACATTTTTTCACCCATAAAATTATACAAGGACTCCTTGGCTTTTCGGCTCTTCCGTATGCAAGGATATGATGTAAATCCGGGTAGAATTTTGAAATCTTTATTTAATTAAGAAAATCTATTGCTTGTAAATAGTGAACTGACTCGAATGTTATACATGTTCAGGGAACTTCTGTTGGTTTCTAAATCATGCAGAAATCCTGAATCATATGGAAGAAAACTGTGAAAAATTCATTACAGTGATGTACAGTGTATACGCAGCCACAGATTTGTTATTTCCAGGAGAGTATGAATTAGAGGAGGCAAGAGCATTTGCCAGAAGAATGCTAGAAAGATCAGTTAAAAGAAATAGGGATCATAACTTTGTACTTTCCAAGGGATTTCAGAGTGTGGTAAATGATCCGTTTTCTTCCTCCCTCATCAATAAAATTAAATGGAAGTTATTTGTCTGTGCTTAAAAAATGGAAACAGGGTGGTCCACACTATGCGGCCTATGATACACTTTTCCGGTTGATTTTATTCATCATTTATTGTTTGCCATATGCGTGGGGACCTTATGAAATAAAAGTTATTTGTTGGTGCTCGATAAAAAATGGAAGATTTTCTTCATTTTAATGTTTTTCAATTATTACTGAGATGAAACTGTGGATTTCCTGTAGGTTAAGCATGAATTGGAGCTTCCATGGATTGCTAGGCTGGATCATCTCGACCATAGGAAGTGGATGGAAGAAAATAAAATAACCCCCTTGTGGGTTGGGAAGGCCTCATTTTACAGGTACATGATGGCACTCGACAAAATTAAGCCAATGTTTGACCGCAATTTTTCGTATAGAATGAGTTTTTGAATAGTAGATTTTTGGAGAACGTGTGTTTAAAAAGTAGGAAAGGTGTTTGGATTTATACGAAAAATGTGTGGTTGAAAATTAGTATAAGAAAACAAGATTTTTGAAATAATGGTTATCAAACAGGAGGCTAAGAAAGAGAGATTAAATTCTAGTACAAGAAGCTAATAAATATTATTAGGAATATTGGGCCTAACTTTATTTCAAACAGGAGGCTAAGAAAGAGATATTAAATTCTAGTACAAGAAGCTAATAAATATTATTAGGAATATTGGACCTAACTCCACCTAATAAAACCGGCTTATTAGGGGAGGATTGCCCTCACCTTATTAAGTGGATCATTTATATTTTTCCAAGTAATGTGGGATTCTAATATGCCCCCTCACGCACAGCGTGGACCATGCCAAACAACTGTGAACAAATCGATATTGGGTGGCACCCAACATTGCATAATTGGGCCTAGCTCTGATACCATATTAGGAATATTGGGCCTAACTCCACCTAATAAAACCGGCTTATTAGGGAAGGATTGCCCTCACCTTATTAAGTGGATCATTTATATTTTCCCAAGTAATGTGGGATTCTAATAGATATTACTTGTTAAACTTATCAGGTTATCCAGTCTAGACAACAAGAAGCTATTGCAGCTTGCTGTGGAAAATTATGAGTTTAGTCAGATGATATACAGAAATGAATTAGAGGAACTTAAAAGGTACACGCATTTGATTATTATAATTTGCGCATTTTTAAGTATTTTGCTCACATAAAATGTTCATAAAAATAAGTTTTTTGAATCATGAACACAGCTGGTCCATGAAATGGAGACTTAGTGACATGGGATTTGGGAGAGAAAAAACTGTGTATATGTACTTTGCTGTTGCTGCTAGCATTTCCCTGCCTTTTGATTCCCTTGTTCGATTGATAGCTGCAAAGGCTGGGATAATTATCACAGTAGCAGATGACTTTTATGACATGGAAGGCTCTATGTCTGAGCTGGAAGTCTTGACGGATGCCGTTAAAAGGTACTTCCCTATGTTCTCGACCCATGGGCTAATTATATGCAGTACTATACCAGTTTGGACAATATGATGGACGATATTTTGATATTGTATTATGTCTAGCCAGGGCCGTACCTGTGTTTCGCGAGGCCTGAGGCGAACTTCAAAATTTGGGCCCCTAAGTCATAGTAGAGAATCCATTTTTTCTTTTAAAAGAGTATCGTGGAACTAAATTTGTTAACTTAAATTCAATAATAAAACAACAAATGTTTGGTTGACTGGTTTGGTTGAGTCAATGTTTCTTTGGCATGAGAAGGAATTTTGTGGATCAGTTATATTAATACTACACTTTGAATAACCAAGGAAGTGCCTTCAAGTATGATAAAGTAATGTGGTTGGCCTTGTTGAAAGCTAGGTGGCAAGGTCTTAAATATATCTTATTATACTTAAAAGTACCTTTTAATTATAGTAAATTATGGAGTAAGCATGTTTGTAGGACAAGATAGAGGTCTCCAAAACCATCCAGTGACCAGTGTCTCCAAAACCTTTTACTATGTTACATTCCTTGTTCTAAATTTGTTTGCATTGCTAGAGATTGGGATTTGGAACTGCTTTTTCTCTAACTCTTCTATAAAATGCTTCTACTACACGATAGTGTTGGATGTGAAAACAGCATAGAATGCAGTACAATGTCAAAAGTTCAAATAAATGAATTGCTAGAAGATGAAAGCTTTTGCCTTCAATTCCTTCTATAGTAATAGACTACAAAATGATGTTTAAACCAAATGCCAGGTGCACAGAACCCTCAATTGCCGAATTGAACCTTCAAAGTCCATTCTCAAAACTTTCTTTTCTTATCAAATAAGTGAATTGACAACACTACTGAATAATTTATTGTCAAGACATGCTTCAGGCAATTTAGATACTGAGCATGCATATCAAAACTTGTATTCATTGAATTAGCACAATGTTGAAAAGAAATTAAGATTTATAGGAAAATAGGAAAAACTGAATGCATATATTACCTGCTTTTCAGGATACTTTGGAGTAGATATCAAAGAAACAGCTTCCACGCGACCAAAATCCAAGTCATAACCCAGCATATAAATGAAAAGAATCTTCTAGACATATTTCTTCTTTTCATCAGGTGTGGAAGCCTGTCAAGTTTTTAAAATAATTTAGGGATTTGACAACCGGTAGTCGTGCATAAATGCAAAGCTATGGCATAAATACTTTAGGTGAACTAGTCAGTATTGCTCCTAATATTAGGGAGACACATTTCATAAAACAATTCTGAATAAAAACTCCCAAAATTTCATTCTGACAAATAGAACTTACAGCAAAGAGGTGAGATTGAAAATCCTTACACACGATAATGGATATTGTAGGTTTTTAGTCATTACTCGAATTCAGAGTATGCATAATTAGGGCAATTGTTTACAGCAGTAATAGTCTATAACTTAGGGCCTTAAATGCCTCGTTCTTTCTATCAAATAAAATGACGAAAAGGTTAAAATTTGTTATCACTTATCAAGGCAATTTCTTACGGTAAGCAAGTAAAATCCTTAAATCAACCAACCTTGGGCCCGGAGGAGTAAGGACGTAGAGGACGCCGGACGGAGAGGGCGAGAGGTTGACTGGTTTGGTTGAGTCAAGGTTTTCTATTTCTCCCTCACAGGCCCATGGCAGATGGGCGGAGTCACGGTCGGAAGGCGCACCACACAGGGAGGAAACTCAGGCGCAAGGAAGGGCTGAAGGTGGAGGCGTGAAGCAGTGGAGGAAACACGAAACTCAGGGAAGAATTGAAGCCTGAAGGTGGAGGCATGAAAAACGGAGTTGGAAGTCGAGGTTTTAGGTTAATTTAAAAAAAAAAAAAAAAAATTTCTGGGCCCCTAAAAATTCTGGGCCTGAGGCGGTGGCCTCTTGGGCCTCCCCTCAGGTCCGGCTCTGTGTCTAGCAAACAAGCCATTGATGGTAACTATTTCCTTGCAGATGGGATGGCAAAGGATTGCAAGGACACAGTAAAACTATCTTTGATGCCCTTGATGACTTTGTAAATGAAATTACATCAAAATGTCACCAACGTGAAAGAAGTGAAATTGGGGAAAAAATTCGAGATATTGTAAGTTTGTAACCTTATTTTCTTAAATTTCCCAATTTTATCATAAATAAGCGAGTTGTAAACTTTAAATCTTTACTATCAGTGGCGTGAAACATTTGTTTCGTGGATGGTGGAGAAAACTTGGAGCCACGAAGGGTATATACCATCTGCAAATGAATATCTTGAAACTGGAATGATATCAATTGCAGCGCATACCATTACTCTTCCAGCCTCATGTTTCTTGAATCCGGGCTTAACAAGTGAAAGGCTCAAACCTGCAGAATATGAGAACATCACAAAGTTACTTATGGCTAGAACCCGATTATTAAATGACGTTCAAAGCTATGAGGTAAATGATAAGGGAAAACTTTCTAACATGCAATTTTTGATTTCCTGTTTGTCAATGTCTAAAAATTCTTAATTTTGGTTAACAATACAGAAGGAAAAAGCAGATGGGAAAATGAATATTGTATTGCTCCACTTGAATGAAAATCCACGGGCTAGTATAGATGAATCCATAGCTCACGTCGAAGAGATTGTGGAAATGAAAAGGAAAGAATTCCTCAAACATGTTCTGATGGATGGATTTGATGATTTGCCAAAATCATGCAAGAATCTTCATCTCTCTTGTATGAAAGTATTTCAAATGTTTTTCAACTCTGCCAACTTACTTGATAACGAGGTCGCGCTTGTTGATGACATTAAGAAAGCAATTTACCTTCCAATCGACCACCCGTCCAGACCTTTTGTGAAGCCTCTGCCATTAGTTCCTGAGAAGACGAAGAAGGATGGAGTAACCAAGACCACTGTTAGTTTCCATCGAGCCTTAAGAAATCGGGCAGGTATAAATATGATTAAAACCCCATCTTTCGGGACTATCACTATTCCAAGAGCTGGACAAGTTAATATCCCAATGAAATCTAATTTCTGCTTCATCTGATCAGAATCCAGCAGTTTGTTGTTATAATAAATAGTTCTTGATTGGTTAGAATATGATAAACAGTTCGTTGCATGTTCAGGAAGATCTGTTAGGATTAAATGATATTTGCTGTAATTATTTTCGCTGAGAAATAAATTTGATTTAGACCAACTTATGTTTTAAGTTTTGGGTCTATTAATGATTATAACATGTTCAATTACGAGGTACTTGCATAAATATCCTTAATTTTAGAGTACTTTTGAAAAATTATTAAAAACATGGGCTAAAATATAGATAATACAATTCACCCCAAACTATAAGACATATGGTGAAACAGAAAATTCAAAAACAGTGTCGATGGCTCCAAAAATACCGAAAACTTGCGCTCTGAAATCAAGAAAAATCGAAATCATTAGACGAAATCTTAAAAAAATCAAGCTCAAACAAGGTCATGGATTGCTTCAACTACCTTTTATTCAAAGTTTTTGTCTCCAAATTATCAAATAATCAACCCAAATCTACAGGTTTGTATGTTTCTGATTTTTCATTCAATTAGTTCATATTTCGTTTGATTTTGATGTTGAGGATTTTCTTAATTCAATACATATGAAATTTCATCTTTAGATTAATAATTTTGAAATATTATATATCAATATTTAGATTAGTATGGCTGGATCGAATATATTTAAAAAATTAACTTTGGATCAATTTAAGTGTTGCATGAAAGGTGCTTGTGAAAATGTAGATAGAAATATGAGAATGAGTGTCATTCTCTGCCATTTTTTTTAAAGGTCTCAGTCTATCTCAATTGAATTCTTTTGGATCAATTAAAGAGATGCATACATGTGTGTTTATAAAAATAATAATTATGAACATGAATTCAACTCTTACTTTAAATGAAAAAGTGAGACACTATTGTACTTTATCTAACGTGCATATAAATTTATTATATAGGGAAATTTAAAAAGTCGCATACTCTGTCATCTTTTTTTTTTTTTAAAAAAAAAACTTCATACTATTTGATATGTATTTTTTTTTGCTTATGTGGATAAAAATAACATTTTCATTTGCTATGGAGGTAAATGTGAACAAGATAACGAACATAAAAGTTACAAAATGACTAGAATTATTGTCCCTATAGAATACTTATACAACAACCTTCGAGTCCAGATTATCGTTCCTACGAGGACTATACTTTAGTCTTAACCTACTTTTCCTAACTCCTATTTGATAAAAGACAAGCAAATATAAGATTGTGATAGTTGTGAATATTGATATTCTAAAATGAACTAAATGCCTAAAACAAATGAAAATTATGATGAAATGACAAACACAAATGGATCAAAGATTCATGTATGTAAGATATATTAGGGCAAAACAATTTCATGTAACGATCACCTTAGTTCCCAATTTAAGATTCTAGCTTAATGTAGTGTTCGATCGAATTCTCCCACGGTATTCAATTTACCCATTTCGAGTTCTCATTGAGTCTATTTAACTAATTCAATTCCATATCTCTATGCGAATTACCCTTAGTTAAACGAGTTATGGCACTAGGAATTCATATAACGACCGCAGTACTAAGAGTCTCAATAGATTACATTGAATTATTGACCAAGTAATTCAATGCATTACAATCATAATAAAATCAATGGATCATCAAATTATTGACCAAGTAATTCAATACATTGCAATCATAATAAAATCAACACATGGAAGAATAAAACACAGAATCTTTGAATTAAAGAACTAAGAGTCTCAATAGATTACATTGTTTGCCTTAATAAGGAATTTAGTTACACATAATGTAAGAAGAAAACAAACAAATAAACTTAAATACATCACCGGATTATTGGAATAAAGATATAGAGAAGAATAAACTCTTGCACCAATGTCGTCTTCTTCTTTCAATCTTTGTTTTGATCTTGAATCCCTTGATATTTTTCTCCTTTTAATTGTACTCTTAATCTTGTATCTTTATTTTCTCAATGTGTGGAACCCTCTTTTCAATGTGTGGGAACCCCTTTTCCAATGCCTCCTTAGGTCTATTTATACTTTCATATACGTTCTTGACCAATTTGGAGTCTTTTTGTAGAGTTTTCGCGACCAAAAGAATAAAAACCTAAAATTTGTGGCAGTGCACAGTGCCGGGCGCTACGGGGCAGCGCCTGGGCGCTTAAAATCTGAGAATGATCAGGTTTGTAGCGTCTTGGCGTTGAGTTGATGTCAAACATGTGTTTGTTTCAATATTTTTATCATAACGTTTTCTCCCGATATTCGATTAAGGTGATTCAAAATTCATTGGAAATATAACTCAAATGGCTACAACCTTTCTTTAGAGAGTATCTTTAAATTCGATTGTTTACTATGTCAAATATGGATTACAATATGAGTCTAAAAATCGATGCATAACTCTTTCATGTGTGATCATATTTTGACGATATTTTATCACTTTGATTTTTTCCTTTATCCAATTGACTCCTAGTACTCTCGAATCTTCATCGTGAAGTTTTACACAACTTTTGAGCATTTGCATTTCAGTCCCCAAACTTTGGATCTTGCATTTTTTTCGTCAATTCTGCATTCTTTTCTCCAATTCTTCATCATTCATCGAGTTTCACCTAATAACACATTATATCATAAATTATGCTATAATTTCATTAAAAGAACAACAAAATGTCATAATTTGGAGCCCGGATAAATGTATAAAATGCACTTATCAGACACCCCAAACTTAAACATTTGTTTGTCCTCAAACAAAACTGTAACCTAACTTAATAAACAACAAATATGCAATGCTAATTACCCAATTGGTGGCCATTCAGTCAAGCAATACAAAAGATTTAGCTAGCTAACCTGGCTTTTTATCTTAATATTGAAATCATAACATCAAATTTATACACAGCTTCAAAATCACACTACATAAATTAAAATGTACTTTTCCAACGAAAAATTGACGTGTGTACGTGAAGAATTAAGAATAGCATTATGAATTCATAAGTTGTTTCAATTCCCAATACTCAATAGTCAAATATGTTCTTTCATCACTCGTAAGACTCACAACCCCCAAATTTATTCTTTTCGCTCTTTTCAAGTGTGTGAACTAAGATTTAATTTTATACTATTCTTACCTCTGTAGTCTATGTAAATCTCACTAATTGCTACTCAATATGTCAATAAACAAGGATACTCTATTAAATTTGATTGCTTCAATATCTAGGATTTAACTGAGCTAACAATCTCTTATCAAAAGTCAAATTTCTCTAAATAAGTGTTTGAAACATAACCAAGACATTTGATGCGTTTTTTGTTTCATGCACCTGCTTTTTCTAATTCCTTTTTTTCTCAATCTTTTTTTATTTCAACAATTTTTTTTATTTGAGGCATTATATCCTTAAACTTTCTAAATGACCCATGTAACAAGCTTTTGGTCGATGACTCCCAAGTCAAATGATCATAGGGTACCAGGTTTTAAAAACTCTTGCAGACTTAATTGCTCAAGTCATAAAGGCTACGAAGAGAAATTTTCAAACAAAATATTTTTTTATGCCTTGATTAGTGTAATGTCCCTCATTAAACACTTATCCAAGTAAACCAACCTTTAATTTAAAATCTTCACCAAATTGCATCATATTGACCTCAGACAATCCACACAAGATTTTTAATTTCACACATGGAATCCCTAATTATCTCAATATCTTCCCACAATAGTAAAATCCCCCAAAACTATTCTAAATTTGGTCCAAGAATGTAGAATATAGTGATTTTGGGTTTAAAACCTACGGTCCACTATTTCAACATATCCAATTATGAAATCAAATTAGTTCTACACAATGCTTAACTCAATTCATGTGCTCAATATATATCAAATTTCACATAGAAAAATTAAAATTAATCTAAGCATGCAACTTATTCACCATTCATAGATCAATTTATAATTCAATATATTGATCATTGCCAGTTAAGCCAACTCACTCACACAAGCACAAAAAGAGAAAATATTTTTGAAAATTTTCAATTTATTTTTTAATATTAAAGTATTCAATAGTAATAATAATAAATAAATAAATTGAAAACTCATGTTTTCTACCCCCAAACTTAAACTAGACATTGTCCTCAATGTCTTTAATCCTAAATCGGCATATAAAGTGGTAAGGAAGAATGTGAAGAAAAGACTCTCTTGATATAGCTTATAATTACATGACGAGCTTTCATATTGCTCAGTTGGCTCCTTGGTCAATGTTGGTTTAAATATTTTGCGACGTCATGTTCCTGAAAAATCAAATAAGGTATTAAGATCAAATAAATGGAACATATGTTACTAGCTCTAACATCTAATAACCCAACTAACTTATCAAAGACCTAAGGGAAAACTGGTAAGGTTGATGAGTCCCAAATAAATTTAAAATAAACTAAACTATCCTAAAACTCAAAAAACAAAATAAATAAATAAAAAGAAAGATTGGGAAGCCTATAAAAAAAAGTCTCTAGCTCGATTCTACGGCGGCTGATCACGGGCACCTAAAGAAGACTTTTGATACCTTGTCCATTTTTCTTCTTTTGGCTTTGATCTACTTTTCATTCGATCTCCACACCTCTTCCTTGCCATTTTCAACATAATAGGACTTGTCTATTCCATCCGACTCAACTTTAATTATGTAGATTTCTATCTCCTCGTCACGTCCAATCACAAAATCAATTTTTGGACAATTAATAAAGCGGGAAAAATGTGAGTTGGTTTCCTCATGATTGATCGCCAACTCCTCATTTAGCTTCATTGTGATTAAATTTTCACTCATTTTTTACTTTTCTTCAATTGTTGAACTCTCATCGAGTGGAGTTTTAGGTCCGCAATCTAAATCCGCGGACAACGAGAAGTCGGTTCTGATGACTCCTTGAAGTGGATTGTACCCCCATTATTGATATCCGTCCCAGTACATGAAGTCTCCCATAAGTATATTTTCATCTAATATGGCAAGTTCTTTAAAGTACTTTGTAAGTACCTTTTCGTTCAATAGGGGAGGACCAACTCCCACAAGCTTGATGTCATCATCCCAATCGTCAGGTACAAAATCTTCCACAAGCATGTACCCTTCATCAAAATTTTCAATTGCTTGTTTTCTACGTATCAAATATTTTCGAAATCTCAAAAGTTTCGTCGTGTATAAACTGGAGAACAAGCATTTCCCAGTACAATGTACCTCGTAACAATTTTTACAACTTGGATATCTTCCATGCATATCTTGACAATCCATGTAGAGATTTTTCATTGCAACAACTTTGTTACTTTACCAATGTTAGAATCATGCATAATATCTGAAAAGTACAAAGAGAGAATACCAACATAAGATAGATTAAAATTGTAGGGGGTTAGTTAAACGATATAAAAAAAATAAAGAAAAGTAAATAACAAATGAAATGAAATAACAGTTAAGAATAAAATAAATTAAGACTAAAGTAAATAGTCCCCGGCAGCGGCGCCAAAAACTTGTTGCATTTGATAAGTGTATTTTATACACTTATTCGGGCTCTAAATATTGACATTTCATAATTATTTTAATGGAATTATAACCTAATTTATTATATAATGTGTTATTAGGTAAAACTCAGTGAATGGAAGTGAAATTGAACGAAAGAAGCGAAAAATGGCTGGAAAGGGCAAGATCTAAAGTTTGGGGGGCTAAAGTGTAAATACTCAAAAGTTGTGTCGAAGGTCACGATAAAGATTTGAGAATGCTAGGGGTCAAATGGATACAACTAAGATCAAAAGGAGTAAAAACAAATCAATTTTCAACCGCACAAGGATGTTTAAATTTCTAGTTGGATATTAAGATCCATATTTAGCGTAGTAAACGTTCGAATTGAAAAAGAGCTACTTCTATCAAAGTTGTAGCCCTTTGAGTTATCTTTTCAACGCATTTTGAATCGTCATAATCGAATATCGAGAACAAACTTTATGATAAAAATACTGAAGCAGACATAGGTTAGACAGTGACTGAACACCCAGGCGCTACAAACCCGATTATTTTTAGATTTTAAGCGCCCAGGCGCTGCTCTGTAGCACCCAAGCACTATGCGCCGTCACAAATTTTAGTTTTTTATTGTTTAGGCTGCGACAACTTCACAAAAAGACTTCAAATTGACTAAGAACGTGGAGAGAAGTATAAATAGAACTAAGGAGACATTGAAAAAGGGGGTTTCCACACATTAAAAAGGGGGTTCCAACATATCGAAAAGAGGGTTCCCACATATTGAAAAGAGGGTTTCCACACATTGAAAAGAGACTTCCCACACATTGAAAAGAGGGGTTTCACACATTGAAAAGAGGGTTCCAAAAATTAAAAAAAGGAGGAGAAAGAACGAGGGATCGAAGAGCAAAATCAAGAGAAGAAATTCATCACTGGATTTAAGATCAAAGCAAAGATTGTAAGCTGAAGAAGACATTAGTGCAAGAGTTTATTCTTTTTCATATCCTTATTCCATTAATCCAATGATATATTCAAGTTTATTTATTTGTTTTTCTTCTTACATTATGTGTAACTAAATTTCTTATTAGGGCAAATAATGTAATTTATTGAGACTCTTAGTTCTTTAATTCAAGGATTCTGTATTTTATTCTTTCATATGTCAATTTTATTATGATTGCAATGCATTGAATTACTTGATTAATAATTTGATGATCCATTGAGTTTCTTACGAATTGAGATGTGAGTTTGAGACTTAGAACGTGTAATAAAATTCGGTAACGAAGTATAACGTGTAGAGATACTTATACCTAGTACTGCGGTCGTTATATGAATTCCTAGTGCCATAACTCATTTAACTAAGGGTAATTTACATAGAGATATGGAATTGAATTAGTTAAATAGGTTCAATGAGAACTCGAGAGGGGTAAATTGAATACCGTAGGACAATTCGACCGAACGCTACATTAGGATAAAATCTTAAATTAGGAATTAAGGTGATCATTAGATGGACTTATTTTGCCCTAATATAACTTATACACATAAATCTCTAATCCATTTGTATTTGTTATTTCATCATATTTTTATCTGTTTTAGGTATTTAGTTCATTTTAGAATATTAATGTTTACAACTTTCACAATCCT
Source organism: Fraxinus excelsior (assembly GCA_019097785.1). Taxonomy (NCBI): domain Eukaryota; kingdom Viridiplantae; phylum Streptophyta; class Magnoliopsida; order Lamiales; family Oleaceae; genus Fraxinus; species Fraxinus excelsior. Next base: position 30,460,846 of record CM032625.1, on the reverse strand, counting down.
TTATTTGTCTGTCTTTTATCAAATTATTGAATTACTTGATCAATAATTTGATGATCCATTGAGTTTTTTACAAATCGAGAGGTGAGTTTGAGATTTAAAACGTGTAATAAAATTCGGTAACAAAGTATAACGTGTAGAGATACATATACACAGTACTGCAGTTGTTATATGAATTCCTAGTGCCATAACTCGTTTAACTAAGGGTAATTCTCATAGAGATATGAAATTGAATTAGTTAAATAGGCTCAATGAGAACTCGATAGAGGTAAATTGAATATCGTATGAGAATTCGACCGAACACTACATTACGCTAGAATCTTAAATTAGAAATTAAGGTGATCTTTATATGAACTTATTTTGCCCTAATATATCTTATACACATGAATCTATGATCCATTTGTGTTTGTTATTTCATCATAATTTTTATCTGTTTTAGGTATTTAGTTTATTTTAGAAGATCGATGTTTACAACTATCACAATCCTTTATTTGTTTGTCTTTTATCAAATTATTGAATTACTTGATCAATAATTTGATGATCCATTGAGTTTCTTATGAATCGAGAGGTGAGTTTGAGATTTAAAATGTGTAATAAAATTCGATAACGAAGTATAACATGTAGAGATACATATACCCAGTACTGTAATTGTTATATGAATTCCTAGTGTCATAACTCGTTTAACTAAGGGTAATTCGCATAGAGATATGAAATTGAATTAGTTAAATAGGCTCAATGAGAACTCGAGATGGGTAAATTGAATACCGTAGGAGAATTCGGCCGAACACTACATTAGTCTAGAATCTTAAACTAGGAATTAAGGTGATCATTAGATGAACTTATTTTGCCCTAATATATCTTATACACACGAATCTCTGATCCATTTGTATTTGTTATTTCATCATAATTTTTATCTATTTTAGGTATTTAGTTCCTTTTAGAAGATCAATGTTTACAACTATCACAATCATTTATTTGTTTGTCTTTTATTAAATAGGAGTTAGGAAAAGTAGGTTAAGACTAAAGTATAGTTCTCGTGGGAACGATAATTCGGACTCAAAGGTCCACTATATTACTTGTTACGATATCATACACTTGCGATAAAAAACGTCAATAAGTTTTTGGCGTCGCTGTCAGGGACTCTTTACTTTTAGTCTTAATTTATTTTATTTTTAACCGTTATTTGATTTGATTTGTTATTCACTTTCCTTTATTTCCTTTATTTTATATCGTTTAACTAACCCCCTACAATTTTAATCTATCTTGTGTTGGTATTCTCTTGTTACACTTTTCAGATATTATGCATGATTCTAATATTGGTAAAGTAACAAAGTTGTTGCAATGACAAATCTCTATATGGATTTTCAAGATATGCTTGGAGGATATCCAAGTTGTGAAAATTGTTACGCGGTGCATTGTACTGGAAAATGCTTGTTCTCTAGTTTACACACGTCGAAACTTCTGAGATTTCGAAAATATTTGATGTGTAGAAAACAAACAATTGAAAAATCTGATGAAGGGTATATGCTCAAAGGAGATTTTGTACTTGATGATTGGGATGAGGACGTCAGATTTGTGGGAGATAGTCCTCTCCTATTGAACAAGAAGTTACTTGCAAAGTACTTTAAAGAACTTGTCAAGTTGGATGAAAACGATATGCTTATGGGAGATTACATGTACTGGGAAGGATTTCAACAATGGGTGGTACAATCCACTTGAAAGAGTTGAAAATAAAGACTTCTCATTGCTCGTAGATCTAGAATACGGATCGACCAGTCAATTTGAAGAAATTTCAATGATTGTACATGAGTTTAACATGAATGACAACTTGATCACAAAGGAACCGAATGAAGTAGTGGAAATTAATGAAGATGAAAGCAATGTACATTCGTCCAAATTCATTGATTGTATAGAAATTGATTTTGTGATTAAGTCCGATGAGGAAGTTGAAGTCTACGTTGTTGAGTTTGAATTGGATGGAATGGAAAAATCCTATTACATTGAAAAGGACAATATTGAAGTTTGAAAAAATAACAAAGAGTTAAGCAAAATCAAAAAAAGAAAAATAAGCAAGGGATCAAAATCTTTTTTCAAAGTTCCATGATACGGATTGCAATAGTCAAGCTAATGACTTTAAAGAAGCGCTTCTTGGGAGGCAACCCAGATTTTCTTTTTCATTTATTTCATTTTTGAGTTTTAGAATAGTTTAGTTTATTTTAAGTTATTTGTGATTCATCATCTATACCTCGTTTTCCCTTAAGTTTGTTATATGTTCATTGGTATATTAGATGTTAGAGTTAAGTAACACTTGTTCCAATTAATTGGTCTTAATGCTTTATTTGATTTTTCAAGAATACGATATCGTGAAACATTTAAACCAATATTTACCAAGGAGCCAAAGGGAGCAATGGAAAAGCTAGCCATTGAATTACACGTCATATCAAGGGAGTCTTTTCTTCACTTTCTTTCTCACCCTTTTATATGCGGATTTAGAATTAAAGATATTGAGGACAATGTCTAGTTTAAGTTTGGGGTGGAAAATATGAGTTTTCATTATTATTATTATTATTATTTTTTGTGTGCTTTTATAGTTTAGTAAAAAATTAAAATAAAAAAAGTTTTCTTTTTGTGTGCTTGTGTGAGTTAGTTAGCATGACTGGAAATGACGAATATATTTGAATCATGAATTGATCTATGAATGGTGAATAAGTTGCATGCTTAGATTAATTTTTGTTTTTCCATGTGAAATTTGATATATATTGAGTATATGAATTAAGTTAAGCATTGTGTATAAATAAGTTGATTTCATAATTGGATATGTGAAGTAGTGGACCTTAGATGTTAAACCCAAAACCACTAAATTTTACATTCTTAGACCAAATTTAGAATAGTTTGGGAGAATTTCACTGTTGTAGGAAGATGTTGAGATAAATAGGGATTCCATGTGTGAAATTAAAAATCTTGTGTGAATTGTCTAAAGTCAATAGGATGAAAATCTCAAATTAGATGTCGTTTTACTTGAATTGGTGTTAAATGAGGGACATTGCACTAATCAAGGCATATAAAAATTCTTTATTAGAAAAATTCTCTCCATAACCTTTATCTCGAGCAATTAAGCATGCAAGGGTCTTTAAAACCTAGTGCCCTATGATCATCTGATTTGGGATTCATCGCCCGAAACTTGTTACATAGGTCATTTAGAAAGTTTAAGGGATAGAATACTTCAAATAAAAAAAATCAGAAAAAATAGATGCATAAAATAGAAGATGCACCAATGCCTTGGTTAAGCCCAGACATCTGTTTAAGAAAATTTGACTTTTGATAAGAGATTGTTAGCCCAATTAAGTCCTAGAGATTGAAACAATCAAATCTTATGGAGAATCCTTATTTATTGAAATGTTGAACTGCAATTGGTGAAATTTTGCCAAACTAGAGATGTGATGATAGTAAAAAAATCTAACATTGTTCACACACTGGAAAAGAGTGAAAAGAATAAGTTTGAGGGTGTGTGAATATTACGAGTGATGAAAGAACATATTTGACCACTAAGGGTCGGGAATTGAAACAACTTATGAATTCATAATGCTATGCTTAATTCTTCACACACACACGCGCGTAGATTTTACATTGGAAAAGTGGATTTTAATTTTTGTGATGTGATTTTGAAACTGTGCATAAATTTGTTATTATGATTTCAATCTTGAGATAAAAAGTTGGGTTAACTAACTAAATCTTGTTACTTTCCTTGATTGACTAACCACCAATTAGGTAATTAACAATGTATGTTTATTAAGTTAGGTTATGGTTTTGTTTGAGGACAAATAATGCCTAAGTTTGAGGGTGTTTGATAAATATATTTTATACACTTATTCAGGCTCTAAATATTGCCATTTCATAATTTTTTTAATGGAATTATAACCTAATTTATTACATAGTGTGTTATTAGGCGAAACTCAGTGAATGGAAGTGAAATTAAACGAAAGAAGTGAAAATGGCGGAAAAGGGCAAGATACAAAGTTTGGGGGCTAATGTACAAATACTCAAAAGTTGTGTCAAAGCCCACAATGAAGATTCGAGAATGCTAGGGATCAAATGGATACAACTAAGATCAAAAGGTGTGAAAACAAATCAATTTTCAACCGCACAAGGATGTCTAAATTACTAGTTTGATATTGAGATCCATATTTGGCATAGTCAACGTTTGAATTGGAAAAGGGCTATTTCTATCAAAGTTGTAGCCCTTTGAGTTATATTTCCAACGCATATTTGATTGTCTTAATTGGACATTGGGAGCAAAAGTTATGATAAAAATACTGAAACAGATACAGGTTAGACAGTGACTCAGCGCCAAAGCGTTGCGCGCCGTCACAGATTTTAGGTTTTTAATGTTTGGGCCACGAAAACTCCACAAAAATACTCCAAATTGGCCAAGAATGTGGAGAGAAGTATAAATAGACCTAAGGAGACATTGAAAAGGGGGTTCCCACATATTGAAAAGAAGGTTCCCACACATTGAAAAGAGGGCACAAATTGAAAAAAAGGAGGAGAAACAATGAGGGATCGAAGAGTAAAATCAAGAGAAGAAAATCATCGTCGGATTCAAGATCAAAGCAAAGATTGGAAGTGGAAGAAGACATTGGTGAAAGATTTTATTTTTTTTCCATATCTTTATTCCATTAATCCGGTGATATATTCAAGTTTATTTATTTGTTTTTCTTCTTACATTATGTGTGACTAAATTCCTTATTAGGACAAATAATGTAATCTATTGAGACTCTTAGTTATTTAATTCAAGGATTCCGTGTTTTATTCCTCCATGTGTTGATTTTATTATGATTGCAATGCATTGAATTACTTGATCAATAATTTAATGGTCCATTGAGTTTCTTACGAGTCGAGAGGTGAGTTTGAGACTTAGAACGTGTAATAAATCCGGTAACAAAGTATAATGTGTAGAGATACCTATACCTAGTAATGCGATCGTTATATGAATTCCTAGCATCATAACTCGTTTAACTAAGGGTAATTCGCATATAGATATGCAATTGAATTAGTAAAATAGGCTCAATGAGAACTCAAGAATGGTAAATTTACGGTCGAATTCTCCTACGGTATTCAATTTACCCTTCTCGAGTTCTCATTGAACCTATTGTATTAATTCAATTCCATATCTCTATGCGAATTACCCTTAATTAAACGAGTTATAGCACTAGGAATTCATATAACGACCGCAATACTAGGTATAGGTATCTCTACACGTTATACTTCGTTATCGAATTTTATTACACGTTCTAAGTCTCAAACTCACCTTTCGATTCGTAAGAAACTCAATGGATCATCAAATTATTGATCGAATAATTCAATGCATTGCAATCATAATAAATCAACACGTGGAAGAATAAAACACAGAATTATTGAATTAAAGAACTAAGGTTCTCAATAAAATATATTGTTTGCTCTAATAAGGAATTTAGTTACACATAATGTAAGAAGAAAAACAAATAAATAAACTTGAATATATCACCGGATTATTGGAATAAAGATATGGAAAATAATAAACGCTTACACCAAGATCTTCTTCTTCTAATCTTTGCTTTGATCTTGAATCCCATGATGTTTTCCTCCTTTGAATTGTGCTCTTGTATCTTTTTTTTCTCAATGTGTGGGATCCCCTCTTTTCATGCCTCAGGTCTATTTAACTTTTTTACACGTTCTTGGCCAATTTGGAGTCTTGTTGTGGTGTTTTCGCGTCCCAAACAATTAAAACCTAAAATTTGATTAAGGTAATTTAAAATGCGTTGGAAAGATAACTAAATGGGCAACAACATTCATGATAAGGTTTTGATCAAGAATAAAAATAATAAGCAACTATAAGTATACCCTGAGCACGACAAGGTTTACCCTTGGCCTACGAACTTAAGATATGCTTCATCAAATATAAGTTGATTTATCTAGTTTTTCATGACAGGAAAGTTGTCTGCTTTATTTTACTTTTGCATGGTATTTGTAAGTTAGGTTGTTTGTGCTTTTAAGCTCTTACTTTTAAAATCAAACCCATTTGGCATCAGATCCAAATAAATAACCTCTTTTATGCATTTATGTAATCTTTGAATTCTCCAAGCTATTAATTACTCCAACTTGTTATAAGATGTTGAAAACTCAAGGCAGAAATCTCTTTGACACATGTTCTGCTCAAGATTGTTCTGCCTTCATTTCCGCCTCCATTCCACTTATAAATTTGCTTGAATGAAACTCAAGGTTTGTGCGTGTGTGTTTGTAAACAGGAGTACATCTTATTTTGCAGTGGTAGCGAACTTTTGTTAGAGCTTCAAGTGGTTCTCAGTAGAGTTATGTGGCATTGCTGTAATTATGCTTCAGTAGGGGACGGGTTGGATGGTGTGGGGGCGAGGTACCTAGTTCCCATGGGACTCAAACATGGGCTTCATTTCATTTTTTTGTAGCAACTTCTTTTTTGATTGCCAAACACAGCAATGTACCAAAAATATGTTATGAATTATTGTACCTTTTGTGAGTGGTCTGATGAATGATGGAAAAGATGTTATTGATGTTGGGTTGATACACTTTCTCATGTATAACGGAGTGAATATTCCACAATGTATATAGCATGGTTCAATTTCAATGCAATTTGTTTTCCCATTTTAATTCTGATTTCTTATATTTATTTTGATGTCTATATTGGATATTTATTTCGATAGCATAGGAAGGTATATAAAAATGCGAATTAATTTAAAAAAACATTACGAAAAAATCTCTTTTGCAACGTTTAAAAAAAGTTGCAAAAAGACCTCTTTAGCAACGTTTAAAAAACGTTGCGAAAGAGGTCCTTTCGCAACGTTTAAAAAACGTTGCTAAAAGGGTTTTAGCAACGTTTTTAAACATTGCTAAATGGGTCTTTTTGCAACGTTTAAAAGACATTGCAAAAGGGTTTTTCGCAACATTTTTTAAATGTTACAAAAGACCCTTCCCTCAACGGCAACACTGAACTTGACAACACTTCCTAAAACATTGCAAAACACCTTTTGCAACATTTTTTGGCCGCTGCAAAAGGTGTTTTTTGGTGTAGTGTTGACTCACACAATGGATAGTGTCAATAGAGAAAATTGATGCTTTAATTTGTAAGTCACATTGACCTTCAAAGTTCCCATCCATTGAAAAGATACTAGTTTAAACTTATTACTCACAAAAAAAAATTGTGACCAACAAAAATTGTCCCCACTATGTTAACCATCTAAGGTTAGTCACATTCGAGAAAATGATAATATATAATAGCACTTAACAATTCAACTGCTCAAGTATTAGAATCTATATTTTCCCGTATTTAACAAAGTTCAAAACTTTATTCTTTAGAGTAGTATAACCTACATTAGGTCTTCTATTACGTGATTGATGTTCTCTAAAACATTATACTCTACTAGTATACTCAAAATCTTATCATACCAAATGTTATTGCATTTAGCTTATCACCTTTATAAAGGTCAACAACTATATATATTCTGATTTCGTAATTATCGTATTTTAGAGACATTTTTATCCTCTATCAATGCCATTTTATGCACATATACAATTTTGTATTAACGCAAATTAATGTATACGATAGTTCAGCGTTAAGCACAAAGTCGAAAGTTCACTATGTTCCCAATTATCGTTCGCAATTCTATTGTATTACTATCATAAACTTAATTTCATAACGCAAAATTGCATGAGTTCTAAGCGAGAATTACATTAATTCTTTTATTTTAAGAACTCTCACTTGGTGAATCAAAATAGTTATAGGTGAGATATTCTTTAAATCTTTCAATCACCAAACTATTACTCAACTTATAATCAATTGGTCTAAGTTAGAATATTTCTAATTCTACTGACCTTAGCATTCACAACAATTCATGAATTAACAAATATTTGTAATTCAATACGGTAATTCCATAATGTGCAGTAAAAACATGAATATGCACGTTTATCCAATTATGACATATATCATAATATCACAAATTAATTCTTCCAAAAAATAATTCTAATATAATTGAAGAATAAAACTCACGTCATGTTTTATTATAAAGATTCTCAACCTCATTTTAATAAATGTTGCTGTATAATCCCAACAAATGGAAGTGACATCAGAATTCTCACATATTAGCTTATCACAAAAAATGTCCCAAAAATATTCACATATTCCATTAGGTTATGTTCCATTATTAATTTTAATAAGCATGTGTCCTTGCTTTTCTAGCTTCCCTCTAAGTATGCTTTTTACAAATTTACTTCAAGCATTAAATACAAAAATAACTATCCAAAAATTAATTTACTTATACTGAAAAATCAAGAGTAATTAAGGGACCAATATGGAATATTTTTTTTAATTAATAAAAAACAAAATGGGCGCATTAGCGCTACCACGTCGTCCTCAAAAAAACTTTTCAATTGGTCATCCCGACTAATTTTGAATTTTGAGTTCATCTGTGTAGTCAGATTTCATAAAATCAATGTTTAAGGTCACGTTTGGGATATCATTAGATTTGCCCGAGAGTGAAAATGGCAAAAATCATAATTTTTTTTTTTTCATTTCAATGCCAAAATTAATAATCTTTATATCATTTAAAAGATCTTTAGATCAAATGAAAAGCATAAAATATTGTGTACAAGAAGTTATCATGTGATGAAGTTTCAGATTTTATTGATTTTCATGTAAAGATTCAAATTTACTTACAAATTTCAAAACCTCACAACTTCTTCGTTTTAAATCCAAAATTTAAATTCTTTATTGAGTTGGAAAGCTTATTAAAATAACTTTCTAGCCATACTAATCTTACTTCATAATTATTAATGTACATAAAACAATAAATTATCAAAAGATGTCATTAAAGACCACTTAAGGTTTCAAAACTTTACATAGAAGATTCATAACCCAATTGCATTATGTAATGGCATATTTAAGAATGCATTACATGAAGAAATTCAATCTTATGGCTTTGATACTAATGAAGTAATTCGATGCATGCTTTAACATGAGTCAAGTTTCTTAATTGAAATGATGAATTCCAAGATCCTTATGTGATTGAATCACCTTGCGTCAAGACTCCAAAATATAATTTTTCTTATTCTCCAATTGTCCCAATCCCAATCCCAATAGAAATGGATGATTATCTAGAATCTAAATGCTTTAAAACAAACTAAATAGAAATGTTGAAAACTTCATACTTTAGTTTCTTGTTGTAAGTTGATATTGTGTAAGAGTGCCGCCTTACTATAAGCGGTGAAGGTAATCGCTCAAGGACCCAGCCCGTTGTAAGGATGTCAATTTTTTTTTATTGAATATACATAGTAAAGAAGAAAATCCGTTCAATAAAAAAATTGTCGAATAAAATTTTATATTCTTTAAAGCATAAAAAAAGTTGTTAATATATATATATATATATTCGTTTTCAGTTTGACTCTTCATTCTCTCTCTCTCTCTCTCTCTCTTTTTTTTTTTTTTCTATTTATTGTTTCTTTTGTTTGTTGAGAGACTTTGAAAATTTTACTTTATTTTTTCTGTTTGTTTAGTCATCCTTAATTCTGCATCCCTAAATTCAACCCTCTGCAAATTCTCTAACTTACATGTACATTCCTTGATAATATTAATATGTATGATTTTTTATTTTTCTTGCCCTCCTGTATATTTTTATTTTTGGTATTTTTCAATTTCTTTTTTTTTTAATTAGCCTTTAAAAAAAAAAATCATATGTACCTCATCTAATATGAAAGGGAATCATTAATATTTATATAAAAGAGTACTAAAAGTAATGAACTTGATCTCATAAAAACTTTTCACTACTAATGTGGCAAGAGAACCATAATTATGGTCCTATCACTACACCAAAAAAGGGCTTTTGCAGCGGCAAAAAAACGCTACAAAAGCCCTTTTGCAGCGTTTTTTCAAGTGTTGCGAAGGCCGGTGTTGTCGTTGAGGGAAGACTTTTTGTAGCGTTTTTTCAGCGTTGCGGTAGACCCCTTTTGCAGCGTTTTTTAAACGTTGCGATAGACCCCATTTTGCAGCGTTTTTTCAGCGTTGCGGTAAACCCCTTTTGCAGCGTTTTTTAAACGTTGCGATAGACCCCCTTTTGCAGCGTTTTTTCAGCGTTGCGGTAGACCCCCTTTTGCAGCATTTTTTAAACGTTGCGATAGACCCCCATTTGCAGCGTTTTTTCAGCGTTGCGGTAGACCCTTTTGCAGCGTTTTTTAAACGTTGCGATAGACCCCCTTTTGCAGCGTTTTTTAAACGTTGCGGTAGACCTCCCCTTTTTGCAGCGTTTTTTCAACGTTGCCGTAGACATTTTTATTTTTATTTTATATGGTAATTGATTGCTAAAATTGAAAATGACACTTTGTGAACAAATTTTGAAATTGCATAAAAATTGATAATTTCATTTAAATTTTTGAATCAATATAACATTAGAATGTGTTACAACACAACCTATCTACAAATGAATAATGAGTAAAGAGCGAAACTATAATAAACTAGTTACAACACAACCTATCTAAAGTTCTTGTTGCCGTATACAATGTATTTCTGACCAGATTACCCTCTCCTTTGAGAACGGGGTATCTTCATCAATGACACACTGTTGTAAAAATAGAAGGATCTCATTCTGCTCTCTCCAATTGTCAACATTAACATCTACACTTGCATTTTCCCCATAACCATCAAGTCCTGTAATAGATTTTAAATCTGCAAAAGATTCTAGAATTAGTAACAAAGGCAATATGCAACCCGCAAAGCAGTAAACTAAACATGTTTTAATGGAATTAAGATTGTATTAATAATCCCAAGTATAAACATCTCAACATCACTAGGATTATCTTCTTATCAGGTATATAGACCATTCATCGAAAAAACTTGCTTCTATTACAAAGTTTCTATTAAATACAATTCCATCACAACTGTCATGTAAGAGCTACAGATAAGACTTTCCATGAAGAAGATTATCTCTCAAGGTAACGTGCAATGCTATCCTAGATTTCACAGATTAATATTTTATTGTATCTTACGCATTTATGTGGAGGAGGAGTCTGGCAGTAGTTCTATGAATATGCTCCGTAAGTTCAGGTACAACATCCACCTGTCAAAAAGGCCAGTCAAAATAAGTACTGTTAGCTTTAAGCAACTAATAATTACCAAATGTAACAATCATACCAACAATATTAACAACAATAAAAAGTCACTCAACTCATAGAGAGTAGGGGGAAGAGGAGAGGAGAAGAGAGACCGAGACAAAGAGGAGGAAAAATTAGGGCTTTCATTTTGCAACGTTTTTTCTTCTTTTAAAGGGGTGAGGACATTTGCAACGTTTTTTAAAAAAATATTGCGAAATAATTAGAAAAAATAAAAATTGTAAAAAGCTTATTTCGCAACTTTTTTTAAACGTTGCGAAATATAAAACTTTTTGCAACGTTTATTAAACGTTGCAAAAAAGTGATCTTTCGCAACGTTTAATAAACGTTGCAAAAAGTTGATCTTTTCGCAACGTTCGATAAACGTTGCGAAAGACACTTTTTTGCAACGTTTATTTACAAAATGTTGCTAAACCTCAATTTTTGCACTTTTTTGCAACATTCACTTATCAAAATGTTGCGATAGACCCTTTTAGCAACACTTAACTATCGAGTGTTGCAAAAGCTGTGTTGCAAAAGCTTATTTTTGGTGTAGTGTATGATTGTGAAAATCATAAGTAAGGTTCTCTTGCCACGTCAACGGTATCTTGCACACACGGGTAGGAAATCAAGCTTGTTAAAAGTAAATCCAAAGATTATACATCACTTTGTGATATGACAGCTCTTGTTTAAATGTTAAATCTCTCTCTCTTTTTTTTTTTTTTTTGGAATTATACAATGTATATAATATTTTTCATCTTCTACAAAGCGGCAGAAATTTTTTTGAAGCTAATGTGAAATGTCTATCACTTAAATCACTATCCCAAACATGTTAGGAAAGCCAAGTTGAAAGTGTTAAAGTAATAAAATTTCAAGTGCTAGAAATAAAAATCACTTTAAAAATTTTGGTGGAAACATGCGATGACCATAAAGCATTTAGAGATGCTAAAGGTTTGTTTCCTGAAATTATGTATTTTGAGTTCTTGTTTGGTATGGTTATTATATACTAATAGATTAAGCAATATTCTATTAGTTACTTAAAAGTACTTACTTCATTTTCTAAAATATGTTAAGAAATTATATTTGAATCTGACAAGATTATTATAAAGAAATTGTTGTTTGAATAAAAGTTGAACTTATATTTCATGAAAAGCATATTATTCATAGAAAGAAACACTTTTATGAAATATCAACGATGCGATAACACCTTTAGCTGAAAATTTTTTTAGAGTTGGTTATTTTTTATATACAGTTAATAAAGCGGTTTTTTTTTTCACTTCAATCAAGGTTAGAACAATTTAAAATATATAAAAGCACTTTTGGGTCTTTGTTTGATTTTTAAAATATTATAGATGATATGCTAATTGTTTGAAGTGTTAGTATAATAAGCTTGAAACTTTTTTGAAGTACAATAGGGATTGTGATATTGATGGGCATGAATTATTTTTTAGCTACAAATTGTGAGAAATTGATCGTCAAGAAGAAACCAAAATAGCGATTGAAGTATTAGACTATGCCTATGTTTGACACCCTTTTTTTTTTTCATTCTCATTCTCTTTCTATTTCTATTTCTTCATTTCAACCACACATTCTACCAATAAAATAATATTACACATAAATCAAAAAATTCTCCTTACTTTTTAACCACACATTCTTCTATCAATCACTATTTAAAAACCAATTTTTAACCCCAAAAGGGTGTCAAACATAACAATATATAAAAATGATGAACAATTATTTTTCAAATGTGCAGATTACTTATAGAATATTAGTAACCATATCAGTTACAGTTTATATGTCGAGAAGAGCTTCTCAAAGTTGAATTTGATAAAATCTTACATTCATTCAGCAATTTCATAAAAAATGTTGAATGAATTGACTACCGTGTCTATTGTAATGGCATGATTATGGATTTTGGAAAAATTCTAAAAAATTCAATGAAGATGTTTAAAATTTAAATGATTATTTTTGTAACTTTGAGATTTTTATTTATTTTAAAAATATTTATCGGGGCAATATATTTGAAGTAATTAGTTTAAGGTCCCAAAATTTCAGGTTCGACCTACTGTATGAGTAACATTATAGAGTATCTAAGTTGTGTTTATAGACTAGATTTTTCGCGTTTCATATTCAAGTGACTCTTTTCTCGTCGACAATTCTAATTACTTGGTTGATGTCTATTATGCTTCTTCCTTCTATTTTGACTCATTCCACTCGTTTTCCAGCTCAAACTTCTTCTAGCTTATGTTAATTGTTTTGAGGAATTTAGTCATAAATGTCTGCGCGTGTATGTCGTCTCATTTATTTCATCATTCATTAATTACATATGAGACAAATAAAGATTAGGAAGTGTAACTTCAATTCTGTTTTAATATCAAATATTATGACCTAATCCTAGACAATGATTTGGTGTTTATTCAGACTATGATGTAATAATAACAGAATAAGAAATGGATTTCTCCTTTCTTTATTCTGAACAAGGAGAAGCCCATGTTCGTTCTGTATTACTTCAAAATTGGAATTCTTTGCTTTGACATTTCCTCTCTTTTTTTTTTTTTTTTAGCATAAAAACATGGGATACGAGAACATTGAACATGCATGTTACATGTCATTTATTGATCCATTTCACGTTTATATTGATTATAATGTTTGAAAGAATTAATTTTTGTCATATACCGAGTACACTGAATTTATTTTCTTGTCTAGAAAACAGCAACTCCATTCACTGGATTTTTGAAAAGGAGTTTTTTTTTTTTTTTTTTTCACATCTAGTACATGGATCATATGAGTTTAACCGTGCTAAAAAAATTCAAGAAGCAATTACTTCTACCGCCTCAGTATATACATAACAAAAGCTAAGCCAGTGGCAGTTACGAGCTATGATTTCATGGCCTTTCTACCCAAATTAAGGCCTGTTTGATTCACCCAAATCTTTCATGGAAAATGGAAAACAAATTCCAATTTCCACTTTTACCTTATTTGATACACTATATTTTCCATAGAATTCATTTTCATGGTTTGGTTCACACGGTTACATTATCCTTGGTTTTTCAGGTTACATTTTTTTTTTTTTGGCAATGAAAACAAATTTTATGGAGAATTGTAAAAGAAAATTTTCTTTAATGGATAATTTTTATAAAAAATAAAGCCAAACGAATACTAAAAGATCCAAAATCTCAACATTTTCAGGTGGAAAATTATATCAATCAAACACAATTAATTGACAATTCCCAAAAAAATCAATTCTAGGCAATTCAATTCCCTGAAATTTATTTTCTTTTCATTCAAATTTCACTCTTACAATGAAACGGATCCTAAGTATCCTTTTGGACGTATCAATGGAAAAATAGATGATTCGATTATCTACGTTTAAAATATAGTTTAATACTAGATTCACCATAGGCTTGTTCGGATAATGACCACATGCTTTCCAGGCATCTAATTAGGCACATGATGACAGGAAACATAACCTGCCACATGAAATTTAGCCTTTGTGCGATAGAGAAAATGCACTTGTACAGTCATTAAGGGTAAATTTTAAAATTTATAATGACGATAAATGTAGCAAATCTCTGTGCGATATTGATTTTTTTTCAGAAATGATTTCTTTTCAAAAAATGTGTGGTTAAAAAATAAACAAAATTCATGGGTCCACATGCAAATATATATTTTATTGAGACAATGTAGGGTAAAAAAATGAGTTTGAAGAAAAAAGTAATTTAGAAAAAATCACTTTCAAACAAGGGCTTAGTATCATTTTTTATGCCATTATTATTTGTAATTAAGCTTACTCTAGTGGAGGTTAGGCTTAATCCCCTCCTAAGTTGTATTTTAGTTTTGTTATATTAATAAAAGATGCCATCGAAAACTATTTTATTTTGTTATACTTATAATGTCCTATTTTTTTTTTTTTTTAAAAAAAAAAATGAAATTCCCAGTGTAATTTTATCTTATTATTGATGTCATCAAGTCACCAACATGTCAGAAATTTCACATTTTAATTAATCTTTCTAACATAATAAACATCATCATAAATTAATAAATAAAAATTAAATTGTAGCTGAGGTAAATTAAGAAGATTTAAGTCCAATAGGTATAAGAGAGACATATAACTCCCTAAATATTTATAATCTGAAAAGAACTCTTGTGAAAAAAAATGGCAAATTTTGATTATTCCTTTGAAATCCAAACGAAATTCTTCTCTTTCTGTCCTGTCATTTTGGACAAAATAAGCTCAACGAAAATTACGTCTTACATTGTTATCCTCAAAATTGTATTTCGTTATTAGACAAATTAAAGATCGTTATTGATGTACTCACGTCAACTAGGGGCGGAGCTTCGTTCAGTGCGGGCACAAATACACATATCGAACTTTTTAATAATGATAAAAGTAAAAGAATATTACAAAAAACATTAAAATTGACTTAGTTTATAGGTTACACTTGTTCTATATAAACTCTATCAATTTATAGATGCATCACATCGAGGGTGGGAATATAAAACTTTGATTAGTCATATTGCAAGTGTCTATTGTACTTGTCTTTTGCATACTAATTCAACAAATAGGCAAGTGCGACAAATTTTAGCTCACTAATTCAACAAACTTTGGTCCATCCCACCATTACATTCTAAATACGGGGCTCTCAAAAAAAATAAAAAAAAGGCTAACGTCAACATCGGGAGAAAAATGGTCGCAGAAATAAATTGGTTTTCACGTGTGTTCATGTATGTACGCATGTATCATTGAAATGGACGAGCACTATTTTATGAAACACGATGAGAGAATCTTTATTAAATAAAATTATCGATAAAAAAATCCTTGTTGTTTTCATATCCACGGTTACTTATCACTGGATCCTAATATTTAGTAAATTTTGATTACATTTATCATGAAAAGGGAAAATTTTATGTATTCTCTATAGTTTGAGTGCAAATGCATGAAACAATGACACCATTCAATTTATTTTTGGTTAAAAAACGAGAAGTATTAAATATAATTTTAATGCTTTAACTTTAACGGGTAGACTGTCCATCCAAACAGACTTCTATAAAAATAGGATCGATCCTCAAATTTTAAGAGTCCTAAAAACAATTCATTTCTAAAACTTTTACTATACTATTTCAAAAATAAGAAAACAACTTTCAAATTTCTAAAATCGGATATTTAACACACACACACACACACAACCCACCCCACCCCACCTCCACCCCCATACCACTCCGGCGACCGTTCCGGCAATGCTCTGATTCCAGTGGCTATTCCGGTGATAGTTCCACCGTCGATTTGTTCCGGCGAATACTCCGATTTGGGCACTTGTTCCAACTTCGACGAATATTCCAACGACGACTCCGTCATATTTCTTTTTTGTACAGTTGACATGATTTTTGACCTCTTGATTGTTGCTTGTGACTAGTAATATGAAATGTGATCTGTAGATTTGAATCGTGACTTTACAAAACAACATGTGACCTGTTAATATTGATCTCTAACCCGTTTATATTGATTTGTGACCTATAAAAATGATTATGACTTATAAACTCAAACCTGTGATAGTAATATGTGGCCTTATCGATGAAATAATTAGCCATAGTTCTATACAATATAATATAGAACTGTGACCTTAACAACTCATTTATTCATTGCAAATCGATCACAATTTATCAAATTATTGGTCACAACTTATTTTTTGTTTACAAATCAAGAATTTTATAGGTCATATGTTATTTTTAGGTCACGAATCGAAAATCTTATAAGTCGCAGATTATTTCGAGGTCACAAATCAATAATTTTATAGGTCGCAGATTATTTTATTGGTCACGAATCAAAAAATTACAGGTTACAGCTATCTATCAATCACATATTTTCAAATGTATTGGTTATAGATTAATTTTTAATCACCAATTATTGAATTTTAAGATCACAGTTAGTCCAAATAGTTGGTCACATACACCACACCACACCACACCATACCCCACCACCGATCTTGATCCACCACCAATCTTGGTCACGAATCACCACCAAACACCTTGATCCCTATCCACCGCCAAATAATTGGTCACAAATCGATCAAATAGTTGGTCACAAGCACTCTTCACCCTATCTCGTGGCTGCCGCCACCGTTAACAATAACAACACCATCACCCCTCACCACCATTAACCAGATCTGAACCCACGCCACTGCTACTGCCACAATCGCCGTCACCACCACCACAAAATCGGCCCTACCCCTGCCAAACCCCTCACCACCACACCCACAACAAACACACCACCACAGTCGACAACTCACCACTAACGTCATCACTAACAGAGTGGTGCCACCACCATCAACACCAACGGCGCCTCCACCACAACTCACAAAAAAAAAATAAGAAAAGAAAAATACAGTGCCACTCAGATATGGAGTACAACGCTATGCACGGCTGAGCAACTACCGTACACAGCACTTCAAGCAGAACACCAGAATGCCACCTCCATCATCATCAACACTTGGCCTACGCTCACCACCGCACCCGCCACCACACCGCACACCTCTACGCGTGAGCATCACTACCGCATCTGCAACCGCACATTTCAACCACCGAACCGTCGATCACCACACCACCAATTATCGAATCTAAAGTTGCAAAACATAAAATGTAAAAGTAGAGACCCTAGATTCAGCCCCAAGCATATTGATTCATTTATATCTTCTCGCCGTGAGCACAAAAATGGATTAGCTTCATTAACAGAGAAAACAGAACGAGAAATTAAGGTTTTAAAATTGGGATGGGGTAGGGTGTAAACACAAAGGAAAGAATGGTCGCGACGATAGTTGTGGTGGCTACTGCTTCAGATCGACGCCACCATCACTGCGACCACCATTTTCAGCCACCACCGATCCATCATCGCCGCACCGTTTATGACCACCGTTTCAATCATTGTGATGACGACGAGAGAGAGGAGAGGTAGAGAGAGAACGGGTTTTGGGGGAAATGAGGTGGGTGGAATGAGGTAGGGGAGGTAGCGTCGATGATGTTGCGCACGACGACGTCGTCGAAGAGAAGGCTGATAGAGAAAACAGAGAATGAGAAGACGAGACATAAATTATATATATATATATATATATATATATATATATATATATAATTTTTGAAAAATTAAACTTCTCACCTGATTTTTGAATATGAATCTTGGAAAGTATGGTTTCCTATAATTTCCACATATTTCAAAAGTGGAAATTATGCCCCACATATGGGGGTGGGCAATGGGTGGGGTCGGGTTTGACTCAAAACCAACCTGACTTGATATACCCTAAACCGACTCGACCCATGTCAGGTAGAGTTGGGGTTTTTTTTTTATTTTATTTGAGACTCCTCAATCCATTAATTGGCTTAAATATAAATAATAATTTTGCCATTTTAGTAAGAAATCTAAAATAATATTTATCATTCGTACAACACAATCAATTAAAATTGAATAAATCACAAATTTTTACTAAGAACAAGTTTATAATTTGAATTTTTCCACAAACAAAAATTAAAGCTTACATCTCAAATAATTATTTTCCTGTAAGTTAATATCATACTAATAAAACTCGTTAAAATTTATCAAGCGCGAAAAGTAAATACTAAAATATTACAGTCAACCAACAATTAAAAATATACAGTAATCCAAACTTAATGAATAAATAAAGAGAAAAATACTAATGCAAAATTCAAACTTCTAAAAAATTAAATAATAAAGTAGAGTATAATATAACAACAAAGCCAGTTGTGCACATTTAGTACATTATACATCTACATGAAAAAAATCATAAATGCATGAATAACTTTTATTTAGCCTTCATTTGATTTCTTTGATTCCAAAAGCTCTACAAAATAAATGATTAAATTAACAATAAATTAAATAAAACACATTTATTTAACATAATTCATGGAATAACTATAATTATATTACATTCGTCCAATTTTTCATATACCTCAACATCAAATACGTGGAATTCCACCTAGTTGGTATATCCAAAAGCACAAGTAATTTACAATCAATTTTTTCTTGACACTCCTTAAACTTTTGTTCTCTAGTAGGAGAAGATTTAACATATTTTACTGCATTGCGAATACTAATAATAGATGCTTGTGCTCCCTTCAATCCCTCAAATACAATCAAGCTAACAATATGTGAACAACACCTCATGTGCAAATATTTTCCATCCAAAACACACCCATCACTATTCCTACCAATCATCTGAATCCTTGACTTGGTTACAAATTAAAAAGCATTTCTAAACACCTTCAGAAAAGTGGTTGTTACAGAATATTTTCATTCATTTAACTTTAAGATTTTAACATCTCATTGCATGTTTGTAAAATTACATGTTTATGAAATGATGGGATTTTGTTGAATGTATAGGTAACACACTTAATGGTCCCATGGTTCGAAATACCAGTTATTTATGATGTTTAGAGTTGGACAAAAGTTCCTGAACTGAATCGAACTGAATCGAACGATTCTTTAGAAATTAAATACTCAAACGTGTATCTAAATCCAGAACCGATGAGTTTGGTTCGTTTATCAATTTTAAGCCAATAACCGAAGAACCGAATGAGAACTGAATCTAATTAAATTTTTTAATTTTTTATATTGAATTAATTAAATTATTTTAATTTTTTCTAAACAAATTAGCAAATTAATTAGGTAAATTTAATTTTTGGTATTTGTCTATATTGAATTAATTTTATTGGATAGTTTGTTATTTATATGATTTTAAATTGTGCTACGTTAATTTGTAATAGTTACAAATGGACATGTTATTAGTTATATTTATGTAGTGTTGTTGTAAATGTTAAAAATTTAATTATGGTACGGAACGGAACGGAACCGAACCGAACCAAATCGAATCCAAACAGTTCCATAATTATATTTGGACATGACGGTTCCATTTATTAAATACCCGAAAGTTTTGGGTTGGTTTGGTTCTAAAGATAACCGAACCGAATCGAACCATATCCAGCCCTAATAATGTTTGTGCACGACCTCAAGTAGTGGAGAGCACGTCAGGCAATCGTGACCTGTACATATGGTAAGCCCCTCTCTGTAGCCATCCTTCATTCTCTCTTCCCTTCGGTTTTCAATACTTTGCTTTTGGGGGTTTGGGGACAACCATTCTATGAGGTACAAGTTGTAAATGACTTTCTTGTTTATTCTGAATGACATGACTCTGGTTTTGAAAGGATAGATTTTAGAATTTTTATTTAGGTTCCTATTCTAACTTCACTTCTGCAGAAAATGATGAACCATATCCACCAGGAATATACAGATCCCCACTAAGTAGTGATAGTTCCTTATCCAAATTAAAATATTCTATTCAAATATTCCAGTTTTTCCCTAATCTCACGATAATCAATCCTTGTGAGTGGGAAAATACTGACTGAATCTTATCTATATACCACTGTCAGATTTTACTCGTGTAGCTGAAATCCATTATCTAAACTGCTAGGAAATATGCGAGTAACTCTGCATTGTTTATTTTCAAAACTTGGCTAAATCCAAAACTGTTTATTTTCTAAACTTGGCTAAATCCAAAGCTGTTTATTTTCTGCCCGACTGAACACACAGAAACAAAAATGAATTCGTAAAAGTTCCCATAATTTCACAGAACAAAACTAATTCACAAAACAAGCATTTCTGTTGGGAATATTCACAAACAGTTTAAACACAATGAGAAGTAACGCATTGAAATTTTAGACAGCTGAAAGGCTCACCTCTAAGGAAATGCTACTTGCCGGAAAATGTCCGCTGCATAAGTGAAAGGGAAACGGTGGTAAATTCGCTGTATCTATGGTGTCTTTCAGATGAATCGGATCTTGGCCTCCAACAAAAGAGTGCATTTCACTGGGTTTTGCTGAATGGATAATTCTATTTGTACCTCATTTTCTACAAAATATTTTTACCAAATCAACAAGTGACGGCCCCATATTGGGGTGTACCAGAGCCTACATAATATTTTACCGAATCAGCAAGTGGCGGCCTCCTATTGGGGTCTTTCAGATGAATCGGATCTTGGCCTCCAACAAAAGAGTGCATTTCACTGGGTTTTGCTGAATGGATAATTCTATTTTTACCTAATTTTCTGCAAAATATTTTTACCGAATCGATAAGTGGTCGATTCGGTAAAACATTATGTAGGCCCTGACACCCCCCAATAGAGGGCCGCCACTTGTCGATTCGGTAAAACATTATGTAGAAAATTATGTACACTTAGCTTGGTCCATTTATTTTATCCGATCCAACTCGAATTTATCCTTAAACTGACCCAATCCAACCAACCCGTTTTATTCAGATTGGGTCGGGTCGATTTTTCAGGTTGTGATTTTCAAACCCACACACTCCATTTTATTAAAATGTTAATGTAATACAACACATCATTTTTAATCTAAAAATACTGTGATATAATAGTAATTAAATGTCAAAAAGTACTTTAACCGCTTATTTCTCACCAAACCGTCTCTTAAATAACCAATGACTCCGTTAACGATAGAAATCCCCAAATCATTTCACTCACAATTAATTTTCTATTTAATTTTTTCAACATAATTGAAGCACTAAAAATTATCAATCCAAATTCCAAATCTTCTCCATATGTACTGGATGCTTTAATCCATATACAATTGGAAAAATGACTAGTTGGGCTATTTTTATTTTTTATTTTGCATAATTTTGAGTGGGACTCGTTTGTTCATTGTGAAATATCAAAGTTGATTTTGTTCTCCCTCGCTTAAGGGTGCGAATCACTAACCAAATTAATATTTTGGACTTGTTTGCGCACACGACTTGCGTACAAATGTTGGATCAAAATTGATCCTTCACCAAACTGACTTTTCCACTCCCAAAACTGAAATGTAATTGTGGAGTTATTTAGCCAGGTTAATGGTAATGTTAATTTTAGTCACCCCCATAATTGCTAGTTTTTCAAGTCACTCATTATGGAGCCATTAATCATTCATTTTGGAGCCTATGAATAGAGCTCGATTTTTCCTTTGTCAAAGATACCCACATATTTTCTCTCCTCTGCATAAAATTTTGAGTGTTCTATCTACAAATATTTGCACTTTCTGTTGAAGCCTTGGTGGTCGTGTTCTAATATAATCCAGTTCGTCGGAGCAATGGCGGACCCTCCAATTGGCGCAGTCGCCCCCAATAGATTACCAAATGCTTCCAAGTAGGCTTTTTGAAATCCAATTTTTCAGAATTTTTGGTTTCTTTCACAATTTATTTTAGCCCACAATTTTCAACCCAAATCGAACAAAATCTTAAGTACTTGACATCAAATTTTTCAAGACCCAGTCCACATAATTAATCGTTCCTACTTCTCTTTCCCCAATTGTTCATAAACTCAATTCCCAAACCCCAACTTATGCACCTATGATTCCAACTCAAATCGCACAAAGTATCAAAATCGACTCACGATATTTTGAAAGAATGAAGAAGAATAGATTGAAGAAGTAAAATTTCGTAATCATTCTCTCTTTCCTAATCTTATTATTTATTATTTATAGTTATTTTTGTTCATGGATAAGTCAAGAGAATTAAGTGAGTTTTGCACTTTTGTTTGTTTTGATATTGAATAAATGCTTTAATTCTGCTTAAATATCCAATTTCATCATTTTTGAGTGTACTGATTTGTTTTTAACCAATTGTTATTGAAGAGTTGTTGAGAAATGGATGGAAGAAAGGAAATTGGCGGGAAATTCTGTTGGAGTGGAAACCTTTTCAATTGAATTCAATTACATCAATAGTTCCTATTTATAGCCAAAATTCAGCTAAATACTCATGCCTAATCCATGAAGTAATATTTACACAATTACATAAATAACCTTATCTAATAAAATCAACACTCCCCCTCAAGATGAGGAGTATATATTCAATACTCCCATCTTGCCAAGTAAAAATTTAAACTTGGTACCACCAATAGACTTTGTCAGCAGATCAGCAACTTGGTTCTGTGATGATATGTATAACATCTTTACTTCACCTTCTTGAATCTTATCTCTAACCAAATGACAATCTAACTCTATATGTTTAGTTCTTTCGTGAAATACCGGGTTGCTTGATATATGGATAGCAGACTGATTGTCGCAAAATAGCAAAGCTGTCTTCGATAGCTTGACGCCTAAATCATTCAACAAATTTTTCAGCCAACTTAATTCGCACACAGCTGCTGCCATTGATCTGTACTCTGCTTCAGCAGAAGATCTTGATACCATATGTTGCTTTTTAGACTTCCACGATATCATAGAGTTTCCAAGAAAGATACAATACCCGATGATGGACCTTCTTGTGTCTGAACAAGCAGCCTAGTCTGCGTCACAATAACCTTTACGCTGCAAGTCCTGTTTACTCTCAAAGAACAAACCTTGCCCTGATGAACTCTTCAAATACCTCAGAATGGTTAGGTGATTACAAGAATTGACTCAACAGCTGAACAGCGTAGGATAAATCAGGTCTAGTTATGGTTAAGTATAGGAGTCTCCCCACTAACCTTCTATATTCACTGACATTCAATGCACTATCTCCTTTATCTTTACTCAATTTCAGACCATATGGTAGAGGATTTGCAGCCGGCTTTACCCCTAAATACCCTGCATCAGATAAAACATCCAAGGCATACTTTCTCTGGCATATAGAAATGCCCTTTGCAGTTCTAGCAATCTCAAGCCCAAGAAAATATTTGAGAATACCCAAATATCTCAGTTTGAATTAATTGTTCAACTCCTTAAATTGATCAATATATGTCAAATCATTCCCACCAATTATAATGTCATCTACATATACCAGTAAAACGGTAAATGAGCAGACATTGATCTTACTAAAAATAATGAATAATCAGCCTTTGACTGCCTGAATCCTTGTGATAGAATATATGTTGTCAGCTTAGTGTTCCACTGCCTTGAGGCTTGTTCAAGTCCATCGATGGACTTGTTTAATTTGTAAACTAGGCGTTCACCATTCTCCCCCTACTGCTCATGACCTGAAGGCATCATCATATACATTTCTTCATTCAATTCTCCATGGAGAAAGGCATTACTGATGTCTAACTGGTGTAAATGCCACTGCAATTGAGCAGCAACAGCCAGCAAGGTTTTAACTGTCACTAATTTAGCTACAGGAGAGAAGGTCTCCTCATAGTCTAGACCTGATTGTTGAGTAAAACCTTTGGCAACTAGGCGAGCTTTCTTTCTCTCCTCAGTACCATCTGAATGGAGCTTAACCTTATATACCCATCTGCAGGCTACAGGTCTTTTATGAGTTGGGAGCTTAACAACATCCCAGGTCTGATTTGAAACCAAAGCTTTGTACTCTAAATTCATAGCATCACACCACTCAAGATGCTTAGATGCTTCATCGAAAGATTGAGGCTCAAAAACTGTGGAGAGAGCTAAAGCATAACTTCTATGTGCAGGAGATAACTGATTGTAAGCAAGAAATTCTGAGATTGGATGTTGCTTACCTGAAACAGAACCTTTTCCCATAGAGTCTGATGTAGAGGCAGGCAATTGAGAAACTAGATTACAATGATAATCCAAGAGATAAGAAGGTGGTCTGATGTTCCTCTTCGATTTCCGAATAGGTGCTAAAGGTGGAGGAGACAAGGCAGAAGGAGTTCTAGAAGAAGAAAAGGTTGATGTAGTAGAAGTGTTGTGAATAGAAGATGAAACATGAACATCAGTTTGGGATGAAATGGGTACATTAGAAATAGTAGTAGGATGAGATATAGAGATATCAGGATAAGGAAGTGTCTGAGGAGAGAATAGAGATTGAGAATGTTGTGTAGATGTAGGAAAATGTGATAGTGCTTGAAGAAGTGAAGAATGATGAAATGGAAAGATGTTTTCATAAAAGATAACATCTCTGGAGTAAATGACAGTGTTGGTATGAAGGTTATATAACTTGTAAGCCTTCATACCACTAGGGTAGCCAATGAAAATGCAAGGTGTAGCTCAATGGTCGAATTTGGTTCTGTTTCTTTTCAAAGTGTTAGCATAACATAGACAGCCAAACACTCTTAGATGGAAATATGAAGGAGCAACATTATATAGCATTTCATAAGGAGATTTATCACCAAGAACAGAAGTAGGGGTTCTATTAATAAGATGTGTTGCAGTTAGGACATAATCACCCCAGAATTTATATGGTAGATTGGCTTGGAATTTGAGGGCTCTAGCAATATTTAGGATATGCTGGTGCTTTCTTTCGACAATATCGTTTTGTTGTGGGGTTTCAACACAGCTAACTTGATGTGAAATACCTTTGGAGTTAAAGAAATCTGTCATAGAGAACTCGGCTCCATTGTCAGACCTAAGTGTTTTTATATTGCAATGGAAGTGAGTTTCAATTAAGGAGTAAAAGGTCTGGTTTGAGACTTATATTTCATTAGATATGTCCATGTCACTCTACTATAGTCATTAACTATAGTTAGAAAGTAGTGGGATCCATTTAAGGAAGAAGTAGAGTAGGATTCCCAAATATCACAGTGAATGATATCAAAGGCCCTAGAAGCTCTTGTTTCACTAAGGGGAAATGAAAGTCTATGTTGCTTAGCCACATGACAAATGGAACAGTGCAAGGATTTATTGAATTTAATCTCAGCAAAACACTTATGAAAAGCAGGCAATTTTGAAAGAGGCACATGACCTAACCTGTAATGCCATACATCAATATTACCATTGACATTACTGGTAGTCCGTGAATTACAAGAAGTAGGAATGACTTTATTACAATGCAAATTGGAAACATGAATACAACATGATATAATAGGTTTGTAGTTTCGAAATTTGACAGAGTGATCAATAATCTGGTGAGGTTTGATGAATGACTTGCTATGAGACTTGAATATAGGCTGTTGAGTAGGTAGTTGGAAGTGATATAATCCATCCTCAAGTTTGCCTACCCCAATCATCCTCAGTGTTAAAAGATCCCGCACAAAACAAGCATTGTGCACGAACATCAGAAAACAATTATGCTTCATCACAAGATTATTAGCAGATATTAGATTAAACGTGAATGATGGCACAATGAGAACATCAGTCAAAACCAGTTTATCAGACAACTTCACAGTGCCAATGCCAGTTACAACAATTTGATCTCCATTTGGCAATCTAGCAGAAGCATTTGCTTCAGATGTGATAGATGTCAAGTATTTGCTGGAGCAAACCATGTGCTCTGATGCTCCAGTATCAATGATCCACTTGACTTCATTGAGATTATCATTGTAACGGAAGCGTTTACCTGAGAAGTCAAAATTTTCAGGAGTAGCGGATGAGACCAGTGGAATATCTTGTGATTTTGACCTGCTAGTAGATAACTGAGCTTGCAATTGTGGAACAAGCATAGCTAAGAGTTGCTGACACTGATTTGGAGTAAAATGCATATTTGACTGAACCTCCTCAGATCTCTTTTCACCTGGAACTTGAGCTACTACACTAGCAATATGTGTTTTTCCTTTAGCAAGTGTGTGACATGGTAGATAACCCACGAGTTTATAGCACTTTCCTCTGATATGACCTATCATACCACAAAAACTGCACATAGGTTTGTCTTTCCTCTGAAACGAATTGTATGAATTATATATCTGATT
The DNA here is from genome assembly GCA_019097785.1 of Fraxinus excelsior. Lineage (NCBI taxonomy): Eukaryota > Viridiplantae > Streptophyta > Magnoliopsida > Lamiales > Oleaceae > Fraxinus > Fraxinus excelsior. The sequence continues at coordinate 30,434,087 of CM032625.1, read as the reverse complement.
TCCACTGGATCCATTAATCATTTTTCCAGCTAAGGCAGCTGCCTCCAAATGTTGCTGCCTTTTGGTAACCACATCCTTGTGCCTTTCATCTTGTAAAATGAGAGCAAATACCTTGTTTAAAGAAGGCAATGGGTCCATCAACAACACTTGACTTCGAACAGCTGAAAATTGATCATCTAGTCCCATTAAAAACTGCATAACTTGATCCTCCTGCTTGTAGCAGTTGTTGTTAATATCAGGTCTGTAGTTATCCAATTCTTTCCAAAATCCTTTGAACCTATTAAAATAGGAGCTGACAGAACCATTCTCCTGTGAAATTGAATCGATTTGTTTCTTCAATTCATAGATCCGTGTGCCATTTCCTTGGCTATATCGTCGCCAAGCTCTATCTATACTTCCCTTGCGGAATCCTTGTACATCACACTAGGATAAAGCTCTTTGGGGATTGAATTGATGATCCATGATGAAACTACATGGTTACATCTTCTCCACGTACCAAACAGAGGATCTTCCTTGTTTGGTTTACTTATGGTTCCATCAATGAAACCTTCTTTATTTTTGACACTCAATGCCATAACCACAGCTCGACTCCACGTCGAATAATTGTCTTCAGTATGAACAACGGAAATGATCTGCATACTAGTGTTATCTCTGTAGTGAAGATAGTAAGGACTGGCAGGGTCAGAAATCAATCGGCTGAGAGAGTTAATATATCCAGTCGCCATGTCTCCAACAGAGGAATCGCCAGATGAATTCACTTCATCGCATTGAGTTTGTCGATCTACTACAACGTTTGAGTCATTTTCCATTGCTCGGAAGTTCGAATTATCGCTCTAATACCATGAAGAGTTGCTAAGAAATGGATGGAAGAAAGGGAATTGGCGGGAAATTTTGTTGGAGTGGAAACCTTTTCAATTGAATTCAATTACATCAATAGCTCCTATTTATAGACAAAATTCAGCTAACTACTCATGCCTAATCCATGAAGTAATATTTACACAATTACATAAATAACATTATCTAATAAAATCAACAGTTATTGGATTTGAGAGCACTTTCTTTAATTCTTTAAGTGGTTGGTTGTTTATGCAGGTTTTGTTTGATTTGTAAGAAGATATGTTGAGAAGATATATTCAAAATTGTATTGTTGATATTCACTCTCGCAAAGAGTATTGAAAATTGTCGGGATTTAGTAAACTTGAACTAAAGTTGGTTGTGACAAAAAAAAAAGTGTACCCGTTAGTTTACATGTATGTGACTTGAATTAACTCTTTTGGTTGCTCAACTACAGTTGAAAGAGTATTTTCTATTATGAACATTGTGAAGAATCGACTGCGTAATCGAATTGGAAACCAATGGATGAATGATAACTTAGTTGTGTATGTTGAAAAAGATGTATTTAATGAAATTGATCCGAGAATATTATACGTCGTTTTCAAAGTATAAGAAACTATGAGGAACAATTGTAAAAAAAAAATATTGTGTTTTGAATATTAACGTTGTTGTCTAATTTGAAATTATTTTTTATGTGATTATGTCTCATCTCAACTGAACCATAATCTTGAGTCCACCCCTACACCGTAGTAACAACTAAAGTGCCTAGAATGTACTAATTTTTCGTTGTATCCTGATAGACAGACGTTCGTATGAAACCTTAAGCACTTATGGTAAGGGGGCAAATCTATTTTAATAACCTAGTGTGATACATAAGCCCCAATTTGCATGTTTATTCTCCTTTTAGTGATTCATATATTTTTTTAGTTTTATTTCCTGTTTTGTTCATAAACCACTGTTATATTTTGCAATATTATTGTTGGAAAAATTGGTTTGTTGAGGCTGTTTCGACATAATTTTGAATGGGGTACGTTTGTTCATTTTGAAAATCGAAGTTGATTTGTGTTCTCCTCGACAAAAATATCGAAATGATAATCTGGTGAATGTAAAATTGGAGTTCAAAGTAGACCATTTGGAAGGAGTTTAAACACACAAGTTTCATACGCATGAAACTGGGAAGTTTAAATGTTTCATACATATGAAACTAAGTGTTAGCTGAAAAACTATATGTAGTTTGTCACACATTAAAAAATTATAAAAGTAATAACCATTTTATATATGGTTATACTTTGAAAGCGTTTAATCATGTGTGGTAGATAGGCTCTCTCAATGTATGCACGCGGGGAGGTGCAAATAAAGGATCAAAATTGTACATCAGATCTTGAACTTGTATGCGAATGCAGCCTGTATACATGAATGTCAAATCGAATAGAGCAAAAATTGACCTCTTAGGAGTGTCCACGTTTTTGCTTCAATTTCCTATAATAAAAAAAATTAAACCTTCCAAATTCCATAACTGAAATTCAAAGTTTATGCATGTTAATGGAGAGATTAACAATCAGATTAATTGTGCATAATGGTTGTAACTCCTAGACTATTAATCTCCATTATAGCCTACTTATGCATGCAATTTTTTTCCATTCAGCGCAGGAAAAACTCCATAGTCTCCATCTTGCGTTGTCAAACTTTGGGGGGTCATATTTCATCGTTTAGATGTCCATTTTAACATTTTTATATTTTGAGTCAATTTAAGGGTATTTTAGTCATTTTTGTAATATTGTAGTTTTAATTCAGATTTGTTTTAGTCTCCTAATTTATTTGGATTTATCTATAGATATAGAGTTTCGTTTTGATTAGAATTTGTTTTGAATCCATAAATATGTGCTAGGGTTGTAAGAACATTATATTTGTTTCTTTGATTAATAAGATATTTCAGTTTTTTCCGTTATTTAGCGAATTCTAAATATTTATCACGTTAGTTGGAGCGATATTCAAGCAAACCTTCTTCATTTGTTACGAACAAGAATATTTTATTATTATTCACACACCCATTATTATTCTTTTATTATTATTCACGTTTTTGTCATGCGTAAATATGGGCTTAGCAATTGGTTGTTTTCAAAACCCACCCATTCAACAATGTCTTTAGTAGGCCTCTTCCTATCATCCATGCATCAACTTTCAATGTAGGACTTCTTAGAAAAAAAAAAAAAAAACTTTCTACACATACTAATTAGTTGAATCAATCTAGAAGTTAATTTCTAGATGACATTGTGTAAGTTATCAAAATATATGCTATTGATTATTTAAAATATTGTACAAACTAGTGTATAAAAATACTAACTCACAAAAATGGCATCCATGATGTCAAAGTTAATGTACATCAAAATTGTAATTAGTTTCGCTATACATCAAAATAAGGTGGGCCCTAAAAATGTTAATTAGGTCTAGCACCTCCTTTTTCGGATTTTTTTTTATTATACTAGATTTTTTAAAAATGTTTCAAAAATACAAATTCATAGTTCATGATATTGTCATTTTTTGATTAACCTCAAACAATAATGCACGAGGTAGTTTCCAGTCATCTTTGAAGTCTTCCCTAGGTGTTCTTGTCAGGCTTCATTGCCGCACATGATGATTCTACGCCACCTCGGGTTTTTACCTTTGTCTCCTTACTCTAGCAAGACTCTATTTCCGTCTTTAAACGTATTCAACTCTGATAAGATTGGATTTTAACTAACTTACAACTCCTACTCATATTGAAATACTCAAGCCTTTTACATATTTTAAGTAGATAAGGCTTCTAGTATCATAATCCTATCAAGAGAGTGCTACTTACCTCTATAAATATAGATTCTAATTCGTTATTCAGGTATGTTTTACATTCAACTTATAGTTTTACGCTTATACTTCTCCATTTCGCTAACTTAAGCATCAGAGGGACGACAAAGACACACCTCAACGCCATTGTTTCAAGTGCCAGGGATTTTTTTCGTGATCGTCCTCAATCCTTAAGCTCGAGAATCAACTGGCACAATTTTTAATAGCATCATTTGGCGTCGTCTATGGGAAACGCTACCAAAAGTCATGGTAAATACACGTTCAGGTCATCCTCCGGCAAGCTCATCCGCTCCAAGCCAACCCCCTGTTACGGAGCCCCCAATACATCAAGAAGAGTCATCAGCAATACCAATTCCTCAACCAGTAGTGGTTACCACTAGAGCATTCGAAGAACTCTGTCACAAGTTGCAACGCTGACTCAACTACTAAGCCAAAGAAATACTCCCTAGGCTCTGGCACCAGCACAAACACCTACACCGGCTCAACCAGGAAGTTCCGTGGTTGATTCTCAAGCTCAGGACACCAATGATGCCCATGACAATGGTGGATCTGGGGCCTCAAGCATACCTCCAGTGGCCTCAGCCTCGAGATTGGTTATCATGTACTCAAGCGAACTCACTCAAATCATACAAGATGTGATTACTGTTGGACTATTGCAGAATACACAACAAGAAATTTTTCCAATTGATTGCCTTGAATACCTATCATGGGCACGCAATCAAAAGACATATCATGAACAGGCATCTTAAAGACCTGTCACGAGCAAGCACATCCAAGACATGCTACAAACATGCATCTTAAAGCCTTACCTACGAGCAAAAACCTCAAAGGCTTGCCGACGAGCAAGCACCTAAAAGCCTTGCCTTGCGCAAGCTCTTAAAGTCTTACCTCGTGCAAGCACTTAAAGCTTTGTTCATGAACAAGCACCTTAAAGCCTTGCTCCGTGTAAGCACTCAAAGCCTTACCCCTTGCAAGCACTCAAAGCCTTACCCACAAGTAAGCATCTAAAAGTCTTGCCCCATGCAAGCGCTTTGCCCCCCCAAGCAAGCACTCAAAGCTTTGCCCACGAGCAAGAACCTCAAAGCCTTGCTCCGTGCAAACACTTCATACATTCAAGCAAAAATTAGTCCTAAAAATCAAGTAAAATGATCGAGATTACAAGCCCGAAGCTTTCTTTCCTAGATCTGTGTATTCAGGGGCCTATCAACACATCATTTACTCGACCTCAAGCAATCAACACTCAACCTGAGCAATCTGTATCTCATCTTCCGCATCCTAGGTAACATCCTCGAGTCTCGAACATGGATGCACAGGGGCCAATGATATGGTCATTTTTTTAGTAGCGCCGAACAACAATGCCCGAGGTTGTTTTCAGTTATCTTAGAAGTTTTCCCTAGGTGTCCTCGTCAGGCTTAATTATCGCATGTGATGATTCTATACCACTTCGGATTTTTACCTATGTCTCCTTAATCTAGCAAGACTCTACTTCCATCTTTAATATTATTCAACTCTCATAATATTGGATTTTAACTAACTTACAACTCCTACTCATATTGAAATACTCAAGCCTTTTACATCCTTTAAATCGATAAGGCTTCTAGTATCCTAATCCTATCAAGAGAGTACTACTTACCTTTATAAATATAGGTTCTAATTCATTATTCAGGTATGTTTTACATTCAATTTATAGTTTTACACTTATATTTCCCCCTATCGCTAACTCAAGCATTGGAAGGGCGAGGAGGGCACACATCGACGCCTTTTTTCCAGGTGTCGGAGATTTTGTTCATGGTCGTCCTCAATCCTCAAGCTCGAGAATCAACATGTACGATTTGTGGTAGCATTAGTTCATAATCACCTTTTTAAAACAATATACTACAAATTATTTCATTTAATTTACAACATGCTAACCATTTTCCTTAATTTTAGGAATCTAATCTAATATTTCCATAATTATGGGAGTACTTCTCGTTAATTAAATTAGAAATTTATTATTTATTAAAAATTACCGTCTTAGACTTCTCTCTCTTCATCAACATATATACAATAAACACTTCTCTAATAATCTACTTCAATGATCAGAAACATTTGCTTGACAATGGCTCCATTTTTTAAACTTTAAAACTTCTCGCGATGATGCGTACGTAAGAAGTGCAAAGTGTCCATCTAAAGCGTTCAATGTGTCCTTTGCGACAAGGGCCACAGGTTGTGGACTTTGGCGCCAACTAAAGTTGGCCTAAGGCACTAGTGGCTAGCTGTGGTATAGGTGGACTAATAGTTTTAAATTGCCATTTCAATAAGATATACAAAAAAAAAAATATTTCTTAAATACTTCTAATCTTCAAATTAGGGATGACATGTTGGGGTTAGGGCAACCTCTTCCGCGCCCCACCTTGCCAGACAATTTCCCACCTCGTTACCCGTTTAAGGTGGGGTGGGGGCGCTTGCCCCTTTTACTACCCTGTTTTTTTTTTTAAAAAAAAAAGCTTTTGATAATTCATTTTGTTATCCACATTCATTAAAGTGAGATAATAATATATTTTTTAATTTTTATTTATTTTTAAAAATTAAATTATCCAAATATATTTGGTAACTAATATTTTTATTATTTTTCATATTTTTTAGATAATTTTAGTTGCCATTTTTCATTAGAACTAATAAAATTTCTTGGAATTTTCCATTTAAAATATTGAATTTAAAAAATATATATTTAATGGGACGGGGCGGGGTACCCGTTACCTGTACCTACCCTGAGGCGAAGTTACCTACTGGAGACCTGAATACCTGAATAAGTGGTAATCCCCGCCTCGTTCAGGGCGGGGCCCGCGGGGTATCGGATTTATCGATTTTTTTGTCATCTCTACTTCCAGTTTCGGATATAATTCTACTATTTCTACTCTTAAAATATTTTAATGGGCTTTAACATCCTACGAGCTTTTAAATAAATGGAAAAACTCGTATTTATATCATTACAAAATAAAATTTCAAAATATACTATTTAAATTATATAATTCATCATATACTATGTGATTTGGTAAATATTTTAAGAAATACTATATACCAAATACATATTCCAAACAATAGCGTCTCTTCAAAATCAATACAGAATTCAAAAAAGTAGGATGGGCGTATCATATCTCGGGATGGTTATGGAGATAATTTTCCTCTCTTTCTTTTCTTTTGTATCTATCCATCAAGAATAAGGCTTTGTTGTAGAAACGTATAATCTGTGATTGACCTCCAGTTTGCAAGCTAATTCATTTCTCTTAAGTATTTGATCAAACACCTTTTGGGCCTTTTCAACGTGTTGGAAATTGGCAAGTAATGATATCACCGTGATTTGGACAGAATAACGACGTGAAAATTGAATGCAATAAAATAGTCGAGGCAAGAGTTCGACTCTTTCTCCTTAAGACGATAATACCCCGCATGGGTGCAACGGTATTTTGGCACTCATCACCCAAGATACAACGACCTCAACTTGTAACAGTAACAGTACAAATTACAAGTCCCGGCGAACATACTCATGTTTTGATCTGTCTACAATTTGGAGGACTAAAAATACACGAAAATATTTTTCAAGGCTGGATTGCAAAATATGAATAATGCAGAGACGAATGAATAATTTTGAAAGAAGGGTAAAATCATAATTGATCTTGGAGTGAATGAAACCGGTGGGTATAGGGGCCTATTTACAGAAGTTGAAAGGTTGTGTCAAAAAGACACAACAGTCGAAAAGTTGTGTTTTTAACAGATACCAATCGTTTGGACAGCAACCGCCAACCATCAACAGTCCTTCTAGAAAAATCCACGTATCAGCCACGAAAAAATCGGGGAAAAATAATATACATTAAATATATTATTATTTTAAATAATAATAAAATAATATAAATCAAATATTATTTTACCAAAAATATATATCAGCTTGGCACAAGTCCAAGTCCAAGTCAAGCCCACGACCTACGATTGTGCTCATGCCATGCCGAGCCGAACAGCAGTGGCGGCAGCGCGCGTAGGTTCTCTCCCCTTCAAAGACTATTGGTACCCGTGGGGCGAAAACCTAAGTCCCAAACTTGAGCAATATAAAATGATTTATATTCTTCTAGCTTTCCTATGTGGGATTTGCACTTTTCCAATTTCCCATCAATTTTTATTCCAATTTATTTCAACTTCAAGTGGTTATCATTTGACATTAATTTCTCATTCACTCTAAATTAGTTTTAAGAAAATAAATACACTACATTAATCTACTCATGAAGTAGAACACATTCGGCCAAAAAATATTTTGTCCAACTAACGAGACCCACTAAAATAATTGGTCAAAAGTTGGTCAAACCAACTAAAAAAATCAATTTTCCAACAATCCCCCACATTAATGAAATTTAATACAATAGACTATGCATACCCTATAGAGAGATCATACGATATATTATCGCATCTAAATATGTACCTTATGGGTTTGAACATTCTGTAGTTGAATACTATCGGATTTACTTGGCTAATAAGTGAATGTGGTGTCTTGAACCATCAGCCGTTGGTGTAAACCAAGACAATAGTATCAACAGAATAACATCCCTAATATTTTTGAGTCCTCACTATTATGTTCATTTTGGTCTTAAACAACTCTTAGATTTCATAAGTGTTTTAGAGAATTCAAGCCTCTGAAACATTCTCATAGAAGTGGCCACACTTCACACTTATATATGTGATATCCTATTAAAAGTACCTGCTATACCCCACTTAGATAGACCAAGATATATGAATCATTAAAAGTATAATTTAACCTAAAAACTTTCTACAGTTAGCACTTTCTTCTCATAGGAATGGGTAGGAGTTAATTTTGAAGTGCTTCTTTGAATCTTCATAACTTAGTTGTCCTATTGAACTAAGATTTTGGGATCTCCAGTCATCAAGTTTGGGTTACCATTATAAAGACTTATGTAGTAGGCTTTAAGCCCATTCCACTTGATAGGCAGTATACTTGATCTCTTGGTAAACCTTTTGTAAGTGGATCCATAAGATTTTCTCTACACTTTACATAATCTATGGAAATAACACCATTTGAGATTAACTACTTAATTGTATTATGTCTTTGATGAATATGTCGAGACATACCATTATACATACTACTTTATGCTCTACCGATAGCCGACCAACTATCACAATGTATACTAATTGCAGGCACAGGTTTAGGCCAACATGTAATATCCTCTAAAAATTACGAAGCCATTCTGCTTCCTCTCCAGCTTTATCTAAAGCTATGAACTTAGATTCCATCGTGGATAGAGCTATGCATGTTTGTTTATATTATTTTCAAGATACGTCCGCACCACCAATGGTAAAAAAATACCTACTAGTGGATTTTGAGTCTTTTGTGTCTGATATCCGATTAGCATCACTGTATCCTTCTAATACAACTGGATATCTATATAATGTTGTCACTGAGAGTGGTCAAAACCCAGACCAACTCGATGAGACTGTCCATTCCCACTCAAATCGATCGGTTTGGGTCGGTTTTTTGTATTTTTTGGGTGGGTTTTGAGTATTGGGTTCAGTAGTCAGGTCAGGTTGGGTCGGGTTATGGGTTAACCACCTAAACCCAACCCAACCCAACCAGACTACATTAAAAAAAAAAAAAGAAGGAAAACGCTCTAAATTGAAACACAAAACCCTAAAAGCCAAGTCAACTCTCCACTCTCCAAGCTCCAGCCTTCACGCTTCTCATTTCCACACCATGAAAATGTCGACATTTTAAAGCTCCTGACGCGGCGGGGGAATGAGATTGTGGCTATGTATATACGGTACCCTATGGAAACCTTGACCTTGCTTTATTCCCATGAAAACACAACGGATATTAAGCAGATGTATGAGCTTTTCATTGAGCTTAGTATTCACCTCAAAGTCAATCTCATGGGGTAAGTCAATTACTAAATTATGATCAATTTATGTTTTGATCGAGTTGGAATTTCGGGGAATTTCTATGATGATTTTATGAATTTATGTGGTTTTGGAAGGGAATTGGGTGTGACCCAGCTGGAATTTGTGTGTCAGCTTGTTTAATTCCTCACTTTAGTGCATGTTTGTGTTGTGTAGGGAAGTGTTATTGATGCAGCCAAATGACACATTCAAGGTGCCATTGCGAAGAAGCTTCAACTAGAAAACTTTACCACATAAGAGACATTTTCGGTTGCTGATTTAGGTTGTTCAGTTGGACCTAACACTTTATTTGTTGTTCAAAACATTCTCGAATCTGTTAAACTCAATTACAAAATCCACGAACCCAATTCCAAAATCTCAGAATTTCAAGTTTTCTTCAATGACCACTCAATGAATGATTTCAATACCCTCTTCAAGTATCTCCTACCCAATAGGGAATATTATGCTTTAGGTGTTCCAGGATTCTTCTATTCTCGCTTGTTTCAATACCAAATGTTACAAAATGCCTTAATTTGTGGTGTAAATTGTATATAAAAATATTTTGAATTTTGTGGAGGGACTTGTTTATGAAGAGAAGGTGGACTCATTTAACACACCAACTTAATGCACATGTCCTCAAGAACTAGAAGCAGTAATACAGAAAAATGGATGGTTTAGCATAGAAATAATGGAGAGTTTGCACACGGTGATAGCACCGGACACTCGCCATAGGCCCCAAGATGTGTCATTGAGCATTCGAGCTATTACTGAGGAACTAATCAGGCAACAATTTGGAGCTGAGATTTTAGATGAACTTTTCCACCTATTCGCAAACAAAAAAAGGTAGATATAGAATGTCTATTTATGAGTGGCTTGCCTATATAATATTTGGTTTGTCTGTAGTGTGGAAAGGGTAGATTTGGTGTTCACTGGTCCCATTTTGGTTCCAAGAATCTTGTTTTGTTTATAGGTGTCCAATGGGGTAATATTTGTGAATCATACTACGCCTAACTCGTCCTACGATTGAAGCTGCAATGGGTGTATAGAAATCTTAAATGTTTGCAATACCTGTTTGAATTATTTACTAATACAGCATGTCTTTGGCAAATCGACCATTCCAACCCAACCTAACCAACACTTGATTGGGTTGGGTTGGGTTTCAACATTTACACGGGTTGTATTGGTTTGATTTTAGATCAAACCAACCATGTTCGGTTAGGTTGGGGTTGGAGCAAAAACCAACCCAACCCACATCCACCCCTAGTTGTCACACCCCCACTCTCTGTCTTTAAATTCATTTTTTTATTCTCTTATTATTTTTCAATCATACTAGAATTTAATAATTTGTATTTAACTCGAGTAAGCATTTTATAATATAATCAAAACATATTATGGAAACCCAATTAATAATATAAAGAATCAAAAGAACCGTCAAATTTATATTATAACAAAAGAGAGCTTGCTTTACAAAATACGGGTAACAAGTTAGCTATGCGATAATCCAAAATCTCTAATCAAAAGAAGTGCTTGCTAACTTTCAAAAAGTATTCCGTAGATCCAATGTATAGCAGACTAATATAACGGTATATCAATGTCAGCTAACTCATTCCATTTTCAGTACGTCCTTTTACCATGTACTATCACCTTATTTTACATCAATGTCTACTACACAGATAACGACCTGTAATCAAGTTATACATATCAACCATCACCAACACAAAATCTTAGTATTCTTCAAAAGTTTCAATACCTTCATCCTCGTCAACAACCATATAAAAATGTGTTTAGTGGGTAAGTTTATATGTAACATGTATAGTTGTTAGGTCCTCAGTAATTTCGGCATGTCTAGTAGTTCGGATAACCTCAGTTTCCCACGGAGCTAGCTACAGTATAAAATACAAAGCGTGCACAATAAAGTTCAGTAAATATGATGGTGCAATGATCCCTATCATTGGCTACCCTTAATGTCAGTCAGGAGTCTCAAAGTGGTATATTTATTCAGACACAATAGTACGGTACATCTATAATGGGATTCACATTTTAAAAATTTAAACCACACACTCCATGTGAATGACAACAAAAATATGCATGACTTCGAAAACGTAACGTATTATCCATACGTTTTCCAAATAAACTTAATGCACCAATGTCACACCACCATGTCACATAAAGAAAACAAACACATAATTTCACATATAAATTTATCTTATACTGTAGTTGAAAAAAAACATCAATATTTACCTTTTTCGTGACTTTCTTGATTAATATCTACATTAATAAAATGACATTGATCATGTCATAACATCTTATCTCTCAATTAATAAACCTAAATTAGACATATAGGAATAAAAGACCCGAGTAATAATACTATTAATAATACTACTTCTACTGCCACTAATACTATTTATAATAATAAATATATATGGAATTCTCATTACTTGTTATATGAAAACTTATATTTCCACAAATTATAATCAATTGGGATTGCTATAAAACAAGATCTAGAAGAAGTGGAAAATTGTGTAATTTCCTCACTACCGTAACCGCTTATCTTAACAAAACCCATTTAATTCCTTATCCATCAATGTTAAGCCAACTTCAAAATATTATAAGACAACTCCTATGGCATCCACAATTGCGAAAATCTTTTATTTATTTATTTATTTGTTTATTTATTTTTATTTTTATTATTTTCCTACACATAAAAGAAATTCATTGCAATCCAACCAACAATTTTTGTACTAAAAACAAGTGCAAGATTATCAACATGATTCTCTATCAATTACTCAAAATCCAACAAAATCTTCTGTTACAAAATCCTTCAAAGCATAAAAAATTAGGATTTATTTTACTTATTCATAAATCTCTTTTTAGCTTAATTAAGTTTTTCCCCAAACCATCTTCTATATACTCCTTAATAATACCAATTAAATCAAATAAAGCTCATTTTTCTTGCAATAACTTATAGATTTCTAAAACTTATATAGTTAAGAGTTGGAAATAAAGCTATTATAATTCATCATCCTTGATTTTATTAATTAAAATTAACTCTAAGTTTATCTTTCCTCGAGTGTTAAAGACCCTAAAACTAGAATTTTTAATTCCTACTCATAAATCAATTAATTGCTTAAAACAAATAATTAATTAAATTATTATCTAAATAAATAAGTAATTAACTAAATAATTCAAGTACTTAAAAAATAGTTATTTAAATTATTATGTAAACAAAGAAATAATTAACTAACAAAATAATTTAAAAGCATACCTTAAGATATGAAAGGGATAGGAGGCGTGTCCTACTTCCCAATTCATCCTCTATTTATAGTGGATGCTAGGGGTTAATTGTCTAACTTATCAAATTGCACTTTTAACCCCTATGATAAAGATGTCAGCATTCTATTTGTTTATGAAATTGCACCTTTAATCTTTGGACAAATATACAATTATGCCTTTTGTAATCAAATTGCATTTTTAACCCCTATGATAAAGATGTGATATTTTATTTGTTTATGAAATTGCACCTTTAATCCTTGGGCAAATATGCAATTACTCCATTTTTAATAAAATTGCACTTCCAATGCCCATAATACTATTTTAATTATAATTCATATATCACTTATACTATCAATTCTATTAAGTCCCTAATTTATTTATTTATTTTTATTTATTTTCTAAAATATTAGAATTTTGCTAGAAAATTTCGAGATATTACAAATGTAATCCAATATTTGAGGTGTATCGTAGATATTTAATAATCCTTACCAATGCCTTCCAATGGTCATTATTTGGGTTACTTGTATATTTACTAAGTTTGTTCACTACATATGCAATATCCAGACGAGTGCAGTTTTTAATGTACATTAGACTGCCTATTATCCGAGAGTACTCTAATTGAGATATGTGTTCGTCTTTATGTTTGGCCAAATGTAGACTTAGGTCTACTGCTGTTTTAACTGGACTTTCCTTATACATATGAAACTTCTTAATTACAGTCTCAATATAGTGCGATTGAGATAAGACAAGTCCCTCAAATGTTTTAAAGATCTTAATTCCTAGTATTACATGTGCAATACCCACATCTTTCATGTCAAAATATTTTGTCAACATTTTCTTGTATTTGTTATGATATCATAATTACTATCCACATAGCATATCATCAACATATAAAAATACGATTACATATGCATTAGGCTTGGTATTAATATAAATACATTTATCACACTCGTTAATCTTAAAACCATTTGACAACATAATTTTGTCAAATTTTGTATGTCATTGATTTGGTGCTTTCTTTAATCCATATAACGACTTAACGAGCCTACACACATTTTTCTCCTGTCCAGGAGTAATAAACTCTTCGGGGTTGTTCCATGTAAATTTCTTCTTCCAGCTCATTATTTAAGAAAACTGTTTTGACGTCCATCTCATGGATTTCCAAATTATGCAATGTTGTGATTGCAATTAATACCCTAATTGATGTTGTCATTGTCACAGTAGAGTATGTATTGAGAAAATTAAGGCTTCTTTTTGTTTGAACCATTTAACTACCAATCTGACCTTATATTTATCAATAGGTCCATTAGTCTTTAATTTTCTTTCGAAAATCCATTGACAACCTAACGGTTTGTTACCAAATGGGAGATCTACCAACTTCCAGGCATGATTCTGCATAATAGAATCAATTTCATTATTAAAATCCTCTTTTCCAAAATGGAGCTTCTAGACTAGACATTGCTTCATTGAATGTTCTAAGTTCATTTTCTAACAAATAAGTTAAAAAAATTTGGACCAAAATATGTAGACATTTTGGTCCTTTTGCTACGTCTTGTTTCTTCATCACTTCATTATTGCCAATTGCAGTATCATAAGTCCGTTTTTGTGAACTTATCTCTTTCATTTTCTTACAAGAAAACTTTTCCTCAAAAAATACAACATTTCTAGATTTGATGATAGTATTTTCATGTACATCTAGAATGTCCGACTTATGTACAAGGAGCCGATAAGCACTACTAATATTAGCGTATCCAATGAATATGCAATCAATTGTCTTAGGCCTCATTTGAACTTATTTAAGCTTTGGTATTTCTACCTTAGCCAAATACCCTACAATTTTAAATATTTATACGAAGATTTATGACATTTCCATAACTCATAAGAAGTTTCGTTCCTACTTTTGCGTGCTACTTTATTTAGAATGTGGTTAGCTAACAGAATTGCTTCCCTCCACAAATTTTGAGGTAAACTAGAACTAATCAACATAGTTCATCATTTCTTTTAGAGTACGATTTTTGCGTTCTACAATACTATTCGACTGAGGTGAATAAGGAGCTGTAGTTTGATAAATAATCCCAAAATCTGAACAAAATTCTTCAAACAGTACTCCACATTCCCCACCTATGTCACTACGAACAACTTTTATTCATTTACTTAGTTGATTCTCAACCTTATTTTTATATTGTTTAAATGCTTCTAAGGGATTGTCTTTGTTTTTTAGCAAATACACATAACAGTAACTTGTGCAATCATCTATAAAAGTAATAAAAACTTTTTACCTCATATAGTTTGCACAAATATCAATGTGAATTAGTTCTAGAGGATTCAAGTTCCTTTCAACTGAATGAAACAGTGATTTTGCTAACTTAGCTTCTACACATGTGTCGTATCGATGATTTTGATCAAAGAAAATAGAAGACAATAAATCTAAACTTAGTAATTTACATAAAATATTAACATTTAAATGTCCTAACCTATCATGCCATAAGTTAGAAGACTCAATCAAATAAGCAAAAGATTTATTTTTATTAATATCAAAATCACGGAGTACAGGTATTACATTCATTTTAAATAGCCCATTGGCTAAGTACCATTTGTCTACCATCATGCCATTTTTGGTGAGTACAAACTTATGAGATTCAAATACTAGTCTAAACTCATTATTGCTTAACAAAGCTCCAAATACCAAGTTTTTGTGAATATCGGGAACATGCAATACATCAATGAGTGTTAATTCTTTCCCTGATGTCATCTTCAGCACTACTTTACCTAGACCAATAATTTTTGATCTCGCCAAGTTGCCTATGAATAGTTGTTGTCCATTGATAGGAGTGTAAGATGAAAACATTTCCTTATTAGCACCAATATCAACAAACCTTTTCTCGAATTGTCCACCATATTTGCTTCAAATACAACAGTTGAGAGCATTAGTTCAGACAAACCGTTAGATAATCGTCTTCCTCGATCAAGTGTACTTGATCCTTTTTATTTTTCTTTTTCTGCGGACTATCCTTTACAATGTGACCAGGCTTACCGCAGTTATAGCAATCTCCTTTTAATTTCTTAGCTTTGCTCTTTTGCTTACTATTATCCGAGTGCTTCCTTCTCTTGCTAGTATTTGGCGCCACCAAATTGACTTTAGCCTCCATTTGCAACTTTCCGAATTTCTTTTCAGAAATGCGATTATCTTTCTCAGTTCTTAATCGTACAATTAGATCTTCAAGTCTCATTTCCTTTCATTTATGTTTCAAGTAGTTCTTGAAATCGTTCCACATTAGTGGTAATTTCTCGATAATCGCAGCGACCTGAAATGACTTAAAAAGCTTCATTCCTTCTGCATGTATATCGTGTAAGATGATTTATAGCTTTTGGACTTGATTCATTACTATTTTAGAATCTATCATTTTGAAGTCCAGGAATTTACCGAATTTCCTCAATCCGACGTCTTTCATCTTGTACTTCTTTTCCAATGATTCCCACAATAATTTAGTTGTCTTGACCTAACAATATACGTTGTATAGTGTGTTGTCAAGGCAATTGAGGATTTAGTTCTTGCATAAGAAGTCACTATGACTCTATGCATCGAATGCTATTCATTTTTTAGAATGTGTTTCATCATCCTCAACAGTTGGAGCATTTTCACTCAAGAATTTTGCTAAATTCAGAGTTGTAGATAAAACAACATTTTATGTTGCCATATCTTAAAATCCACTTCCGTGAATTTTTCTGATTTCTCCATGTAAGCAGTATTAGGGGGTACAACAGATGTAGTATTACTAACCATTATCATCTTAATATTGTTGGAATTAGGCAAGTAATGAAATGACCGTTAATTAATTTGGGAAGAATAACGTCGTGAAAATGAAGGCACGAAAAATGATCGAGGCAAGAGTTTGACTCTTTCTCCTTAAGACGACAATGTCCCGCACTGGTATTGACGGTCTTCCGGCACTCGCTTCCAAGATACAACGACCTCGACTTGTAATAGTAGCACTACAAATCACAAGTCCCGGCGAACCTACTCACGTTTTGATCTCTCTACAATTTAAAGGACTAAAAATGCACGAAAATATTTTTTGAGGCTAGATTGCAAAATATGAATAATACAGAGACGAAAGAATAAGTTTAGAAGAAGAGTAAAATCCGAATTGATTTTGGAGTGAATGAAATCGAGGGATAGGGGCCTATTTATAGAAGTTGAAAGGTTGTGTCCAAAAGACACAATAGCCGAAAAATTGTGTCATCAATAGACACAAACCGTTTGGACAGCAATCGCCAACCGTAAACTGTTAACCGTCCTTTTAGAAGAATCCACGTGTTGCCACAGAAAAATTGGGGAAAAAATAATAATATAAATTAAATATATTATTATTTTAAATAATAATAAAATAATATAAATCAAATATTATTTTACCAAAAATATATACCAGCTTCGCTCAAGTTCAAGTCCACAGCCTACGACTGTGCTCGTGCTGGCCGGCCGGATGACGACACGCACATGTGGGCTTTGACCCAACCTACTAGCATGTAGATTCTCTTCCCTTCAAAGACTATTGGTACCCATTGGGGCCCAAACCCAAGTTCCAAACTTGAGTAATATAAAGTGGTTTATATTCTTCTAGCTTTCCTATGTGGGATTGACACTTTTCCAATTTTCCATCAATTTTTATACCAATTTATTTCAGTTTCAAGTTGTCATCTTTTGATCTTAATTTCTCATTCACCATAAATTGGTTTTGAGAAAATAAATAAGCTACATTAATCTATTCACGGAGTAAAACACATTCTGCCAAAGAAATATTTTGTCCAACTAACGGGACCTACTAAAATAATTGGTCTAAAGTTGATCAAACCAACTAACAAAAACCAATTTTCCAACCCAACATACCCGATACAGTAGTACAACCTAAGAAGTCCGGATGAAATGCTTACAATTTTTCACCCAAAAAAAAATGGAGTGAGTTTATAAATCTTATTGCCATGATCAATGGCTTTCAAATGCAAGCAGGTCTAGAAGTGAAAGCAAAGATATGGGGATCATTGATTTTGACGCCATTTTCGACAGAGGCTTCTATTTTGTTAATGAAGATTTCAAGGGCTTCAACTTTTATATTTGAACGGATATTACGGGTGGTTAGGAGTGGCGTTGGGGATGATTTGGGAAATTGGGATTTTAGCTTTGGCTTTTGATTTTATTTTATTTTTTTCTTGTGCTATTCTTGTCTAAAGAAGCGTGGAGAGTATATGGATATTTGATTTCTTGTTTTGTTTTCTTTCTAGAAATATTGTTTCATGATACAGAATCTCTAATCCCATTTTGTGTTGACTTGATTGCAATTCATGTTTGGCTTATGGATATTTGCTATTCAGATGAAATGTAATTCGTATTTTCTCTATATGACCATGTAATATAATCTTATTTGTATAAACGATTAGGACCTACATCTTTCCAAGTTCTAAGTTTGGGTTTAATTTGTGTTATTCAATTTCAAAATTACTGCAACATTGATCACATGATGTGTCTGTGTTAGTGATATACGATTTGTGAATTTCATATTTTATACAAAGTTCTATATAAAAGCATGAATTTAGTAATGTGCACAGCAAGAATAATAGCGAATCATTAAATATATATTGCTCCATCAATCCACAATCAAAACTATATGAGAATCAAGTATCAGAATCCAATATCGTCTAAGAACAAGTGCAGATTTAAAATTTTCAACAACTCTACTTTATCAAAAGATATAAAGTAAAACTAGGAACTCAGTAGACCTATGTTATTTCGATATGTTTGATTCTACAACGCAACAATATATTACATGAATTGCATTTTGGGATATGTGTATAACACAATCATGCACGCTTCCCATGAAACTTTACAAGGTCAATAATTATGAAGAGAAGTCACTTATTTAAACTCAAGGAGTATGAATAAAAAAAACAAAATCAAAGCATTATGAATAGAAATTACTTGTAAAAGAATTGGTATTATGATGATTTTAGATTTCTTAAGAAGATTCTAGATGGAGAAGATTAGGAATATAAAGAGATGCGATTTCAGGGATTTGGTGCTAAATTTGTCTAGTTAATGGTGTGTTTGTTGTGTCATAAATTAAACACGTGTTGGTTGAGTCATAATCTAAGGGCACATTTATTGGATTAAATGATAGCTATCTTATTTGGCTAACTTCTAACATTTTATCTTACTATAAAAAAAAAATAGTATTTGTAGTAAAAAAAAAAAAAGAAACAAAGAAAATAGTTGAAAAGTATATTCTAAATATTTATTTAAAAATAGATATGTGGCATAATTTCCTCTTTAATATATGCCTTTTCAATTCACCCAATTAATAGTAATAGCCCACTACATTAAATAATGGACAACTTACAAAAATATCCCTAAAATCAGGGGTATTCTAAAAAATCATGAAAAGTGTTGGAAGGAAAAAATGCCGTGTAAAGTCAAGTGAGATTTTTTAATTAAAAGTGAAATACAATATCACTTTTTAATTAAAACGTGACGCACAATACCATTTTCTCTATCTTGAAAAATTAATTTACATTTAACACAATACAAAATAAATTAGCATCTAAAACAAATTCTTATAAGCAAATTGGAGAAAGATGTATTGTTTTATTAATTGATTGTGTGAAATTTTAATTAAAAAGTGACACAACATGCTATATAACTTGTTAATGAAAAGGTCCCAAAAAAAATTGTATAAATACCATCACTGTTAATCAGAGTTTTTCAATCATATACAAATCATCTAACATTGAACATTTTCAATGCCATTACAAGTTATAATTATATCATCAAATACATCTTCATTTCTACCACATCAACATATTACATATTTATTTCATTTGACACCCAATCATTGTTTATATCATAATTCCCACCATCTCTATCTTGTCTATCTCTTTTTGTGGTATTAAATATAGAAGTAATTCGATAAATTGACATAAATTCAAAAAAAAAAAAAATGACAAATAATATTTAATACCATCAAAATCGTAGTATAGATCCAGGTGATGGTTGATTTTATTTTGCATCTTCTTCTTTGTGATTATGTATAACTTCTATTAACTAACATATTATTTTACATTTGGAAGCTATTCAATAAAGTAACAAAAATTCAAAAAATTGATGTACAAAGTTGCTTTCTATATCATCGAAATTTAATTCACATTTAACACACTATAAAATAAATTAACATATAAAAGAAATTCTTATAAGCAAATTGAATGCTTAGCCAAATACATGATAACCCAAGAATCACTAACCAAGATGGGGTGAATTGGTTTTTGAAACTTTTTCGACACTTAGTCTCAAAACAACTTATCACACAAGATATAAGTTCAAATTATGATACAAGGATTAAATAAGCTAGTTCAAAAATTGTATTCAAGTATAGATATAGCACAATTAAATAGAGATAACAAATCGATTTAATGGGGTTCAATACACAATGTGTTATACATCCCCATTACCAAGTTCTACATCACGAACAAGGCCAAATGCATTATAATGATAACTTACAAACAAGGAGTATCAATACTTAAGTGACTTACAAATAAAGAGTACTTATCCTTAAGTGACTTACAATAAAGAGCACTTATCCTTAAGTGACTTACAATAAAGAACATTTATCCTTAGGTGACTTACAACAAGGAACGCATATCCTCAACAACAATCGAGTTTTCTACCATTTTGTTCATTTTTTCTTTCATTTTCATCATCCACATCAAATTACTTCAACTTTTACTCAAATGGCTGAAAGAAAATTTCATGAAACTTTTACAACTAGGCAGTCGCCCAATTACATTGGATGGGCGGTCGCCCTACCTTAAACTTAAAATACAAGGGTCGTATGCTACGCCTGGGCGGCCATCCCATTTCCTACTAAGCCTATGTTTGACACCCTTTTTTTTCCATTCTCATTTTCATTTTCATTCTTTTTTTTCATTTCAATCACACATTCTTCAATCAATCACTATTTAAAAACCATTTTTTTCTCAAAAAATGGGTGTCAAACATAGGCTAAGTGCCGCCCAAGCTAAGTCGGGAATTTTTTTTTGATTTTCTAATATGACCCAACTCTTATGGAAACAAATTTTAAGACGTCTTTTAAAGACCTAAGACCGTCCGGAATTGGTTATCACTCATTATAACATATTTTAAGAGATTTTGAGAGTATAGAAGGAGGCAAGAACATGAAAATCAATTTCAATACGCGAAGATTCAATTAAAACTATATTTGGGTGATGTCGATTTTTCTTTTGTTTTCTTTCTTATAACATGTTAGACTAGTTTTATTTGTGTTAGGAGAATGATGAACCATATAATATGAATGTTTAATCTTTAGTTTTATATACTTGATACTGAAAGTACGTTTTTGGATATTGAAAGGTTTATATGATTTTTTTCTCCACAATTATTGTGCACGATAATTGTGTGAATGTGCTGTCCTATTTTATGCATTCGAACAATTATCGTGCACAATAATTGTGGAGAAAAAAAATATATAAATCATTCAATATCCAAAAATGTACTTTTAGTATCAAGTATGTAAAACTAAAGATTAAACACTCCTAACACAAATAAAACTAGTCTAACATGTTATAAGAAAGAAAACAAAAGAAAAATCGACATCACCCAAATATACTTTTAATTGAATCTTCACGTATTGAAATTGATTTTCATGTTCTTGCCTCCTTCTATACTCTCAAAATCTCTTAAAATATATTATAATGAGTGATAACCAATTCCGGACGGTCGTAGGTCTAAAGACGTCTTAAAATTTGTTTCCATAAGAGTTGGGTCATATTAGAAAATCAAAAAAAAAAAAAAAATTCCCAACTTAGCCTGGGCGGCACCTAGTAGGAAATGGGATGGCCGCCCAGGCGTAGCATACATCCCTTGTATTTTAAGTTTAAGGTAGGGCGGCCGCCCATCCAATGTAATTGGACGGCTGCCTAGTTGTAAAAGTTTCATGAAATTTTCTTTTAGTCATTTTTTTCATTTTTTTTTTCATTTTCGTCATCCACATCAAATTACTTCAACTTTTACTCAAATGCATATTAGTCCTCAAACTTCCATCCATTGACAATTGATCATTCTTTCGTTTTCAATTGCTTAGAAACGGTCCAAAACAGAACTAAGATAAAATTAACCTAAGTAAAATTCAATACTAAAATGACACAAAAACTTAGGGTTATTTGAAACTTGAAATTTTCCATTGTTTCCAAATTTTGGGCTGTTTGGTAGTCAACATTTTCCATGGAATTCCTTTTCCAAATTTTCACTCACACGCCTCCTTTTCCCACTTTTCAATGAAATAGTTTTCTTGTTGTTTTGGTGGTTTTTGGTTTTTCATCCTTTTTTTTTTGGTAATTGGAAAAAATTCTAGACACAATGATATAAAAAAAATTATCTTTCCATACAAAACAAAGTCTAACGGATACTAAAATTTCAACATTTTTCAGGTGGCAAATTATACCAATAAAACAAGATTAATTACAATTCACAGTAAAACAAATTCTAGGCAATTCAATTCCATGTAATTCATTTTCTTTCCACCCAAATTCCACATTTGCAATCAAACGGGCTCTTAATGATATGACCGTAATAAGTACACAAAAATGCACTTATTTGGAAATTTGTGTTAAGTTGTTTGACAAAAAAAACTATGCACATTTAGATGTGGTGGATTGGTTGAAAAATAAATGTGAAACTGCAAAATGCTGTAATTACATTTCACAGTCAGAAACTTCAATGAATTAACAAATTAACTCATAATCCCAAGTCAAGAAAAAGGCTTAGGATAGACTATTCTCCAATTTTCGGTTCTCCACGAACCAGAAATTACATCCACCGCTAAAAACGGACCCCAACTTCCTAGAAAATGGACCAAAAAGCATACCCTTCTATTGGGACAACACACTAGAAGAAGAGTATTATATTAAATAGGGCATCAAATCAACCAAATCCTACTACACCTCTCATAGAGGCATAACACTATTCACCAGATCTTGGCAACCCCCTTCGTTCACCCCTCCGCGTGGAATCATCTGTATGGTCTATGGCTATGGCAATAACATCAGCTGGACTTTTCAAGCCACCTCAATCTTCCTTGCCCAAAATGGGTTACCTGTTTTGCCCTTGATTTATAGGGCCATGGCCTTTCCAAGGCTTATGTCCCCAATGTGTTATGGTTGAGCTAGATTCTCAGTCAAATCCAACAACTCAAGACAATAACTCAAATTTGAATAGCAAATCCTGTACCCACTATATTGATTACAATAATTAAGTCAATTACAACAATCAATAAGAAGAGAAAAGAAGAAGTTTGGAAAGAGAAGTTAGAGATGATATTTCACACACATCAAATCACCTCATCTATCTCTCCCTCTTTACAGTTATATCAAAATGGAAAGTTGCAAGAAAGAGAAAAAAACGTGTTTTGGTCAATTACAACTTTAACAAAATAAAGATAAATAAAACGACACCGTATGTTTCCCCTTTCAAAATTTGTTAGTCGTTAGTGACTGTAGCCTCTTCTTGCTTCCTTCTTTGTTTCTTCTCAAGGTTGTTTCTCCTCTTCTTTCTTCCCTAGGCTTTCTCTGATTGTGGCTTGTCTTCATAAAATCCCTTTCTCATAAAATAACCTTGTCCCCAAGGTTCAAAAAAAGGAAATGTTGATTGAATAAAATCAGTAGATTCCCAACTTGCATATTCCACATTGGTCTCTTCCCATTGCACTAGCCACTAAGTAACAGCTTGGTTGTTTCTTTTAAGAATTCGGGTAGACATAACCCTCCCAACCTATTTATGGTCTCCCATTTCCTTGTACAATGCTGGTAATGTATAGATTGGAACTACTTTTTTCCCAAATTTTTTCTTTAATAAAGAAACATGAAATACATGATGGATTTTTGACCTTTGGGAATAGTTCTAATATGTAAGCAACATTTCCAATCCTTTGAATTACTCTGTAACGACCATAGTATTTTGCTACTAACCTTTAGTTCACTCTATTGACTACTATCTACTGTGTATAAGGGTGTAGTTTGAGGTACACCAAATTACCCACTAGAAATTCTCTTTCACTTCTATGTTTGTCTACGTATTGCTTCATCCGTGCTTTTGCCCGTACCAAGTTCTCTCTTAATGCCTGATCCATTTTGTGTCTTTCCTATAAAATTTCTTCCACTGTAACCACCTTGAGGCGTTGATAAGGTTTAAGAGCTAATTGTGGGGGTTTAATGTTATAAAGGGCTTCAAATGGAGTCATCTTGATAACAGTGTGCAAAGTTGTGTTGTACCACCACTCAGCTTGGCTGATCTATCTACTACATTGCTTAGGCTGATGATAGACCATACATCTGAGGTACATTTCAAGGCATTGATTAAGCATTTCTGCTTGTTCATATGTCTGTGGGTGATAGGCTGAGCTTAGTTGCAATGTGGTTTCCATGTTTTTGAACAACTCCTACAAAAAATCACTCGTAAAAATTCTATCCATGTATGTCACGATGCTCTGTGGCATCCTGTGTAATTTATAGACATTATCTAAGAATAGCCTGGCTATATGCGTTGCTGAGAAAGGGTGAGCTAGTGTAAGAAAATGATCGTATTTGGTGAATCTGTTAACAACAATCAATATGACATTCTTTGCCCCAGAAGTAGGTAAACCTTCCACAAAATCCATTGATATGTAGCTCCAAGCGTACTGTGGCTCTGGTAGGGACTGCAACAACCCAGGATAGGCTATATGTTCACCCTTAAACCTTTGACAAGTATCACATTCTAAAACTTCTTGTCTGATTTCTTTAACCATACCAAGCCATAAAAAATGATGTTTGGCTCTATGAATTCTAGCTTGCATACCTGAATGCCTCCCTTCTTGAGAGGAGTGTATAGCAATGATCAGTCTCTTCCTTATTTTCCCTTTAGACCCAATAAAAAGCTTAGACTTAGACTTGAGTAATCCATCTGCATAAGTGTAATCTGACTCTGTGGGTGCATCGAGTAGCAATGCAGTTATTTTACTACTTGTTTTTTTCATCTCCTTAGTAGCTGTTATCACTTTTTGCATCCACATCGGTGTTACAATAGTGATTACCTAACATTCCGTGCTTTCTCCTTCCCTTCTAGATAGTGCAGCCGCTACCTTATTATCCACCCCTTTTTATATTGGATCTCATAACTAAGCCCCAATAGCTTCGTTAACCATTTCTGTTGTAGTGGTGTGGTGATTTTTTGCTCCAGCAAGTATTTAAGGGATTGATGATCCATCTTGATGATGAAACGATGCCCCTCTAGATAATGCCTCCACTTCCCCACAGCTGTCACTAAAGTCAGTAATTCTTTTTCATAGATGGATAGGCCTAAATTTCTATTGTTAATGCCCTTACTCAAGTAGGAGATAGGTTGTTGTGTTGCATCAATACAGTTCCCATACCACCATAGCAGGCATCAGTTTCAACAATAAATGGTATTGAGAAATCTGACAAAGCCAGCACTGGAGTGGTACTCATAGCTTCTTTTAGTTCCTAAAAAGCTCTGTCAGCAGCCTCATTCCAATTGAAATTCTCCTTCTTTAACAAGTCAGTTAAAGACTGTGCTATAGTCCCATATCCCCTCACAAACTTCATGTAATAGCCTGTCAAACCCAAAAAAGTCCTCAGCTATTTGATGCTACTTGGTTTAGGCCAATTCATCATTGCTGCTACCTTGGTAGGATCAACTGCTACTCCTTCAGCAGTGATGATGTTTCCAAGGTACTCCACTTTAGATTGTCCAAATGAACATTTGCTCTCTTTGGCATATAACTGGTGTTCTTTCAGTAGGTTTAGGACCACTGTCACATGGTTACAATGACTCTTCAAATCGGTACTATAAACCAGAATATCATTAAAAAACCAATACAAACCTCTTGAGTTACTTCTTAAATACTTCATTCATCAAACATTGGAATGTGGTTGGCGAGTCAGTAAGCCCAAAGGGCACTACTCTGAATTCATATAGCCCTTCATGTATCTTGAAATCTATTTTGTGTATATCTTCAATTGCTACCTTAAGTAACAAGCCCTTAAGTTAATCTTGGTAAGCCATTTAGCTCCATTCAGCTTATCTAAGAGATCATCAATTAGTGGCATAGGATATTTACTCTTGATAGTGAGGATATTCAATTGTCTCTAATCTACACAAAATCTCCAAGTACCATTCTTGTTTTTAACCAAGAGTACATGGGAGATATAAGGGTTGTTACTAGGCTGAATTATTCCACACTTCCTCATCTCTTTAA
This sequence comes from Fraxinus excelsior, assembly GCA_019097785.1. Taxonomy (NCBI): domain Eukaryota; kingdom Viridiplantae; phylum Streptophyta; class Magnoliopsida; order Lamiales; family Oleaceae; genus Fraxinus; species Fraxinus excelsior. The sequence continues at coordinate 30,407,907 of CM032625.1, read as the reverse complement.
CCATCTTTTCAATCTCAACCTTCTGTTCGTATGGACATTTGTAGGGCCTAATCCTAAATGGTTGTGCCCCTTCTTTAAAGTTTATTTGGTGATCATTGAATCTATTTGGAGGCAGCCCTTTTGGATATGAAAAAACATAGAGAATTGGTTTGTCACTGCTTGCAGATCGGCAGGGGCTGGTTCTTGCTATTTCTCAATGGCAACAATGATCTGAGCTATTATCCTATAGCTGTGATTCCTGAACCACTGTTTGTCTTCTTTATCATTCATCATCCTAACTTCTTCTTTAATTTATTTACAATTCAACTCCATCTCTTTGCCCTCATAGGTGAAAGTATAAAGCCCAAGATAGGCTAACCAAAATGGGTGAATTAGTTTTTAAAACTTTTTCGAATAATTAACTAAAATCACGCAAGTTAAAAAACACGTTGATAAATTAATAATCGTACGCAAGTTCAAGCAAGTAGACCAATTAAATAATAAGTGCAAATAAATGAAGACAACTAAACACAAGTAAGCAAATAAGTGGAATAATGTAATTTGCACAAAGTACAAGCATTAAGTAAAAGGGATAGAGAGTGCAAACAATATAGTTATGGAAGTTCAATTCAATGTAATGATCTACGTCCCCCGTTACCAAGCTCTCCGGCACGAGCAAAGCCTTTTTTCACTATGTTGATTGACTTATGGTGCACTCCAATCCTTTACAATACTTTCGGTGACTTATAACCAAAGAGCACTGATCCTTTTACAATATTGAGCTTTTCGGGACCTCAACACGACCAACAATTCAAAATGAATTTACAAGTGAAATCTTCTCTTTTTATCGAATAATAGATTTAAGGTTAAATACAAGAAGAGAAGAGATAAACACTTCAATAGATGACAATGAGTTTAGCTCAAAGTGTTTAAATGAAAAACTTCTTGATGAATAAAGGATTTTCTCAAAATTAATTGCACAAATGTTCTTCAAGAATTTTATGACAACTAGTCTTTAATGATAGAGAATAAGGTGGTTGTGATCAATAAAAGTCTCTCTTTAATGCACAAGAAAAGTTATTGCAAATGGAGAAATGGTGAGGCATTTATAGCACTCAAACGGTCAAAAGCTCTACCGTACCAGACATCCGGTAAAATACCGGATGGTCAATTAGTCGTTATTTTTTGTCAGAAAATTGGACCGTTTGAAAAATGACCGTTTGAGCCATTTTGGCCATACCGGACATCCGATATGACCAGATTTGCTCGAAACGTCCTCATTTTTTAAATCTTGTCAAATTTCAGTGTTGGGGGGACGTTTAAAATGCTTTACAAGGTGTTTGTCATATTTAACAATGTGTTACTATTTTTTACTTTTGAAAAACATAATTTTCAAGTAAAACCTTTTTGTTGTGAATTGTAAAATCAAAACTTTGAGTTTGTCATGATGCATTGCCAAGTATTAAAATGTTTTACCTTACATATAATTGTGAGACGTCTAAAGTACTTATTTTGAACAATTTGACGTGCATTGCTTGACGATACTTCAATTTTTGTTTTGATTTTCGTTGAGGCAACTTTTGCGGGGTTTGTAGTATTATTCTCCATGGCCTCGATTGTTTGATCTTGTTTCCATGTTGGCTATTGTGTGCACATTACTCAGCCTCGAACTTTATGCCGTCGAATTTTCTCATGTGCAATAATCACTATGGCCACTTAAAATCAATTTGTTAGTAATAAACATAATTTGTTTGTGATAATCAAAACGAGACGTCAACCATATGTCAACAAAAGTAATGTTCCCTCTACTGAAATCAAACAACACCGGGTTCAATTGACTTAACCAATCCACTCCCAATACCATATCACTCTCTCCCAGTTTCAACACCCTCAGTTGATTTTGGAATTCTAGGCCTTGAATCTCCCAGGTTAATGGATTGCAGATGGACCTACTAATCAGCTTATCTCCTCCAACTACTGTGATAGATGTAGGTTTAGTCCGTTCCATTTTAAATTGAATGATTTGGGCTAATCATTCATTAACAAAACTGTAGGTGCTCCCACTATCAATTAATATGGATATTCTTCTCCCTTTAATTCTTCCAGACAACCTGATCGTTGTAGATCTGTTGCTCCTCACCAATGTCTGAATAGAGATTTCCATCACTTCTTCTGCACTTTCCTCCACTATACCCTCTCTTTCATTCCCTTGTACTTCATTCGGGTCTTCCTCACCTTCCTCATTCACCAATATAAAGTTTACATCTTGTTCTTACATACATGATCTCTAGTATATTTTCACATTTGAAGCACAATCCTAACTCCCTTTTATTTTGAAAATCTGAAGGTGTGATGGCTTTAAATTTCAAAGAGTTGGTAGAATTTTATGGATTAGGTTCTACAATAGGGGTGGGTCTATATATAGGATCCATAGGTTTATTATTGGAATGAATCCATTTAGATTGTGGGTAAGGCTTGTATGCCCTGGCTCCTCTATTTAGAGCAGTTATGGTGTTTTCCTGTTGGATGGCCACTTTAAAAGCCTCGGCTAATGTGGTAGGTCTGATAATCTTCACTATTGGTTTAATTTCCTCCTTCAAACCATTGGTGAAGATAGATATATAGTAGAATTCAGGGAGGTTGGGTAAAGTTAACATCACCTATGATTTTAACTCCTCAAACTGCTCCTGACACTCAGTTATGGTCCCCTTCTGTCTCACTTTGCCGAATACCTCTATTACTTCTTTGGCTGTGTTCGCTAGAAACCTCCTACAAAACCCCTTTGTAAATACATCCCAACTAGCAGATGGATGGCTAGTGATAAATCCATGGAACCAGGCGTCGACCTTTCCCTTCATATACATTTGAGCAATCTCCACTTTCATCTCATCTTCTACCTGATGAATCTAGAAATATTTGATTGCTTTCCTCAGCCACTCCCTAGGCGCATCTCCACTAAAATAAGGAAAGTCTATTTTGTGTATCTTGGTAGCCCATCTAACCTCTCGATTTGCACTGGTGTAACCAGAATGAATTTCATTCCCTTTAAAGCTACCACCACTGGTTTGAGATGGACACCTATATCCTTCTACTTGTTTTTCTTTACCATCAGTTTTACTCCCATTCAGTTGAGCTTGTGATTGTTTGATTTTTCGCAAGTGAACGGAATCGTTATCAAGTAATATAGTAGTGAATAGAGTGTCGAACCCACGAGGACTACGTATTTAATCAATTTAAAGTTAACTGTAACTTTAATCGAATAACAAACTAATTTTGTGATTTTTTTTATACTAATTACTAACTTATCAATTCAACTAATGAAAGTAAGTAAACATGTTTTTTAAATATATGGGATGCATTGCTAAGATGTCGAATCCCCCTTATTATTCCATTTTTAGTGTAACAATTAAAGTGACAATTTGAAATCATTCATGTTGGTCAATTTCCTAATTCAATTGAAAGCCTCTCTCGATAGCGATCAAATATATTCCCCTCATGTGACCCTTCTATCTCTCGATGAAAGATGCAAAAATGGTAAATGCATTAACAAGTACTAGAACACCTATTGAAACCATATAAAGCAGAGAAGTATATCTCTATCCTCTATCGAACTTACAATGTTTATTATATTGTGCTTAACCCTATTGTCTCTCTCGATAAAAACAAAATTGACTAACAATTCAATTGATGATCAATCAATTGAAATGAACTATAAAAACAGTAATAAACATTCATAAATCAAATCAAATTAAAGTCAAGTTAATAAATTAAGAACTAAAAATATCATAACAAGTATTCATCTCAACCTAGCAATGTATAAAATTATCCTAACATATTGAAATTACAAGAAATCATATTTAAATGAAAAGATATAACCCGAATTTTTGATAAATTGAGAAGATGAAGATGAATTTTGAAATTTTGAATCTTTTCAATGGTTTCTTGATAAATTTTCACTTGCACATTCTCTTCTTTGCCCAAAAATCAAGTTTGAATCTTCACTTGATTGAATTCTTGCAAATCCCTTTTAATCATCTCACAAAAATTATGAATTTTCCTTCTTTTATGATAATAATTGTTGAGTATTGGAGTATAATCTATACATGAGAGTTTTTTATATGTATTCTACTGTTCTCTATTTGAAGGAGTCGGAATTTGGTTGAGAATCACGTCCAAATTGATTTCCAAAAGAGTTCTAATCAAATAACTAAATTTGTTTTCGCACGCGAATTTTTTGTCTCTACACAATAGTCAGTATTTTGGTTATAACTTTCTCTTTCGTTATCCGATTGATGTAATTCAAAGTGCATTGGAAATACAACTCAAATATGTACAACTTTAATAGATATATGATTTTTCCAATTCGGAATTTTACTATGCCAAATATCGTTTTGAGTTTTCGACTAAAAATTTGGAATATAACTTGTGCGATTGGAAATTGATGTTTACCATATTCTATTCCTTTTTGAGTTCTAATTCCATCCAATTGTGTCCTAGCAATCTTTAAAGCATGATCTCATGGTCCGAATCAACCATTGAATAATTACAATTTGGTCCACAAACTTTGGATTTTGCTCATTTTTCATCATTTTTTGCTTCTTTCTTTCGATTTCTCGATCAACCATTGAGTTTTACATATATATAATGATAAGTGTAGTTTATACACTTATTTGTGGCCCTAAATTATAATATTTTATTGTCTTTTGGATTAAACTCTACCTAATTTATGTTAAATTTTCTTTTGTAGGTAAAACTTTATATTTAATTAAGAATTGAAAAAAATAATTCAAAAGTGGCAAAAAATAGCAAAATCCGAAGATGAAGTTCTTGGAGAGAAATAATATATTAAATGGGCCTTAGTATATTTGTATTGGAAATTTTAATTGAAGGCCCAAAATTAAATATATATGTATTTAAACCCTACATATATCAATAGATAGAAGAGAAGAATGGGATTCACGAAGAGGGGACAGACAGACGCACAGAAGAAAATGGGGAAGAAAAATGGCTGCTACTGCCAAATGGGAACAAAAATCTTACTGTAGAAAAGGAAAAAGAGAAAAGAAAAGAGAAGAGAAGAGATAGAGAGAGAAAGAGGTAGAGAAGTCAAAACTTTGCAAGAAAAAAAGGGTGCAGAGAGAAGGAAAGGACAAAGAAAAAAGAAAAGGAAACTGGAAATACCAGATATTTTCACATTTGGTCAATTTTTGGTGATTTCTTTCCACTTTTTCTTGTTTTTATTATTTCATTATGAATAACTAATTTTTATATTAAGGAAAACAATTTAATTGACTTGTGATCCTTTATTTTTATATTCAAGATTTATATGGTTTAATTATTTATGTGTTGATTTTATTGTGAATTTAATGTGTTAAATTATTTGATCAATAATTTGATGATTATGTGAGTCTCTTACGAATCGAGAAGTGAGTTTAAGATGTAGACCGTATAATAAAACCCAGTAAATTAGTATAACGCGTAGAGATACATATACTAACTATTGCGATCATAATTTAATTTTTTAGAACCAGTGTTTCATTTAATTAAGTGGATTCATATAGAGATATATAATGAAATTAGTTAAATATGTTCAACAAGAACTCGAGAGGGGTAAATTGAATACAGTAGTAGAATTCGATCGAACACTACATTAGGTTATGAATCTTGAATAAAGAATAAAGGTGATCAATAGATGAGATTGTTTTGCCCTAATATTTATAACGTATATGTTTCTCCAATTATTCATTAGTTGCAATTATTTTATATTTTCAATTTGTTAAAAGTAGTTAGTCAAAACTATCATAAATATTTACTTGCTTTTGCCAAATAGAAATTAGAAAAAGTAAATTAATCTTCGTGGGAACGATAATCCGGACTCAAATGTCCACTATATTACTTGTTACGATATCGTACACTTGTGATATAAAAAACGCAACAAGTTTTTGGCGCTGCTGTCGGGGACTATTTACTTTTAGTCTTAGTTTATTTTATTCTTAACTGTTATTTGATTTTATTTGATTTTACTTTCATTTATTAAAAAAAAGTGTTCGTTGTATGCTCCGTATCCAAGGCGACGATCTTGAACTGATTGACTCGAAAATAGAACGCACTTTGAGATGAATACGCAAGGAACACAAACAGAAACAACATCAAATGGCTGACGATCAAAATATTCATATTCATATTTAGCCAATTGGACAAGTAACTGCAAGAGTAGCAGCACTACCAGATCAGCAGTAGGAGCAAAGGGAAATAAATGAAGAAGACTTGCATGTTTCAATGTTCTTAACACCAATAGTCGCGTTTGCACGCTCCAGCATTGTGTATCCAGATTTCGGGATAAACAATTTTTAAATAAGGGCAGAATGGATCGATTTGATGAGCAATACTCTTCAATTCTATGGGTTGCCTCATGAAAATCCAAATACACACATCTACAGATTTCTCCAAAATTATCAAAATTTCCATGCTTCGGGGGTTAATGAAGATGCTATTAAATTGTGGTTATTCCTATATACACTTAGAGATGCTGCATTGGAGTGGTTAGACGCCGAACCTCATAGAAGCATTATTACATGGGAAGAACTTACCAGAAAATTCTAAAATAAATTCTTCCCACCGGCAAAAGTAGCTAGAATCAGATTGGAAATTCAAACTTTTCATCAACACGATGGAGAAAGCTATCACAATGCATGGAACATATTTAAAGAGCAGATGCGAAAGTGTCCAAATCATGGGATCCCAATTGGTAATCAAGTGCAGTACTTCTATACCGAACTTTTACCACTATCAAAATCTCAGGTAGATTCCTCTGCGGGTGGATCGATTATAGGAAAATCAGTACAACAAACATTGGATTTGTTTGAGATAATCGCCACTACACACTCAATATTTTCATTAGAAAGAGTGGTACCACCAAGAGCATCTGGAATGTATGAATTGGTTAACACCACATCTACAAACGCACAGAAAGCGGCTTTGACAAAGCAGGTAGAGCTATTGGTGAAGTCACAAACGAGAAGAGCACATACAGTGATGAGTGGGCCATCATGTGAAAACTGTAGAGCTAATCATTCAACTGAAAACTGTATGTCTATGGGCTTTCCTGAGGAACAGGTTAACTTCATTCAGAATGGCTCTCGCAATTTCAATCCTTATTCACAAACTTATAACCCAGGATGGAGACAGCATCCGAACTTCAGATGGTCCGATAATCAGCCCGAGAATCTTCCAAATAATGTTCAGCAAGAGAAAAAACCAAGTTTGGGGGAGATGTTTAACCAATATATGAAAAAGACAGATAATGTGTTCCAACAAATTATTACATATTTTCAGAATCAACATGCATCAATCAAGAAGTTGGAAACACAAATCAGTCAAATAGCTCAACAGCTGGCAGAACGCCCACAAGGGACATTACCAGGCAATACAATGATAAATCCGAAGGAGCAAGTGCAAGCTATTATGACTAGAAGTGGAGTACAACTACCTGAAATATATGTGAAAAGGCCATACATACGAGAAAAAGAGGTAGAAGTTGAAAGGGCACCGAAGAAAAAAAATCTGCAACATATGGAAATAAAAATGAAGAGAAAAAAGAACCATCTATAGTCGGAGCACCAAGTCCTATTAAAGCCTATGTGCCACCATTTCTCTTTCCACAACGGTTGTAGAAGAGAAAGTTAGACAAGCAATTTGCAAAGTTTGCTGAGATTTTCAAGAAACTACGTATAAACATTCTGTTTGCATATGCAATTGCACAAATGTCGAGTTATGCAAAATTTCTGAAAGAGATCCTGGCTAACAAGAGAAAGTTGGAAGAGCATAAGACTATCTGCTTGAACGAGGAATGCAGCGCAATTCTCCTCAAAAAGCTACATCCTAAATTGAAGGATCTAGGGAGTTTCACTATACCGTGCACCATTGGTTCAAATAATTTCGAACATTCTTTATGTGACTTAGGTGCTAGTGTTAATTTGACGTCACTCTTTATGTACCGGTCTCTTGGATTGGGAGAAGCTAGACGTACAAAAATCTCATCGCAACTGGCTGATAGGTCTATCAAAAGACCTAAGGGAATCGTAGAAGATGTGCTCGTCAAGGTAGATAAGTTTATCTTCCCGGCTGATTTCATTATCTTGGACATGGAAGAAGATTCAAATATTCCGTTAATCTTGGGAAGACTTTTCTTGGCGATCGGGAGAGCACTTATTGATGTATATGACGGAAAAATGATTCTTCGAGTAGACAATGAGCAGGTCATATTCAATGTTTTCAAGGCAATGAAACGCCCATTAACTTCAAATACTTGTTGCCAAGTGGATATACTTGATGAACTTGTGGTCGATACATTTGAAGCAACACATCCAGCCATTCTAATAGAGGAAACAAATACAGAGAGAACAAAATGTATTGCATATTTGGCTGAACAACCAATTGGACAAAGACATTGGCAATACGAGTCTCTTGGCTCCAGTCCTACACCATCAGTACCTTCAGTGGAGAAAGCGCTGACTCGGAGTTAAAACCCTTACCATCCCATCTTCATTATGCGTATCTGGGGGACTCTAAAACTTTGCCAGTGATCATTGCTAATAACATCACAGCAGAAGAGGAAAATAAATTATTGGGGGTACTTCGGGAGCACAAGACTGCAATTGGATGGACTATAGCTGATATTCGAGAAATCGGTCCTACATTTTGTATGCACAAAATTTTAATGGAGGACGAGTCTAAGCCATCGATGGAGGGGCAGTGCAGATTGAATCCAACTTTAAAGGAAGTGGTAATAAAAAAAATGCTGAAATGGGGTAGATAATGCTCGATGCAGGAATTATCTACCCCATTTCAGACAGTTCTTGGGTCAGTCCAACACGGTTAGTAACGGGATGGAGAGTGTGCATAGATTATAGGAAGTTGAATAACGCCACCAGGAAAGATCACTTCCCATTGCCCTTTATCGATCAGATGTTGGAACGGTTTGCAGGTCATTCTCATTACTGTTTTTTGGACGAATACTCAGGGTATAATCAAATAGCAATTGCTCCAGAAGACCAAGAGAAAACAACTTTCACATGTCCTTATGGTACTTTTGCCTTTAGAAGAATGCGATTTGGTCTTTGCAACGGACCTACAACTTTTCAGCGATGTATGATGGCAATATTCTCTGACACGGTTGAGAGGTACATATAATTATCCATGGATGATTTTTCAGTGTTTGGAGACTCATTTGATAACTGCTTGGAACGTTTATCACTTGTTTTACAAAGGTGTAAAGAGAAGAATCTGGTGCTCAACTGGGAAAAGTGTCACTTTATGGTAAAGAAATGGATAGTGTTGGGTCATCGAATTTCATCACAGGGCATTGAAGTCGACAAAGCAAAGATACAAGTGATTGAAAAATTACAGTCATCTACCTCGGTCAAAGGGATTCAAAGTTTTTTAGGTCATATAGGGTTTTACAGACGATTCGTCTAGGATTTCTCGAAGATTACAAAACCTCTGTGCAATCTACTGGAGAATGAAGTACCATTCATCTTTTCTGATGAGTTTTTACATGCTTTTAACACTTCGAAGGAAAAGTATCTGCACCTGTTATAATGGTACCAGATTGGGAACTATCATTTGAACTTATGTGTGATACTAGTGATTTCGCAGCGGGAGCGGTGTTGGGTCAACGAAAGGGAAATGTCTTGCATGTCATCTACTATGCTAGCAAAACATTAATAGATGCTCAGATCAACTATGCAACAATTGAAAAAGAAATGCTAGCAGTGGTGTTTGCCTTCGACAAGTTCTATTCGTATCTAATAGGTTCAAAGGTGATAGTTTATATAGACCATTCATCTTTGAAGTATTTAGTTCAGAAGAAAGATTCTAAACCCAAGCTGATTCGATGGGTTCTGTTACTGCAAGAGTTTGACATTAAACTTCGTAATAAGAAAGGGACAGAAAACCAGGTAGCAGATCACTTATCAAGGCTAGAGTAAGCAAAAGGATTTGACGATTTAGATATCAATGAAATTTGTCCCGATGAACAACTTTTGCAGTTGGAAAAGGCTCATTGGTATGCAGACATTGTGAATTTTTTAGTAAGTGGATATGTGGATCCTGAGTTCACCTATCAGCAAAAAAAAGAAACTTCTCAATGAGGCGAAATTTCATTACTAGGATGATCCACATTTATACAAAAGATAGGCTGATCAGATTATCAGAAGATGTGTGCCAGAGGATGAGATGAAACCCATACTTTCCAGGGTGCATGCTTCGGCTTATGAAGGTCACTTTGGCCCAACTAAAACTACAGCGAAGGTGCTTCAAAGCTGTTTCTATTGGACAACGTTATTTAAGGACTGTCACAGTTTTTGCAGATTGTATGATAAGTGTCAACGAACAGGTAACATTTCTGCTCGCCACGAGATGTCACTAAACAATATTTTGGAGGTGGAGTTGTTCGATGTTTGGGGCATAGATTTTATGGGACCTTTTCCATCGTCCTATAACAATCGATATATACTTGTGGCAGTGGATTACGTGTCCAAATAGGTGGAAGCAAAGACACTACCCACCAATGATGCAAAGGTAGTGGTGGATTTCATAAGGAAAAATATCTTCAATTGCTATAGATCTCCAAAAGCCATCATCAGTGATGGTGGAACTCACTTCCGTAATAGGTTATTCAAGGCGATGCTAGATAAATATGGGGTACAACATCGAATAGCCATACCCTATCATTCTCAAACAAGTGGACAAGTTGAAACATGCAATAGACAATTGAAAAGGATAATGGAACTCATGATGAATGCATCCCAAAAAGATTGGTCCAAAAAATTGGATGATGCTTTGTGGGCTTATCGCACCACTTACAACATACCGATTGGAATCTCGCCATACCGAATAGTTTTCGAGAAAGCTTGTCACCTACCAATCGAGTTTGAGCACAAGGCATACTGGGCATTGAAGCAATTGAACATGGACTTAGAAAAAGCTGGTGAAATTAGAATATTACAGCTTCACGAATTAGAAGAATTCAGACGAGAAGCTTATGAAAATGCATCCATTTACAAAGAAAAGACGAAGCAATGGCATGCAAGAATATTCGACAACGGATTTTTAGAGTGGGGGATCAAGTGCTCTTATACAACTCTAGACTTAAGCTATTCTCGGGAAAATTAAAATCAAGATGGTTTGGACCTTTTACGGTATCCCAATTGTTTCCCTACGGTACAGTTGAATTACATCACCCAACAAAGGGAAATTTCGAGGTTAAGGGACAACACATTAAACACTAAGTAGAGGATTTTCCCACTGCTAAAGAAAGCATTGAACTAGCTGTTCCTGAATAAACATCGCACATAGTCAAGCTAATGATGTTAAAGAAGCGTTTATTGGGAGGCAACCTAAACTTTTTTTTCCTTCTTATTTATGATGTTTTTGAGTTTTATGATAGTTTAACTTATTTAAAGTTTATTTGTGACTCCTTATCCATATACATCTTCTCCTTAAGATCTTCGATATGTTAGTTGATTTATTATATGTTAGAACTAAGTAACACTTGTTCCAATTATTTGATCTTAATGCTTCATTTGAATTTTCAAGAATATAACGTCGCGAAACATTTAAACCAATATGGACCAAGGCGCCAATAGAAGCAATATGAAAGCTAGCCATTGAAGTACATGCCATATTAAGATAGTCTTTTCTTCATCTTCTTCCACACCTCTGTATATGCAGATTTATGATTAAAGACATTGATGACAATATCTAGTTTAAGTTTGAGGGTGGAAAACACGAGTTTTTATTTTCTTTATGTATTTTTGTGTACTTTTATTGCTTTAAAAAAGGAAAAAAATGTCAAAATTTTCATTAAAAAAAATAATATAATACATATATTTTTATTATTATTTTTGTTTGCTTGTGTAAGTTAGTTAGTCTGGCTAGCAATGACGAATATATTGAATCATGAATTAATCTATGAAAGGTGAATAAGTTGCATGCTTAAATTAATTTTTGCTTTTTCATGTGAAATTTGATATATATTGAGCACGTGAATTAAGTTCAACATTGTGTAGGAATGAGTTGATTTCATAATTGAATAGGTTGAAATGGTGAACCATAGATGTTAAACCTAAAACCACTACATTTTACATTCTTGGACCAAATTTAGAATAGTTTGGGGAGATTTCACTGTTGTAGGAAGATGTTGAAATAAATAGTGATTCCATGTGTGAAATTAAAAATCTTGTGTGGATTGTCTAAAGTTAATGGGATGCAATTGGACAAAAATCTCAAGTTAGAGGTCGTTTTTACTTAAATTAGTGTTAAATAAGGGACATTGCACTAATTAAAGTATAAAAAACATTTTATTAGAAAATTTCTCTTCATAGCATTTATGACTCGAGCAATTAAGCCTGAAAAGGTCTTTAAAACCTGGTGCCATAAGATCATTTGACTTGGGAGTCATCGACCGAAAGTTTGTTACATGGGTCATTTAGAAAGTTTAATGGAGAGAATGTTTCAAATAAAGAAAAAAAACTATTAAAAAAAAGAGCAGAAAAAGTAGGTGCATGAAATAGAAGATGCACGCACCAAATGCCTTGATTATGTTTCAAACACCTATTTAAGAAAATTTGACTTTTGATAAGAGATTGTTAGTCTAGTTAAGTCTTGGAGATTAAAGCAATCAAACTTAATGGAGAATCTTTGTTTATTGAAATGTTGAACTGTAATTGGTGAAATATTGTCAAACTAGAGAGGTGAGAATAGTAAAAAAAAAATATAACTATAGTTCACACACTGGAAAAGAGTGAAAATAATAAGTTTGGGGGTGTGAATCTTACGAGTGATGAAAGAACATATTTGATCACTGAGGGTCGGGTATTGAAATAACTTATGAATTCATAATGTTATACTTAATTCTTCACACACACACACACACATCGATTTTACATTGAAAAAGTGAATTTTAGTTTATGTATTGTGATTTTGAAGGTGTGCATGGACTTGATATTAAGATTTCAATCTTGAGATAAAAAGTTAGGTTTGCTAGCTAAATCTTGTTGCTTTACTGGATTGACTAGCCACAAATTAGGTAATTAGCATTGCTTGCTTATGTGTTTGTTAGGTTTTAATTTTGTTTGAGGACAAACAAAGATTCAAGTTTGGGATTGTGATAAGTGTAGTTTATATACTTATTTGTTATAATATTTTATTATATTTTGGATGAAATTCTACCTAATTTATGTTAAGAGTTCAAAAGTGGCGAAAAATAGCAAGATCCAAAAATGAAGTTCTTGGAGAGAAATAATATATTAAATGGGCATTAGTATATTTGTATTGGAAATTTTAATTGAAGGCCCAAAATAAAATCTATACGCATTTAAAACCTATATATATATATCAATAGATAGAAAAGAAGAAGGGGATTCACGAAGGGGGGACGGATAGACGCACAGAAGAAAACATGGAAGAAAAATGGCTGCTGCTGCCAAAGGAAAATCTTGTTGTAGAAATGGAAAAAGAGAAAAGAAAAGAGATAGAGATAGAAAGAGGTACAGAAGTCAAAACTTTACAGGAGAAAAAAACGTGCAAAGAGAAGAAAATGAGAGGGAAAGGAGAAAGGAAAAAAGAAAAGGAAACTGCAAATACTAGATATTTTCACGTTTGGTCAATTTTTGGTGATTTTTTTCCATTTTTTCTTGTTTTTATTATTTCATTATGAATAACTAATTTTTATATTAGGGAAAACAACATTTATTTTTATATTCAAGATTTATATGGTTTAATTATTTATGTGTTGATTTTATTATGAATTTAATGCGTTAAATTATCTGATCAATAATTTGATGATTATGTGAGTCTCTTACGAATCGAGAGGTGAGTTTGAGATTTAGACGGTATAATAAAATCTGGTAAATTAGTATAACGTGTAGAGATACTTAAACTAATTATTGCGATCATAATTTGATTTCTTATAACCAGTGTTTCGTTTAATTAAATTGATTCATATAGAGATATGGAATGAAATTAGTTAAATAGGCTCAATAAGAACTCGAGAGGAGTAAATTGAATACAATAGTAGAATTCGATTGAACACTACATTAGGTTATGAATCTTGAATAAAGGTGATCAATAGATGATATTGTTTTGCCCTAATATTTATCACGTATCTGTTTCTTCAATTATTCGTTATTTGCAATTATTTTATATTTTCAATTTGTTAAAAGTAGTTAGTCAAAATTATCATAAATATTTACTTGATTTTGTCAAATAGGAATTAGAAAAAGTAAATTAAGACCTAAAGTATAGTTTCCGTGGGAACGATAATCTGGACTCAAAGATCCACTATATTACTTGTTACGATATCGTATATTCGCGATATAAAAAACGCAATATATAACATAAAATACAACAATTCATGATATATTTTGTCAAAAAAACTATCAAATATCGATATTTTAGGACCCCGAATAAGTGTATAAAATACACTTATCAGCTAGCATCAACTTCATTTCCCACATCATCTGCTCCATTTGGTCCTGCCTAGAACCAACAACCTGTAGCATTTGCTCATTCGTTTTAAAAGCCACTCCCAAATTTGCTATTTCCTTATCCAACCTCTTAAGGTACTCATTAGATTTGCTTCTTGTCTCTGCCATTCCCAAATTTCGTAGTTGCTCTGATACCAAATGTTTTGGTTAAGCTAGATTCTCAGCCAAATCCAACGACTCAGGACAATAACTCAAATTTGAATAGCAAATCTAGTACCCCCTATATTAATTGCAATAATTAATTCAATTACATCAATAAATAAGAAGAGAAAAGAAGTAGTTTGGAAAGAGAAGTTAGAGAGGATATTACACGCACATCAAATCACTTCATCTCTCCCTCTTTACAATTATATCAAAATGGAAAGTTGCAAGAAAGAGCAAAAAAACATGTTTTGGTCAATTACAACTTTAACGAAATAAAGACAAACAAAACGACACCGTATGTTGCCCCTTTTAAAATGTGTTAGCTGTTAGTGACCGTAGCCTCTTCTTGCTTCCTTCTTTGTTTCTTCTAAAGGCTACTTCTCCTCTTCTTTCGTCCCTAGGCTTTCTCTAATTGTGGCTTGTCTTCATAACACAATGTTGACCTTCTTGTTGATGATTGCATCTCGTTCTTCAACTGTGTATTAACCCAAGATCCAACTTTGCAAAACCTCCCAAGATTCTTGTACGGTGAGTCAATGGGTGGGGCAATTTGTTTACTAATCCATTTTAAGAAACCTGATTTCTTCAAAGGCGCAGTCTTGATAGCGCCCACGTGTAAAATTAGTGAAAAAGTCACGCCCAAGTGGCCTATTCCAGAAATCTTAACAGTTCTTGCAAGATTTGCACCCACACTGCCCATTGTTCCAACTGCTGATTTGCTGGACAAATCTGTTAAAAGTCCCGGAAAAGGAAATTATTGCTGCTATGAATCCCATGCGATACCAAGGGAAACCAAGATTAGGCACAGTTCTTGAACTCCTGCGTGTAACAGATTATGTTAGCCGAAACTTGAGTGAAGTTAGGCTCCGTTTATTGTTTTACATGGGAATGCAGACGTGGTTACTGATCCAGATGTGAGCAGGGAATTGTATGAATTGTCCAAGAGTGAGGACAAAACCATCAAGATCTATGATGGAATGTTACGTTCTTTGTTGTTTGGGGAGACTATTGAAAATATTGCAATTGTTCGTGGTGACATATTGAAGTGGTAGAACGATAGATGTGATAAGTGCATTTTGTGCACTTATTTATGTTAAATTACTTGGGTTTCATGTCGTCAAATTGTTAATTTTTACCTAACTTGGGTTAATTTTCTTTTGCTTTAGTTATGGATTTGTTTGAAGCAATTGGAAAGGAAAAATGCTGAAATTGAGGGACTAAATTGCATAAATTCTAAAGATGATGACTTGGAGAAATATAGAGTTAATGGGCTGGACTTGCAAGTGATTAGGACTTCAATCACACTTGGAATTCTTGTTATGCGAGAATTGATTGCAGTTGATGGGTTATTGTGAATTGGGCCTCAAGGTAGAATATTGGTGCCCTATTAAATATATATACACATGTAGACAGTAAGAAAGAAGGCGTGGGGTTCTGGGGGCTGAATAAATATTATACACACAGAAACCGCCGCAGGAAGAAGGAAGAAAAACGCAGACAGGAATTGAAGAAAAAAAGTGGACACGGCAGATTTATTTTTGATGTAGCGACAGATTAAGTCTTGGCAAAAATTAATCACGTTTCTTAATTTTCGGTGATGTCGTTCCACTTTTATTTATTTAATTTCAATATCATGTTAAGCTAGATTTAATGTGCTGGGATTTATGATGAACCTCGCATTGTGATATTTCAATTCTTTATTTTACAATTTGATGTTTAAACACTTTGATAGATGTTGAATGATTTATATACGCTTTTTTGCCTCCATAATTAAATGCTGTGATTATGTGAGTTTTGGTGGTTTATTTTATGCATTCGAAAGAAGGGAAATAAACTCAACAAGGTATAAATCATCGTTTAGTTCATAGAGGATAAAAATATATCGATATGCTTTACGTGAATCTCTAAGTGTTTACAAAACGTCATGCATTCTTGTATATTGCATTTGTCATAAAAATATAGTCAAATGGTATGCTAGAATATGTTCAATTCTACTCGAAAGAGATTGTTGGATAAATTAGAAACATTGATTTTTCAACCAATTCATCGTGTTATCAAATTGTGAAATAGGAATTAAAATTGAACTTGCTTGGTAATTCGGGATCGTAGTACACTTTTTCATACATTAATTTCTTCAACATTTTCATTCAACCACTACTTTTGCATTTAGTTCGTAATTTTAGTTTAATTTGCATATTTTTCTTAGTTTAATCATAGAATTTGGAAAACTCATCTCAATTTTAATAGATTCGGTTAAGGTCGAGATAATAGAAATCACGTTAAATCAATCCTCGTGGGAACGATACTCGAAATTCTAGGATTTCCACTTTATTACTTGTCAACGAACTGTGCACTTGCGGTGATTTAAATTCGAAACATACTTTCATGAACAAGATGCTGAAGAACTATTTAATTGAATTAATATTCATTCGTTTTAGATTTATATGTTATATACATATATCTTGATACACTATTGAGTTCCAACATTGATCGAAAATGTTTATGGGACTCACTGTAAATTGACAAATGTGTTTGATAACCCATCTTGGGCCTTGGCCCAGATTTTTCTTTCCATTCTTCAGCAAGATGTATACTTTCTCTGGTATATGCTCCATTTTTTTTATTTTTTTTCAGTTAAAAGTTTTCATGCTCGAAAACTTCATATACAAATTGCTTGAAATATAGAAAATTAATAAGATCAAATTGGTTTGTAAGTGTGTTGACTTCAAATATTGGCAAGTGTGCTCGAGTTAGCTAGACGCAGCTGTCTTTCATATCTCTCCATTCTTGAGAACTAAAAAGTCTAGATTGAATACGTCCTTCTAAGTTAGGCTTCAAAAACATTTTGGCCTATTAGATGTCAAGCATCCAAGGTTGATGCATGGCTTAGGGAATAAGAAATCACCCATATGGCCTTTGGCTTGGCTCAGTCTTGTACTCGGAATTGTATCAAGATTGTCCTCAATCCCTTTGGGTGATCGATGTCCGTAATTGTTGTCAAGACATCTCAAATGAACCCATCTTGATACGTCTAGGTCGCTTTTGATGGGTGGAACAAAATTAAAGGTCCCACGTTTAAACATGGATGACTAAATTTATAATCCAATATCATCATTGCTATACTATGTTCGTGATTTCAGTTGCCCACGATTATGTAACTTGGCAAGGAAATGATGGATGCAGCGATATTACTGGAAAAGATGGCTTTTGGTGAGAAGGTCAGGATGTTATGAAATAGCGAAGGAAGACGAAAGTATGCTGATACAGTGAAGATGTGTAAGCTTGGGATGTTAAAGTCTTGAAGATGTAACAACAGTGATATTGTGGTAGCATGGAGATATTGAACCCTAATCAATATGATTAGAAATTTACAAATTATTTTACATGGACTGGACAAGGTTTACATGAATTGAAACTAGTTCCAGCGTGATATTGGTTATAGAATTCGGATTGTCAGATAAATCAAACCCCTGTTTGGTAGAGATTTTTTATAATGGATTTTAAGATGAGTGATTTTTTATTTATTTAGAATATATGGTTAAAAAGTAGAGAAAAGTTATGGATCCTAGTGTAAATTTTTTTTCTTTGGTTGATGTAGGAACCCGCAATCACTACCCGTGAGTGCGCATTGGGTAAACTTCGCTCTATGTACAGTATTCCGCAAACCATACACGAGAGATAAACCGCACTAGACAAGCCAGGTGCGACAAGCTCGACAGAGGAAGTGTTGGCACCGCGTTCACTTTCTCCACCAACCCGATCACTCTCGAAGGGATTAGTGTAAAATTATTTTACTAAAAGGATGTTGGGGTGAAAATGAGAGAAAAAAATAAATTCTTGAAATAAGGGCATATATATAGCAAATATAAAGTTTGTGGAATGAATAATGTTATTTAGACTCACTTGATTATAGCTTCAATCCATATAGTGTTAGGTGATAAGCTAAATGAAGTATGCAATTAAATAACTCATTTAATTATGCTTATTATTTAATGTCGCGTTAACACCACATAAATTAAGTTATAACACCAATGAAGTTAACTAACATTACTCTTGTGAAATAACTAGAAATGTTTAAAGGAATAATGTGACATAAATTATGGTGCGATAAAGTAAAAAAAAAAAAAAAGGGTGAAAATAATGGTGAATCTCATATTCTAATCTAAAAAATCAGATTTTTATTAAATTTGATAAAACTTGATTAGGATGTGTAGTTGAAAAATTGTGGATCCATAAAATATACGATTAAAATTAATTGTTGAGTTTGACTTAAATTTTAGTCAACTTTTTAGCTAAATCAAACGTGGACTAAGTGGGGTTGAGCATGCAGACGTATATATAAGTACTCACGTACAACTTTAATCACTTTCAAACCTCGAGCAAAACTTTCTTAAAAACAGCAATGATACTCAACTATTTTATAAATTTGCGAGTTGTATGGGTAAGCACATCTCCAAATAAATAATTCTTTCAACTAAAATGATCACTATTTTAAATAGTCAATAATTAAAATTATGCTATAAGAGACCTTTAAATTAACATTTGAATTTAGAGAGTGAAAAGCAAAATTCAGTTTTTATAATTAAATGCATTCAAAGTACTTCAATTTTTCAATGTAGGAAACTAATATAATAATTTAGAAGGAAACTAGTAAAAATAAAATATATGGAAAACAATAAATATTTTTTGAATAATAATGGTGCTAGGGCACCAATTTAGGTGGTCACACTTGATATGTCCAGTTAAATGGATTATTTAACTTTGTATTTAAATGAATATATCGTTTAATGTCACATAATTGCCATTTAAACTACTGTTAAACTCTAATGGAGATGAATAACATTACTCATAATTTTTTTAAGTGATAAAATTAAGTGTTAAAAATAAATAGTTTGTTGGAGTATTTAAAATTTTTTATTTTCTAAATTTATAGACGCTTCCTAAATTGTAGAATGTGCTCCTTAAAAATGGAAAGTCTTTTAAAATACTTTAACTATTGAAATTCAAAATTATAGTTCAAAATATTATTACTTGCAATGGCAAAAAGTAGTGGTCTGAGATTTTCAACTTATAGAAAGAAGTACAATAAGATTGAAGTGTGTTTTTCATCACCTTACAAAGTATGTATACTGCAGATTAAGATAAGATTACAATTTAAAATACAACATGATAAAGATAAACTAGGTTAATTGGTTATCGATGGGAAGGATTTGGTTGCTAGATAATTTTCATAATCTTAGTTTGTTTTTTATCATCATCCTAATGGGCTATTCAATTGAGCACAATTTTGTTGCTACTTGATTTGCATTCAGTGACGGATTTAGGATTTTTGGTTTGGGAAGGGTCCAATAATGGTTGATGGTGCTATAATAGTCAACGATCGACAATTTAGCAGCAATTGACTGAGAGAGCAGCAATTGGAATTAAAGATGATTTAAGATTAGGTGATATGTCAAGTATATTGTCTTGTCAACTTTAACCATGTGAATTTAGCTCGTCATCTTATGCAATGAAAATTTAATGCCAATGTTTATGAAATTATGTAAAAATGATGAAATAAGCATATGAAACTTAACGATGAGGATTGAAAAGTTTGATTTTAAATGTCAGAACGAGTTTTCCGGAGGTCACAAAAGTTTAGGACTAATTATACAATTTTTCCAAATGAAAAAAAAAAAAAAAAGAGAGAGTAGTAATTATGAATAAATCATTAAAATTAATTTTTAACTTTGATTGAATTTATAATCAATTTTGTAAATTGCATCTGAACGGAGGCTAAGATTCTGGTCGGGAGGAATCGAAATCTTATCTCCTAAATAAAAAGTAGAAAGTTTAGGCTTCGAAGAGTTTATATATTGTCAGCTAAACTCTATTTCTTTATAAATAAAAATAAAAACAAATCGAAGAGGTGCCGATGTTGGGTTGATGTTTTGGACAATTTCATGTAGATGGCTGGGACTTCTTGTTTTTTGGAGTTCTGATTGAGTTTGAATTGTTTTTGGAACTGTTTGTTATGTTATGGCATTCTTCTCTTGTGCATGAATGATTGAATGCAGTTGCGTTTATTTTGGTTAGTGTTTTTGGTGTGTGAATGTCATTGTAGTTTGAATTACACATTGATTGTGCTTGAATTGAGAATAATGCGAGAAAATTAATGCACAAATTTTCGTACGCAGATCTTCGTAGGGCAAGTAATGTCCCATTAGGAAGATAATCGAATTTAGAGTTTAACGCTAAAAAAATGAAGTGTAATTTAAGTTGTGAATAAAAGATGATGCATGGTTGAAGTTAGAAAATCGAGCAAACTCAAGATTTCTGTAATAAACTTGATATTTGACCTATTAACTCGTCAGAAAACATTCGAGATGTCACCAAGAACTTAAGATTTGTTTAAGTTACAAATTTGAAATTTTGATACACTATGTCAAACTTCAAATGTTTAGGAAAAGATACAGTTAGGGTCCGTTAAGAGTGAAATTTGGGTAGAAGGAAACCAAGAAAAAGGTAACCATGTGAGCCAAACCAAGAAAATAAATTCATGGAAAATATAGTGTGTCAAATAAGACAAAAGTGGAAGTTGGAATTTGTTTTTCATTTTACATAGAAAATTTGGGTGAATCGAACACACAGACTGCATGCGACAATTTGACGGAGCAAATTGACGGAATGAGATGGCGGGTGATTTGCACGTAAAGTGAGATCTGAGGACTTCAATGACAAAAGTGGGCAATAGGAGTACAACAATTACAAAGGTGACCTATAGGAAACAATTTGGTGCCATTTACCCCATTTAAAATCTCAATCTATTAACCGCCGGAGCCCTAATCCACCCCGCGGTAAAATTAAGAGTTTAACAAAGAATAAAACTCCAATTTAACAATTAATTGTTTATTTTACCTGGGTGTGGATGCACCGTGTGCTGAATGCTAATGTCATATCTCTTGAATCAGTTGAATGCCATACGCCATCTTGCTGAAATTGAAGCCATGGTAACCCCCACTCTACCCCACACACTCCCTTCGAAAAACTAAAAGAAAATGCAAAAAATTTCATTAGTATTTTCGATTCTTTTTGTTTCCTTTGTCCAATTAGTTTCTGTTCTTGTGGTTATTATTCTTTAAGAGTGTAATTGGTTTCGATTTTTATGCTTGAAGCCACGATTGATGACCATGCGTATGGATCTAGATTAAAGCTGTGATTTTTTTAGCTTTATCTTTATGGGATTTTCCCCCCATTCTCCTTTGGCTGAATTGATGAAGCATTTACGTGATCGTGTATCTTAGATGACGCTTTATCATGTCGAAAGATATAAGGAATGTTTTTTCTTTAATTCGGGGTTTATATTATACAAATTCAGGGTTATAATTTATACCGTGAAATTTTATTAAAGCTCATTATTGAATATGCAAAATAATTGAATTTTTTTTGCTCTCAAGTGGTTTTGCAATGCATTTATTATGTGAATCTCGTTAATTTTACAGGCCACGTCGAAGAAAGTCATAACTAGGGAAGAATGGGAGAAAAGGCTCAACGATGTAAAAGTAAGAAAAGAGGATATGAATAAATTGGTGATGAATTTTCTGGTCACCGAGGGTTATGTGGAAGCTGCGGAAAAATTCAGATTGGAATCTGGGACAGATCGTATCCCCTTTTAATTTATTCATTGCTTGTTTCACTTATATCAATATGCTTGTTTTTTAGTGTTTTGTGGTAGTGTTTTTGGTTGCATTTCAGCTTTAAGCATATTGTTGATTTTCCTTATGGTTATATAGCTGACATAGACCTTGCCACCATCACGGATCGCATGGCAGTTAAGAAGGCAGTACAGTGTGGTAACCTGGAGGATGCCATTGAAAAAGTTAATGATTTGAATCCCGAGGTACGATAACATATCGTTCTTGTTGTTAACAATGGGAAATAAAGGAGGTTTAATGATGATGTGTTCAAACTTCTTACATTCTTGCCTTTTGTTTGCTTGTCACACGTCCAATGGAGTTTGGATGCATTTTTATTTATTGAACAATGGATTGATGCTAAGCACAACTAATGCTGCATGTTGCATAGCATTATTCCTTTTGAAGTCTTGTTTGTTGATTTTGGTTTGCTCTAGGATTGCTTGTGATCATAGATGAGAGATAGTCTATGAAGTCTAGTTGTACATTTTTTTCTGGAATTTGTTGCTTTTCAGTTTTCATCTAATTCAATAAGATTTCTGGACCGTGTATAAACAGTTTTATTACTTTATTCCTTTTCTTCTTCCAGCATTGGAGTATCTTTTGTACATAAAAGAAAGCTCAACCCAATGCAGAGGAGTTGTGGCAGTAGTCTATATCCTATGTAGCAATTACAAGGGTTAAGAGTAAGAAAGGAATCTATAGCCCCTGTTTGGTACACATTAAAATTCTCATTCTTCTACTCATTTTCAACCACACACTTTCCATCAATCTAATATTCCAAAATACACTATTTCAAAATAATGTGGCTCAAACACACCCTAAATACCAAAATTTAGATGAAAAATTGAGGTTCTAATTTAAATATATGGCCCCAAAAGGGCCGTATGTACCTCTGTGATGCTGTCACTTGCTATAAATATTTAAATGAAACCAAATAAAGATTCTGTTGATCTACCTTCGTGTGTGGTTGTTGATATCTTTGAAGTTTGAAGCTTAGGTTTTTGGGGTTGAATAACTGGTGCATACCACTAGCACTTATTGTATAGCTTATACTTGACAAAATTTTATGGTTAATGATTTGCAATTATCAGAATTGCTCCAATTTTTTTTTTCCCATTCCATTATGATACATTTTTATTTATCTTTTGGATGTAGATCTTGGATACAAATCCACAACTCTTTTTCCATCTCCAACAGCAAAGGTTAATAGAATTAATTCGGAACGGAAAGGTAGAAGAGGCTTTAGAGTTCGCTCAAGAGGAACTTGCTCCACGGGGAGAGGAAAATGTAATTTTCAGCTTGTTGGTTATGCTTTTACCTGTTTCCTTGTTACTTATTGAAGCTAATCCTAGTTTTCACAAATGAGATTTATCATTGTAATATGCAGTTGCATTTCTGGATCGGTTTTCACTACCTTTATAATAATGTTGATGAAAATTCCTCATCATAATTACTCCTTTTTTCCTGATACTGATTCTAAAAAATAACCATAATTTCAGCAAAGCTTTTTAGAAGAATTGGAGAGGACAGTTGCGCTGCTTGCTTTTGAAGATGTCACCAACTGCCCTGTTGGCGAGCTGTTAGACATATCACAGCGCCTTAAGACTGCTAGTGAGGTGAATGCTGCCATTCTTACCAGTCAGAGCCACGAAAAAGGTTAGTACCTGTTCATTTTAAATAATCTCAAGTTTTGTTTTAATGCATTTGAAGGGAATATGAATGTTTTGTCATACAAATTTAAATTTGCTTTAAACTACTTGATACTGTTTAACAAAAAATATTAAAACATAGGGATCTAGTTCGTAACTACCCAGCCACCCAACTCCGACTTGGGCAGATCTGTTGGCGACATGTGGATTAGTAAATTAGACCAAAGATTTTCTCGGCAAAATCTGACCAGTATTTAGACTACCCGGGAAAAATCATAAACCAATTTGTAAACTGAACAACAATAACAATTACAATGGCTTAAATGTCTTTGTGCACCTAAGGTTTTGTGGTAGTTGAGATTTGCTATGGTGGATGGAGCTGGTAGAGTGGTTAGGGTTCCCAAGTTGGTTTAACGATTGTGGTGATAATGTCAGCGAATCAGAGCTTTGAATGCTGGTTGGTGTTGCTGCCGAAGAAATTTTTTCATTTATTTGCTACATAAAAAACAAACAGATCTAAGTTAGATTGTAAGTTCTATACCTTTAACTAATTTTAAATGAGAAAGATTTTATCCATTATTATTTCACGGCCCACCACCACACACATGACAGATCTTTGGACTTATGTCTAAGCTGTTGGTGGAAGTTTATTGGCAGCGCGGAATGGTGGCCAATGAGTGAAGAAAAGGCATCAATCTTAGAGGTGGTGATGCATGCGGGTATTTGCCTGCATCATAGAGGGTGAAATTATTGGAACTTTTTACTGGTCTCTCGATATTTTTTCAACGTCTGTAGTGAATTTGTTTTATGTCCTATTAAAAGCAATCCAATTATTCATACAACTAGCATTTATTACATGAGAAATCTGTCACTGAGAGGGCTTGCCTATAGTAGGTAATTTCACATTTGATGTTCTTTATGAGGATTCTTCTGTAATTGTGCTTTCATTGCAAAGTATCCTATGCATTTCATACGTCTTGCTAAAATTATCAGAATCCAAATTACTATTATTTCAACAGATCCAAAGCTTCCAAGCTTATTGAAGATGCTAATATGGGCACAAAATCAACTTGACGAGAAAGCTGCTTATCCTCGAATAAATGATTTATCTACCGGAGCACTTGAAGATCCTTCTGTTTGAAGGGAATGACTGTTAGAGTCTGTATAATTCAGGTTCGTCTTTCTGGTGTTGCCATTTCAAGAAAATGATGGGAAGTTTGAAATCTGTGTACTTTTATTTGGACAACCTTTTAGCGATTCACATTTATCGAGCTTATGAAAACGTGTTAGGTTGGTAGTGTTTATCCAGTGGTGAATTTGGCAGGGCTCGTGTACAGAGTCCATATATGATCGAGATTGTGGATTTAGTTATTAATTTATGTAAAATATTAATAGACCAGAATTATCTTTATGACTTCCCAATTCCCATTTCTACCTTCACGGTCGGATTGATATTGCCATTGCCGTCTCAATGATACCCAATTATATATCTAATAGCCCTACCAAATCACTAGAGGCAACGATAAAACTGTCATAGTTTTGATAGGTAATCTACTCCTTAAGGCAGGATTAACACGGGAACTATCTCAAGTTAAAATGTTGTGTTCCTCTTAAACAATTCTTGTTACAAATGCTAATTTATGACAGATTTGGAATTCCTCGAATTAAGTTTGAGCGCCCTCTCTAAATTTAATTGTTAATTTTATATTATCACAACAAATATAAATATTTACTCTTTGAACAAGTTGAAGCTTGTCTCTGGTACTAATGGCTCTTGTGATGCTCTTTATTTGAAAGAGTCAATTTTTAAATTTATGCTTCAAGAGACTCTTTAAATTAATATTTTAAAATAAATAATAAGTCTTATAATAAAATTCATTCAAATGATTTTAATTTCCAGTGAAGGAAAATATTCTAAGAATTTGGAGGGAGGTCAAAGAAAATAAAATATAAGGAAGAATAATAAATATATTTTGAGAGTAATAAAATTAAACGTTAAATATAAAGAGTCGATTGGAATACTTAAAATTGTTTTGCTCTCTAGATTGCAAAATATGATATAAATCAAGTATTAAAAATTGTTGCATTAATATTCAGCTCTTAAAACAGTAAATGCACATATTCTTTGAATTTCAACATAAAGAGTCTAAAGTTCACGAAAAGATGACAGTATAATAAAGCTCATAAATCATCATAACAAACAGAAATGCTTTGCTACTCCTTAAAAATGCTGTGGGTAGAGATTATTGGCAGATGATAACTCATAATTTCTATGGCTCCATTTTCATTTTCCACCCAGATAACATAAATCCAGATAGTATTCTTTGAATAGTCCTGAAATTTAGGCTGGTGAAATGCACTTCCCATTTCTTGAGAACCATCATCAAAATTCAAAGCATAACTGGAAGGATCATACTGGAACTTGACTTGCTGTTTGCCTCTGTTCTTGAGTGCCTTTTTTGTTGCTGCTCTCATTTTCCAGAACAGCCTTCTGCATTGCTTCTTCCCATAGTTCTGCACCCTCACAAAACTTCCCAACAACCCCATAAAAACTTTGACTGAAATTATTTACTGGGTTCAGTTAAATCAAGAATCTCATGGATATGAAGAAGAAATGGTTTCACCCTCATAACAGAAGAAGGGAATGGAAAGAGCATTTGTTTTTATACTGGTAGAGAATTTAAGTGACCAAGAAGAAAATGGCTTTTCCTGGATCCACTTTTTTGCTGTGAGAATTGGGAATAGGAATATATATTGACATTATAAATTGAAACAAGAAAACAAAATATAAAATCCTTTTGGTCTATTGATAAAAGCTGCAGGCTCTTCATAGTGTACTATTCCACTTTTTTTCTCTGCCTCGAGAGACTCAAATTCCATTGTCTACTCTCACCCATCCCACTAGCCCCCTCCAAGGTCATATCACTATCAAATTTGTTACTCGATAAGAAATAAAGTGTACCCTTGAACCTCCTCCATCTGATCCCCCTCTTTTCTCTACATTGTTATTAATTATTGCTCTGAGCAAACTTGCTACTTAAAAAATTATTAATAATTTTTTTTTTCGTCCTATTCAAATATTAATTTCAATCATACATTCAAAATCAATTTTATTTTTTTCTGTTTAACGTATTTATACTTGGGTCTGCAAGAAATAAAAGGTGATTTACAAAAGATTTTAAATGGTGGAATTCTACAACTCTACTTTTGTCCCTCTTTACAAACCTATTAAGACATTAACATTAAATTCTCTTTTGTCCTACCCTAAGATTCCCTACCCATAGGTCCATTCTTCCACGTTGACCGAAATCACATACTTCTCTACCACTATGTTTCATAAAGTTGTCGTAGATAGTCAGTTGTGGAAAAAAAGTAAATAAAAATTGTAACTTTTACGAAATGTGTGATTAAAATGATATTTAACGAGTCCTTTAAAATAAAATAAAAAATAAAAAAGCCAACGGGCACTATAAACAATTTTAAAAATCGGTCAAATTTATTTCTTAAAATAGATTTACGCCTTTTCGTTGACCTCTATTTGGATCTGTTCGCAGATTCTAATGCAGATTTTATATTCTCGCACATTCTTGCGCGCATTATTGGTGTGTTTGAACCTCATTAAAATGAAAATATAATTTTTGAAATAGTGATTAATGGGAGAATGTATGGTGGGAAAGTGAGGAAAAATTTTAAATTTGTTTGTAATATTATTTTATTTGGAGAATATGTGGTTGAAATGAAGAAAGAGAAAAAAAATGAGAATGAGATTAAAATGAGTGCCAAACAGGGGCTATACTTCTAGCGGTTATAGAAAATATACTTTTTAAGTTCTCATTTTTTACTTGCAATTCCACTTTAAAATTAATTGGAAGAACTGAAATATTTGCATTGTCAAATTAAAAAGATAACTTAAAACTTGTATATTTATGTATAACTAAAATCATTTACATATTATAACTGTAATATATTTTTTTTTTTTCGATTAACTACAATGTCAATTGACTTGAGATGGATCGGGTCAGTAGATTTGTCATCTTCTGGAAGTGGGCCCTGCTTCCTGTTACAAACCAATTGGTGGACCCAGGATCCGACTTCCTCTCCAGAAAACAGCTCATGTTGAGGAAATTCTAGCCCAACATAAATTATCAGATAAATTTTTCTTCAAATGTTATTTTCGGAATTCATACATAACTCATTTAACCCAAAATATATTCCGCTGATTATAATTTGTAAATTGAGTAATGTGTTATAGAAAATTAAGTGTTTGTGTAATAGAATGTTAATTAAAAACACAATTAAAATAAAATAAAGATGAGAAAAGAGTTATAAAGATAAGTTTAAAAGAGTCACGAAATTCATTGTCTTAAAGTATTGTAGCCCCTTCATGCAGGTACTATAGGCGAAGCACGATTTCAAGATAAAAACTTATAATTTAAAGTCATTTATCTTTCTATTAAAAAGATCTCAAGGAAATAAAGAACAAGCTTGCATTAAATTGCCATAAATTATAAGAGAATATGTAGTAAAATGTATAGAGGGTATTCTTTCTAACAATGAAAGATTCCTCTTTTTTATAGTGCAAAATTCAACTCACATTCATGAAAAAATAAACCATTCAAATAAATCTTAAATTATAAAATTATTGTTTTTAATTTTATATTAAAAATTAAAATTAAAATCAAAACTTAAAATTATGTTGAAGAATATTGTGTAGTTATGCGTGAGTAAATTAAAAGCATATTATGGCATTGCTCTTGAATAACCGTGATTCTACATGTACTAATATTCTCGAAGAAGCCCACTCCTAAAAAATTATAAAATCATTTAAATCAAATATTCTCACGAATTTGAAGTTTGTTGATTTGATTGGAAATCGCAGAAAGCCCTCTGTTTGAGACATTTTGTGTGAAAAACTCTCAACCGTCAAGACCCGTCAGATTTGTCGTTTAAAGAAAGGAATAATTGCAATTTTAGTACCCAAACTTTTTTATTTTTTTACAAATTAAATCCAAATTTTTCATATGTGCCACATACCATCCCAAATCTTGAAAACTTTAATTTTTTTCCTATTATATTTAACTTATGGTTGGAGACTAATTTTTTCATCTAATTATTTTGATAGTGCAATATATGCACTATTGATTCACCATAATGCACTGAAATGGAAAGTAAAGAATTCAGAAAATAAATGTGTAGTTTAAACCCCTATAAAAAAAATTAATAATACGGGTTGCTAATTATCAGTTATTATAACCTACACTAAACGATCACCACATGTCGTTTTCTAGAATAATCCAAAGCCCCAAAGAAATCTATACATATTTCCATCTATGAGAAGGATGGCGTGCAGATTCAAATATCTCATACCCAAATAGCCATTTTACTTATTGCTTCAATTTAAGCATCAAAATTAGTGAATTTAGGAGGAGAAAATCCTGGCAGGAATTTGTTGATCATAATTTTATTGTCAACAAATTAGTGTTGTTGGGAAAAACTTGAGCAAAGAAGACCACGAATTCATTTATCTAACTTGAAAACCCTTGAAATTTGTAAAAATGAGCTAGATGGAATTAAATTCAGAAGACGTTAAAGTATTGGATGTTGGAGTAGAAAAGCATAGTAAAGTTTCGGTAAATAGTGATGCCAACCCGAAGCAGTAGCGGGAGAAAATACCGACAAGGTTGCAGACCGGCATTTTCCTTGCCCAACACCATTGCTTACGGAAGAAAATGTCTTCAGTGAAAACTCTACAGGAAATGGCCGAAAGCCTAAAAGCATTAATGGTAGAGAATGCATCTATACGACCAAAGTTTGAAAATCCAAGGGCAAGTCTGCTACGTGAATCCAGAGAAAATGAGGTGGAACCAATCACCAGCTTCTTTTGTGAAAACAGCAGCAACATATAGGAATCTAAAACCTACTACAGAATGCCAAAAAGGAAAATGAAGGAGCGACAAGTTAACAAACATACCCTGGAAAGGTTTGTAGATGAGGAGAATTCTTACGATAGGAAGTATGGCTAATGTTATCATCAAGAGGGTAGGAGAGTCGAAAGCTTAATCAATACTTCTTATAACACTCATTTGTATGAGAAATATGAAGACCGATCGACGAGATCAATTGATCTGGATGATGATGAGCATCTACTACAGCGGTAAGCAAGGACGGATCAAGGAATTTTTGTAGGGGGGCTAATAGTACTTAACAAAGCCAATATAATAAAATTTACATGTACTAAAAAAATTCATTGAAAAACATTATTTATTTAAATCGTTCCCGACGAGGATTTGAAACATAATATTCATCTATAACAGAAGTCATCCTCTATTTTGTTGCGAAGTGTCGTCTTCACATGTTTCATTGCTGAAAATGATTGATCAGTGCTTGCGGTAGACATGGATAATATCAATACAAGACGAATCAATCTAGTCACCCTAATATAACTTTTTGACATTTCACTGTCAGTCAATTGTCTGCATAACTCAGTAAGTGTAGATACATGAAATCGAGGCTCACCCTTCATATCTAACTCATAATGTGTTAACTCAGATTGTAAAGTAATAATATTTTGCTTTGAAAAATCTCGAGGATAGAATTTCTCTGCAAGTATGCAAATTTTATGACTGTCAAATGATCTAAATGAATCTTTAGAATCCAAACTAGCACTGAGAAAAAGGAGTTCTACTAATATATCATTAAATCTTGTACTTAACTCCATCGCCACAAAATCTATTGATTCGTTGAAAACATCAAAGTGATAATAATGCTCAACTGTAGTTTCATCACTAGAACGATCAATGTTATACAAACCTTCTAAATCAGGTATTGTAATCTTATTTCTTGAGCAAAAAAATTTCACTTCTTGAAGAAGTTTTTCCCAATCGTCATCTCTCAATTTCTGAAACAATTATTTTGTAGTAGACACAAACCTTAAAGTAGCCAAGATGTCTCGAGATTTTTTTTGAAGGGTTTGAAAGAATGAAAATTTATTCTCTTTGATGAAGGTTGAACTTCCATTTGTAAATGCTGAAAATAGCAAAAAAGAATAAATGAAAAGGTTCCGAGAGACGTTTAAAATAATATCTTTTTTCATATTCCTCCCCACAATAATAGAATTTATAGAGAACATATTATTATTCTTGCCCAAAATTATTGTATCCTATATTCATGTTCCTGCCCAAAATTATATTGTAAACGTATCATATATTCCATTATTCCTATTCATACCTAGTAAGTCCAAGATCCTATTTCAATGTTTCTCACAAAATCAACAATAGTCAACAGCATTCGAAAGCTAGAAGCAAAAATCAACAAGGGAGAAAGAGAATGAAACCATACTAGTCACCGGAACAGTGAAGAAAACTGGAAAAATCAAGCCCGCACCCGTACTCGCAGTCGGCAGCCTCACGCCCTCGCCTATTGAACTATCAAAGATTCAACTTGAGAAAATAGCCAAATACTAAATATAAATTACTAAAGTAAGTAACTAACTAAACAAGCAAGAAGAAACATACAAACATGTAGGAAATGCCGAAATGGGGATTGCCATTTCAAAATTTTTAGGGTTGAAATCAGGGACAAAATCGGCTTCAACGAGATTGGAGTGAATTTGAGTTAAATAATGCTATTTAGGTTGGGTTGGGTTGGGTTATAACTTATAAATGAATTGGGCCTGTTCCAAAACCTAAAAAAAAAAAATTTGTAAACCTGGATCAGGCAACAAACCGGTCCAACCCCCATCCATCTGTCCCTGGTGGTAAGGGTATCCAATGTACCATTTGTGCGAACACATAACGTAGATGACGATGAAAAAAGCTAACTTCACAATTAAATGTAAAGCTTTCCCTCTGACATTGGATGTACCTGCTAAGCGATGGTCCAACAAACTATTGTTAGCAGGGGTGGACGCAGACAATTTACGTTGGGGGCACAATCACAATTTCAAAAAGTGATGAAAAAAATTAAAGTAAAAGATATCTTATTACAATTGTTCTCATATTTTGATAACGTTCCATAATTACATCATTTGCAATCTTGTCAAATATGTCTTTCTCAATATATGCAATCAAACTATTATTCAACCATTGATCTTTGATTTGACGTATGTCAGCGTAGAAAATAATCTCTCAACTGTAGCAGTAGCCACGAGAAGAACTAAGGCTAATGTCACAAGCTTGTAGACTAATAGATACACTTCATATTTATTCTTCGCAACCAACTTATGTGCAAGATCACTAATGCCTTGTAATCTTTCAAAATCTTCAGAGGTGCATCAAAATCTACCGGATGATATTGACATAGGTCGAATCACTTTGTTCTTGTCAAAAGCATTAAATGAATTATATGGAGACAACACACAACACAAAGGAGCAAGTCACTATTTACTTCAGAAAAACAATCCTTCAGCTCTTGAAGTTGCATGTCAATGATAGCATAAAACATTTCCACACGATAATGATGCAAATTTGTTACTGTCTCACGCCGTGAACAACCTAGAGTTATTAACATATCATCTATATTGGGAACATTGATCTCGTGGGGTTTACAAAACAAATAAACCATTTCAAAAAAAAGAATGTCATCCATCATTCCTCATCGTTTGGAGCCGTGCTTTACATAATCGCACTAATCTCATGACATTGACAATATCTTGATCTTTTCGTTGTAATGCTTTCGACAATTCATTTAAAATCCCCAAAATCTTTTTCATGAGATGTAGATGAAATGCAAATTCAAATTCAAATTTTAACATCAACTCAAATGAAATACAAGCATCACCTCTTGTTTCGGTACTTGTAGTGTTAGTAGCAATCATTTCAACAACGTTGACTATGGTTGAAAACATGACAATCAAGTTAATTAAACAACTATAGTGAGAGCCCCAACGTGTATCACCAGAATGACCAAGAGTAGTTTCTTGATTTAGACCCCGTCCACTTGATAATTCATCAACACTGAGTGATTCAATAACTTTCAACATTTAATTCTCTCGAATAAGATCGTCTCGTTTAGCCGATCCACCAACAACATTCACCAATTTGTGTACTGTAGTGAAGAAAGTTTCAATCTTCGGATGTTTCCGTACCATAACTACAAAAGCTAATTGAAGTTGATGAGCAAATCAATGAATATAGTATGCACTTGGGTTTTCTTTCAAAATAAGTGCTTTGAGGCCATTATACTCACCTCGCATGTTACTAGCTCCATTATATCCTTGATCTCTCAAATTAGATATACTTAAGCTATGCGTTGAGAATAATTGATCAATTGCAGCCTTAAGTGAGATAGTTGTGGTACTGGAAACATGTTTCACACCAACAAAACATTCCAATACATGCCCATTTTTCACATAACGAATGACAACCGACATTTGCTCCTTAACTGAAATGTCTAGAGATTTATCAACTAAAATTGAAAAAAAACTATCATGAACATCTTCCGTAATCACATTTACACATTCAGAAGCAATAACACTCACAGTATCTTTTAGCACTCGTAGTGATGGTAATTTGAAATTCTCAGGTGCATTCCTCAAAACAGCGGCCTTAATCTTAGCATTATGATCACACAACCAAATGCAATAGACCAAGAAAGTTTCATTGGTTGTTTGAATCTTCAAATTCATTATGTCCACGAAATGACATCCCTTGTCGTAGAAGAAATCGGACACAATCAATTGATGCACTCAATCGAATTCGATAATCTGTTCGAACTTGATGTGATGCTTAATGAGGCAGGAACAAATATTTTGCTCTTGATTCTTGAACGATACATATTTGACTCGAGCCTGATTGTGTGCACTACTTGAAGCCCCAACATGTCTTATAAGGCATTATTTCTTTTTTCAATTTGAGAATCCACCATTAAGAAATGAACCGCCACTCAAATTGAAAAGATAGCAATAAAAATAAAAAACTGTATCTTTCGCTATACTATATTCCAACCAGGTAGAATACTCATCATACCACGAAACACAAAATCACATGTCTTTGTTACCCATTTTTGTGGGTGGAAACGCATGATTGCGAAGCTGGCCCCTTTGCACATATGCTCTTCGAATTGCGTTTCGATCATTAACATCATAATTCTGTATTGAAACTCTCAATCCATGATCATCGATAAGATGTGCAACATCAACATTCTCGACTTTTCAGACATCCCCAACTTCTCTAACATCAACATTAACATCATTTTTATCTCGAACATTCCTTTCATCAATATTAACATCATAACAAGAAAGCATAGATTTACATTTAAGGTATTTATCCATAACTGATACAAATAAAATATCAACCACATTAGAAGCCCTTAAATCATTTTCAATCTTCCTAAATCACTTCACATATAACTAAGAATGCCCTAAATTTCTAAATTAAAAATCCCTAAATCCTAAAAGCCCTAATCAGAAATCTTTAAATTTCTAGATAAAAAATCCCTAAATCACAAAATACTAGATCAGATAACACAATTAAGGGCAACATAATAACATTGGAAAGTCATTAGAGACAGAGTCACAGTGTCACACACCTTCGAGAGGACGGGCTGACAGCTGACGACAGTGGTCGGAGCTGAGGCTGACGGGGGCGCAGTGGGTAGACTACAGAGTGGCGACAGATGTATGGGTAGGTATGGGAAGACTTCTGGCTTATGTGTGGCACAGTAGCAGTGTGGTTTAGGAAGATTTACACTTGCTAAATGGTAAGTGTAACTGAGGAGTCCATGAAATGGAACTTGGAAGTTGGAACGGCGGAGAGGAGATGGAAGTTGCCAACGGGAGTGGTGAGTAGAGGAGTCGCCTGTGCCGACTGCCGAGTCGAGAAGAGAGTGGGAAACATGTGAAAATTCAATTTCATTTTTTTCTTTTCCTATTTATATAAAAAACCCAATTATTTAAAATCTAGGGGGCATGCCCTAGGCCCTTCCTTTGGCCGTCCCTAATTGTTAGGCTCAATCAAGAGCTGGCCACAATTGAAGCAGTCATTTCTAGGCGTGTTTGCAAGAAGAGGGATCAGACAGGCACATGTACATGTCGAAAGACATGAGGCAGGAGAAGGCGAGTCCCTTAAAAACTATTTTGTACGATTCAGTGCTGAATTAATTACTCGTGAGACCATCTTGGATGAGAAGGCTAAGGACACCTTGTGGATTGTTTGTGAATGGAAACTTTCTTTTGGCGAGATGTTCGCAACAAGTACCCAACCTCTTATCATCAACTGGTAAGCAATACAAATCGAGATCTAGGTGGATGATACCATTGAAAATTGAAAGAAAATAAAGCAAGGCTAAGCTCTCAAGGAAAAAGCCATGATATATGTACCCAAATTGTTGAAGCAATAGTACTTGCACTTCTACGAACCCAAAAGCAAAGTGCACGCCATCTTTGCAGCCAGTCCACATATTGTAGGCAAAGTACGTCTATAACCTGAAGAACAGAAGATAAAATTATGTAAAATCCATTGTATAAGGGTCCACAATACGGATGAATGCTACGAAGTACTCAAGATGGAAAATATGTGAATCCAACAAGGGAGAATCCACTAAGGTTCAGAAAGTCGAAAGCCTCTACATCCAAGTGCTAGAGGATGAGATCGATGAGGAAGGCCAAGACATGCAAAGTCAACACAAACATCTCCACATTCCCAACCTAGAGATCCATACCATAATAGGGGCCCTTATGTCGTGGAAAGACGATGAATGCCCAAAGAAATTACGCCAGAGCAACCAAAAAGGTTATATTGAAGAGTTTCATTATGTTTAATAACGATGATGAATATAGAATCATATATCATCATCGTGATGCACTGGTAGTACGAGCAATAGTAACTTGCAATCGCCTAAATCGTATGTTGATGGATAATGGTAGCTTTGTAAATATTCTATTTGGAAGTGTTTTCGATTAGATGCAGTGGATCATCCTTGGGTGCCCATGGTCGAACCCCTATATGGCTTCACTGGCGACACCTTGATCCCAAGAGGGTAAATTACTTTAACAATAGAGTTAGGCGTATAGCCAACTATATTCCACGGATATATGGGTTTTCTGATCCTGGATAGAAGGTTAGCGTATAATGGGATCCTAGAGAAATTTGTCTTGAAGCTACTAAAAGCAGTAACATCTGTTTATTGCATGTGCTTGAAATTTAAAACCCCGAAAGGAATAGCCAGTGTGAAAGGCAACCAAGCGACTGCACGCGAATGCTATCTTAGCGCTTTAAGGAAAGTAGTCCCAAAGCCCTAGTTATTGTAACGTCGCACTCTTATTCCTTGTGAATATCATGTCTTCTATATCAAATGCATTAATGCTACTTTTATAAATTTAATTATGATAATTATCTTTGTTGCAATTAATTATTTTCTTGCAATGCCTTGGACGCTCTAGATGTTCGGCGTGTCTATTAATTTAAATTTAATAGTCTTGAACCAAGCTATGAAGTAAATTATAGACATAGTTAATTTATTTTATGTTTTCATCTATTTAAATTTTATTTTAACTTAACTGACTGGATAATTAGAATCAATTTTGATTACTTATTGCATTAAGTGAGCCAATTGATGAATATTTAGTTACCAAAACGAGATCATTGTAGCCCATAACTGATGCTTTAAAATTGGAATTGAAGTCCTTTTTATGGAATAAACTCATCAATCCCTTCATACAATAATCATTTAAGCCTCAAGTAGAGGCATTTTTTAACAGGATTTGTACAGGGTGTAGTCGGGCAGCACCTTATTGGCCTTTTTTTTTTTTTTCCTTCCAATGCAAACCCGCCAAGTGTTTTTCCTGTCAAATTTCTATTGAAAATGCCTGTACTTATAGCATTGTTCTATAATAATATACCGTAGAGCCCTAAAGATTATCAGTGTTCTTTTTGATTCATTTTCAGTGAGTTGGAGGTCTGTGCTTGAGGTATTATATTCTTATTCTCTTTTCCCCCAACCCCCCCCCCCCCCCCCCCCCCACACACCTTTTTCCAACTTTTCATTGACTTTGGTGGGAAATGGTTTTCCAACTTTTTTTTTATTTTTTTATTTTTTTGCAATGGAAACAAATTTTATTCTCAATTATAAATTGTATTCCCTTTAATGGATAATTTTCATATGAAACAAAGTCAAACGAACACCAAAGGATCCAAAATGTCAACATTTTTCAGGTAAAAATTATACCAATCAAATACAATTAATTGATAATTTCTAGTAAAATAAGTTCTAGACAATTATTTTCTCTGAAATTCGTTTTCTTTCCACCAATTTTCCATTCTTACAATCAAACGGACCCATATAATCAAATCTATTATAGTCAAATATCACCTTTGCAATCTATGGATCAACCAATATTTGATTAGAGGCCCATTTTAGTTTCTCCAAGCACACGTAAGTGTATGTACATATAACCCACGCAAAAAATTTAAACATGTTTTAGTAATTTATATTAGCACAAACTGTATTTTTAAGCAAGAAACTTGTTTTATTATTGAGTTCAGAGACGGATATAGGTGGGGGCTGGGCTGGGCAGTAGCCCCCCCCCCCCCAAGGCCCAAAAAAAAAGTTTTGGTAAGGTAATTTTTTTTATTTTTTTTTATTATTTTTTTTTAACAACAGTTTTTCATGTATAAATTTATTTTTTCGCATTAGCCCGGTTTGAAAATTTGTAGCCCGATCTTGGATCCAATCCTGGATCCGTCCCTGATTGAGTTCCTTTGTTTATGGTAATTAACATCTACTAATTTATCACCCAACCGAATAGTTATATGAATGAGTTTTATTCATATGAGGAATATAAGCAAGTATTGTTTATTTTATAATAAAAATACTTTATTTATTAGAGAATCATGAGTTTCATTTGTACTCAATTTCTGTTGCCTAATAAATTTAGTATTTAGTTTGGCTTATAGGATTTAGAAGTTAGTTATCTCGTTTATATACGAAAAGAAATTTGATAAAATCATTGTCAAAAGTGATTTTGACAATAAGTTTCGCTTTGAAATTTCTATAGATCATAAGCACTTTCTAATTTACATGTTTGATCATAATAATAATAATTATTTTATATTAAAGAATAAGGATATTGATTGATTTTTAGGATGAATATTATTTAGATTTTATATGAATGGTAATGACATGCTATGATTGGCACGTAGACTTCATGGACGGCTAGAGACATCTCTACTTGTAATTCTAAAAGTAAATTGCTAAGGATTTCAGGTAAGTAAACCTCAACTCGTTTTCATACGTATGTCAAAAGTTAAATGTATAAATGTGTTATTTTAATTGTCCTTTATGTGAACATGATGTTTAAATATTATATTTTATGTCATAAATGTTTCAAGCATATTTAGACATGTCAATGCATTGACAAGCATACATAATGCCTCAAGAAATAAAAAATCTTCAAATTTCAATAAGTCAAGTAAAATTTTAGAAAGACATGTATCTCGAATATTTTTGTTACGAGGTATATGTTTATGCCATGAATGTGTGAGTGGGAAATGGGGCGTAGGGGATTGACACACCCGACCAATTTTCAATGATGAATATTCAATGTTAATGTTAATGTTAACAGTTTTGTAGTACTATCGGTATATTCGATCAAATTCCAAATAACATGGCCCACAGTATTCTGATTTGCTATATGTGATACATCAAGTGAGCTCATGACGTTAAGGTTTTTAAAGAAATGAAAGAAATAAGATACATATTAAAAATGCCTTTTGTTTTAAAATAATTCATAAGCATATCATCAACATGCATCATATGTACGAGATTTGCTTACTAAGCTTTAGCTTATTCCACGTTATCTCTTCCCCATTTTTCAGATGATGAAAGCAAGATAATTCGAGATGATGACTTGTGATGGACGAACTCAGTACCAATATAGTTTAAATTTGATTTTGTTTCAAAATATGTTTTCATAAAATATGTCATTGATCTTTATTATGTTAAAAAAAATTAAATCAGCATTCCTCATTTATGATTTTAAATGATAATACTTCTAAATCTATGTATCTAGATTTTGGGGTGTTACAACTATTAATACCACATAGATGGTAGAAAGCAAAGACGTGCTTGAAAATCCTTATTCGGGAAAGCAAATATCTGATGCTTTGAAAGGTAAATTGAAAAATCAACCTGCCGTAAAGATAATTTTGCAAGTACCAGGATAAGTATGAATACTAAAATTGTTAGACTCAAGTTGGACCTAAAGAAAGGTCGCAATAATATAAATGATGAAAACATGGAAAAAACGAAAGGCGGGACTTTTTCCGCCTCTATTGAAACTGTTATGGAAGGCGAGAATCTTTACGCCTCGAAAGAAATGGTGATGAAAGGCAAGAATCTTTTCGCCTCGAATGAAATAGTGATGAAAGGCGAGACTCTTTCCATTTTGAATGAAATTTTGATGAAAAGAAAGGTGAATTCTGCCAACGCATGGGGAATGAATTCCACCCAGATTCAACTATTAAGGGTGAGTCCAAATCCGCACACATAATAGTATGATATCAAGATAGAACTATTATTAATGCGTGTAAAACATTTGTATACCAAAAAGCTATGACAAGAGTCATAATCGCTAACCTTATTGTTATATTTTGATTGTAAAAAAATTTGAGTGAAAAGATACTTTTTGAGTTATATTACAGAATTAATTTAATGCATTTACTGAAGCATGACTGAACATCAAGCGGATAAAATAGTGCAAGCTTAAAAAATAAATGTAGCGAAAAAATAGCATTGATGAGGCAAAATTCCATGTACAAGGAAATAACATCGGAACAAGAAAGTGAGGTGAATAAAAATAGATTCCTTAAATCAACCAAAGGTTGAAAATTTTCAAAAAGCCAAGTTCCACTGTTTGACTTTTCCTCTGAAAAGTGTCACGCCTATTCTCCAAGGACTGAACCTCCTTACCCAAACTATC
This sequence comes from Fraxinus excelsior, assembly GCA_019097785.1. NCBI lineage: Eukaryota > Viridiplantae > Streptophyta > Magnoliopsida > Lamiales > Oleaceae > Fraxinus > Fraxinus excelsior. The sequence continues at coordinate 30,367,994 of CM032625.1, read as the reverse complement.
AATTCATAAAACACAAACCTTATACCCTGCCTGCTGATCATTGTGTAGTACTGCATCTCGCATCAAATGAGCATCGATCATTTCTTCCCTTTGTGCTAGGGTAAGTCTTCTGCCAACTTCTTCCAATACTAATTAACACAAGTAAATGTAGATCTCACTGTCCGAGACACAAAAGGAAGAAGCATATAAAGAACCCCTAAATCCAACTCTTCACACAGGCGAAGGCCTAATAAAGACTTGGGATTAGGAACCGTTTTCCTAGGAGAATGAGACATTCTAGGACCCGAAACTTGCTCTAATGCACTTGGCATTTTTTTGAAAGGAATGTGGCACAATAATGCCAAACAACCCCTTAAGCTAGATTTCTTGATTGACCAGTTGGCTGCCTTATTTTATATGGTGCAAAAATGTGTTTTGTGGAATGCTTAAAGCCGTGTTTCACTTACCTTTTGAATGGGCACTCCTGATGTTGCCAAGTGTCATCTCCAAGATCGTTGTAATGAGGACCTTTGGGTGACTCATATAAAAGAGCTTCCTAGGGTTTCCATGGTGTAATTTCTGACTTCAGATATTTTCTCTCTTTCTGTTATGCTGCGCTGTTCGAGTTTTCTCTTTCTCTTTGTAGAAATCAAAACTCTTATTTGATTTTGTTTTCTCTCTCAAATGTTGTAATCTCGAGTGATTCTATTTGAGCTGAGTGGTTTGTTCTTGTGTGAACTGTTGTTTGAGTGAAGGGAGAGTTATTTGTGATATACGGGTTTAGTCTGAGTGTCCAAACATTGTAATCTTCACTTTGGTTGTAATTTCGTTCGAATGGTGGTTGTTTTTGAGTGGCTGAGGCACTGATTGATTGTTTTTGGCTTGAGGGTTTTGATTAATAAAATATCTTTACTCTTCAATATATTTTTATTCGATTTACAGTTTATATTTTGTTGTTCTCGAGCTAATACTTTATGAATCTCCTTCTAACAGTGGTATCAGAGCTTCGTACGAAGGTTCTTGACTCTGTGTATAGTAGATCTTGACACTGTGACATCTTCTTGAGCTAATACCTTTGTGAATCTCCTCCTAACATTTCTCTTATCCTTGGAAGGGTCCCTAACAAAATAGGTGAAAGAGGCCCTAAGGGCAAAGACCCTTGAATAAAAACAACTAAGAAATTTGATCCCCAGACCCTGTGAGGGCAAATGTTGCTTGGTAATATTCCCGACCATTTGCGGAAGAATATCACTAGCCTCCTCAAGCCCTTCAGAAGTTTAATCGCGGGACGAGGGAGGTGCTTGAACTTTCCAGCGATTAGAAATCATAGAAGAAGCCGCATTGAAATCAATCCGCACTACATTACAAAAGTAAAGGTTAGAAGTTGCCTAAAAATAACAGACAAAAGGCCTAAGGGCATAAACTCACTCATGGTAGTTTTAACACCGACGTTACAAAAATTGAAGTGGAAAGGATGCAGCAATCTCTCAACTTTGCGAGTTTTAGAACTTAAGCCAAAGATAGGTGGTGCCAAGGCACAAAGTTCGCTACGAGTTTGACCTCGAAGGGGTCTTGGTTGCTTACCTACAACAATCATTGTACCAAAGTAAGATAAAAAAAATGAACAAATTGAGAACCAACACTTACTATATTCACCATACAATTGAGGCATAATAACAGAACGATATGATCGTTAGGTTGAAATCCCCAGTTGCTTCATACAAAGAAAGAACTTTTCTTCCAGTTATGCGCCTTATTATAAGTAATTACAAACTTTCAACATGTCCTAGAGCGAGGAGAAAGATAGTAATACCTCTTTCGAAGGGTCGCTTTATTTCCCGCTTTTATGGGATGATAAATAGATCAAAATGCATCTGATGAAAGCTCCTCCTCTAAACTGCTGAACTCCATAATAGAAAGGACCCAACCATTTGGAGTAATTTGGGTAGGATCAATATTAAAAGAAGAAATGACCTCGTGAAAGAAGTGATGGAAAGAAACCCTAAGTCTCATATCCATTGAATGTTTATAAATATCTATACAATCATGAGGGGACAATCCATAGTTTAAAATTGCCCAAGGTACAGTAATTCTATATCATCAGGAACATTAAAACGTTCCTAAATCTCACTCAAATTCCATTTGGTAAGGTTGGTAAAAACTTTTGAAACTACAAAAACCTCTTCATCACTCTCGTTAAGGCTTAGATTCATTCGAAGGTTTGCATGCCTCGTCACACACCTCAACCCTATAATGAGAACTACCCCTTTGTCTAAGAAGCTCTAAGTCAACACAAGTACCAAAATAAGTAACTGAAGAATAAGATAACGCCTCAATATACAAAACTTCTATGGAAGAAGAAGAATCATCCCTAAATCTACAACTCTAGGTGTCAGAATCAAGAGACATGTTTTGGGAAGACATTGTAATAAAAAGCTTACAAAGCACAAGATAAAAGTAGAACACGTACCTAAGGAAGGATGTTTGAAGGAACGAGAAAGAAGGCGGGAGATAGAACCACAAGAAAATAAGCCCAACAAAAAATAAAGAATAATGAAGATACCCTAAAAAAGAATGATCTATTTATAAGTTCTAAATGGAAGGCATAAAATGTTGAATCAAGTCAGAAACAATCAAATTCGTTTGAATTATCTCGAACAATCGTAACCATTCAATATTAAGAGGCACTCATCAAGATTCTGAATGAATAGACAAGATCACACACAATATATACGAACGTTGATCATACATGGACCACCAACCAAGAAATACGCAAATAGGCCCATCAACATACATAGAAAATGACTAGAATCATGGCACATCTCCTTAACACAAGAACATGTTAGTCTAGGAGTAGGCATGGTACGGGTTGGGTTGGTTTCGAGCTCAACCCGAAACTGAAATTAACTCGATCGATTTGGGTAAATTCTATATATATATATATATATATATATATATATATATATATATATATATATATATATATATATATATATATATATTCCCCAAATTCATTGTATATATTCAATATTTACCAACAGACAATTAGATCAAATTGAAAAAGAAGTCTACAATCTAAATTTGAAGTTTAGAATAAATAATTTTTCTCCTTGCTTTTCTTTTTCCTTTCGAAATTTGGAGTTTTGATAGAAAAAACATAGACGGTAGACATAATATTTGAGAATGAATTATAATTACAGTGATACTACACGTACAGGAGGGAGTGGTTCACTGCCAGGCCCTGTACATGGGGTGATTTTTTTTTTTTTTCATTTTTTTAAAACATGTGGGGGCCGCCACTGTAAGTGGCCTAGCAGGCCCCTGTGAATTTTGCTCCTGTACTTGGAGCAAAATTCTTATAATTATACTTTTTTTATTTTACTTTTTAAAAATATGAACTTTAAAATGAAAAAAAAAAAATGAATTAGCAGGTTGGGTTGGCTGCTTAAACCGCAACCAACCTGATATCCAACTTTTAAATAGTTAAAATTAACCGAATCAATTTTTTGATTCAAATCGACCCAAACCAACCTAACTCGATTTGGCTTGATCTGTTATTCGATTTTTTTTGTCCATCCCTAGTCAGCCACAACAAACAAAGAGAAATATGTCCAAATAAAATTGTGTAAGTTTGCAGCTCAATAACAATGTAAAACACCCAGTCCTAGATTTAATATGAATAATAAAATCGGACTTCCGAGAATATTTATTGATGTCAAATTAAGAAATCTATCTCGCAAACTCAACCCCCTAGACAAAGCCTAAAAGCGAAAGCAGTGAAAGCAAGGAAGGCTCGCAAAAAAGGTATGGTGAATCATCCACCTTGATGGTGGTAAAAACCATTATCAACCCACCACTAAACGATCCCCACGTGTCATTTTCTAGAATGATCCAAAGTCCTAAGAAATTTATAAATACTCCCCGAGAAAATAAGGGTATGTAAATTCAAACATCTCCTTCTCAAATAGTCATTTCACATCTTGCTCCAATTCAAGCATCAAAATTATTAAGTTTAGGAAGAGAAACCAATGACAAGGTGAAAGTAAATTGTTGATACTAATTCTATCGAAAATAATGATTAAATGGGGGTTGGTAACCATTCAATATTAAGAGGCATTGATCAAGATTCTGAATGAATAGACAAGATCACACATAACATATAAATCGTTGATCATACATGGACCACCAACCAAGAAATACGCAAACAGGCCCATTAACATACATAGAAAATGACTAGAATCATATATATATATATTCCCCAAAATCATCATATATATTCAATGTTTACCAACAAACAATTAGATCAAATTGAAAAACAAGTCTACAATCTAAATTTGGAGTTTAGAATAAATAATTTTTCTCCTTACTTTTCTTTTTCCTTTCGAAAATTGGAGTTTTGATAGAAAAAACGTAGACGGTAGACATAATATTTGAGAAGGAATAATAATTACAGTGATGCTACACGTACATGAGGGGTGGTTCACTGCCTGGCCCTGTACATGGGGTGTATTTTTTTTTTCTTTTTTTTAAACATGCGGGGCCCGCCATTGTAAGTGGCCTGGTAGGCCCCTGTGAATTTTGCTCTTATACTCGGAGCAAAATTCTTATAATTATACTTTTTTATTTTACTTTTTAAAAATAAGAGCTTTAAAATGAAAAAAAAAATGAATTAGCAGGTTGGGTTGGCTGCTTAAATCGCAACCAACTTGATATCCAACTTTTAAATAGTTAAAATTAACCAAATCAATTTTTTGATTCAAATCGACCCAAACCAACCTAACTCGATTTGGCTTGATCGGTTATTCGATTTTTTTTGTCCATCTCTAGTCAGCCACAACAAACAAAGAGAATTATGTCCAAATAAAACTATTTGTAAGTTTGCAGCTTAATAACAATGTAAAACACCAAGTCCTAGATTTAATATGAATAATAAAATCGGACTTCCGGGAATATTTATTGATGTCAAATTAAGAAATCTATCTCGCAAACTCAACCCCCTAGACAAAGCCTAAAAGCGAAAGCAAGGAAGGCTCGCAAAAAAGGTATGGTGAATCATCCACCTTGATGGTGGCAAAAACCATTATCAACCCACCACTAAATGATCCCCACGTGTCATTTTCTAGAATGATCCAAAGCCCTAAGAAAATTATAAATACTCCCCGAGAAAATAAGGGTATGTAAATTCAAATATCTCCCTCTCAAATAGTCATTTCACATCTTGCTCCAATTTAAGCATCAAAATCATTAAGTTTAGGAGGAGAAACCAATGACTAGGTAAAGTAAATTGTTGATACTAATTCTATCGAAAATAGTGATTAAATGGGGGTTGACTAGTGGAATGATAATCAAAAGATATTTTTATCGTAACATGATTTGCTTCCATAATTGTCACTTACTCAATAGTGCAATTTCAGTTCTTTGCTAGAATGAGTTGGGTGAGTTCTTGTTTTGTGAGTCCAATTAGGTCCCTCTATTGGTTCTAATTTATGTGTGGGACTTAATTGACTCGCTACAATAACGTCCGAGAGAAATTGTACAATTATGAAATTCTAATTGAGTATTATAAATATGCTTTTTATGGGCACATCTCAAGATATTAGGGTTAGCAACATTCTCTCGTTTCCAAAAAGGGAGGCACCTAAATGAGAGAGCAAGAGGGAAGATCTAAGAGAGGAAACTTTAGTTATGATGTGGAAGACCATTAAAAACTCTTCTAGGATTATGATCTCACCCCACGTGTTGAGATTTAAAAATAAAATCAAATAACTTAAAATGAGATCTAAAATATATAATCTATTTGGATTTGACCTTCAAAAGGAAATCAAATTCTTCTTGTGCTTAAATCTAAAAATCAACAAGTATAAAATTATAATCAGCTATAACAACTGAACACTAGTCTTGTGTTCCTTGTGTATGCCATCTATGATCGCATTCCACTATTTTTATAGCCAAATACGGTTTCTCTGTATGGAGAAGAAAATGTCATCCCATTCCAAACACTCTCGTAATTTAAGTTTATTAAAAAGTAGATTTAGAAGATCTTAGGAATAATTAGTTCTGATCTGTACTTCAAATTTACTACTCACAAGAAGAAAACTTTGATCAATATTTAGCACAGAACTGTTCTTTTATTTGATCCAAAAAACAGTGTGAAAATTGAGATGTGAAAGTGTCGTATCTCTCTAGTATGTCATCCTTAATGTAAACAAGAATAATTCTAAATGTAATCATCAAAGTTTGTCCCCTAATATTATAGATATTTTGACTGACGTATTATAATCTATGATACGTCATGACAATTCTATATAAGCTTAAGGTTAAGATTAATAAGAGAGAAATTTGATGTACTTGTTAATATTCATGACTATATTCCAGATATCTTGTATACAAGTGCTTAGTTATATATTTTTCCCTTATAGCTAGAAATTAGCCCGAAACAAGAAAGATTGAATTACTATAATGTACATAGATGTTAAAAAAATAAAAATAAAATTTCATTGAATTGGATGTAACAAATCCAGTCGATTCTATCAAACAATAAACATATTGTAATCTCCTTCAAAATTTTCCATATCTTAGATAACTACACATATTAATCTATGAGAGTATTTATAGGAATTAGCAACTATAATTACCTTCTTTCATTTTGCAACCATGCTAGCGGCAACCTATTGTCCCCCAATCAACACTTCAATGGGCACGCTTCCCTCGCCGCCATCACTACCACTATCTCTGTCACTCGCCCGTCACCCGGCTCTCGCTCTAGCAAGAGGCCGTCGCTCATCATCGCTGAGGTTTCGCTTGAGCATCAGATTTATACGGAAAGTCCTAATTTGCGTTTTTTAAACAGATTTTTCTGGCACATTCAACTTAATTACACTCTCATATAAATACCCAAGCCTTTGCACAAATTGTCAGGTGGTTGATTATTATTCATTTGCCTCATATCATTCTTTAGAGATCCAAGAACACATTCTTCCTTTGAGTTTAATTATTTTGATTCTTGAGATCATTCAATCACACTTTGAGAAAATATCAAATTGAAGAATCCAAAACACATAATTCCTAAACATCCTTAGGAAGATACTTTCTCAGTTGAGCTTCAGAGGTTGCTGGAGGTTGAGAGAAGTTGGACTAAAAGCGCGAGAAGAATAACATGAATAGGTGATTCCTGTGTACCGACTTGGAAGAGACGTGGGTAGAAGATTGTGAGTTAGAAATTCACAGTGGATCTTGGAAGTTACAAGAGATAGATCGGGGAGATCTAGCAGGTTGGCTAGGTATTTTTTTACGGTAGTAAATCGTGAGTCTGGAACGAGCAGCAAATTTTGGAGTTGCAGGGTTTACAACAGCTAGTGGAACTAGTTTGAAATTGAACTGTGACACACATTGTCTATAGTGGAGTTAACTGGTTTGGTCCCGAAGTTTTTACCCAGAGGTTTCTCCGTCATCATATCGATGTTTGTTATTTATTGCTTTTTTTATTACTGCGATATTCAAACTTAGGGAAACTAGATTGTATGCTTAATCATCTAAAAACTAATTAAAAGTGACTTGTTGCTTTAGTTAGCTTCATTCCGAACGTGAGGTCAAGCTTAGTTAGTAAACTACCATATTTCAGTTGGTATTAGAGATTAATTTCGATTCCTGACCTTAATTTGACTGGATGAATAGTTCATTTTCCTTCCCGCCATACTTTGATGACACTAACTATGCCTATTGGAAAGTGAGGATGAGAGCGTTCTTAAAATCTATGGATAAATGGATTTGGTTGAGTATGGTGAATGGATGGAGTGCCCCTAGTACAACTGTAGACAACGTAGTGACCCTTACTCCCATTGTTAATTGGACTAGGACGAACTTAGATGAATGTAACTGGAACAATAAAACCTTACATGCCTTATTCATGGCGGTATCCCCGGTAGAGCTTAGGAGAGTGTCTATGTGTAAGGTAGCCAAAGAGGTTTGGAATATTCTACAGACCACGCATAAGGGACCTTAGACTGTTAAAAACTCCAAATTGCAAATGTTGACCACTAGGTTTGAAGAGATTATGATGAAAGAGAATGAAACTTTTGATGAGTTTTATGCGAGCTTAAACGACATAGTAAATTATAGTTTCAATCTAGGTGAGAGAATCTCGGAGCCTAAAATTGTTAGAAAAAACCTTAGATTCTTACCTGAGTGATTTATGGCTAAAATCACCATTATTGAGGAGAGTAAGGTTATAGACTCTAATAAGGTGGAATAGCTGGTTGGATCTCTCCAGACTTATAAACTTACATTAGCTATACATACAAACGATAAGTCATTGGTTTTAAAGATTGTGAGGAATAGACATAAAGAGTCATCGGATTCAAAGTCTCCTAATGAAGAGGAATTAGCATACTTGCAAAAAAAATTCCGAATTGTTTTTAGGAATAAACGAAAACATCAAAAGATGCATAGAGGTGGTCCAAGTGAGTCTAGGAAGAGTTCTAAATCTGTGAGATGCCATAATTGTCGAGGCTTTGGCCACGTTAGGAGTGAGTACCCTAGCAGTAGGAGAATTTCAGATAAGACTATGAATGCTACTCTCACTGATGACCAGTCTAACTCGGACAATCGATCAGAGTGAGAAATCCACTCGGGAGGAAAGTGAAAAATTTATTACTTTTACTACAAGAGTTAAGGAAGGATCTGACCAGGAAAGTGAAAGAGAAGAGGGCTTAGATAGTGATGAGGCTTCTGAAGAAGAGTTTAAGAGTAAAGAAGATATTCAAGAGGCTTATGATAAGATGTACGAGAAGAGTCTTAAGATTCTTACTAAAAATAAAGTCGTGAGTGCGAAAAATAAGGAACTTGAATTGAAAAATGAGAAGTTAATAGCGTACATTAATGAATCTAGCTCGATCCTAAGTGAAGTTAAATCCATAATGAATCTTTAGATAGTGAGGTTATGAATCTCACTAGTGAGCTTGAAAAGATCTCTAGGAGAATTAATAAGCTGACAGTTGAAAATGAAATCTTAAAAGTCCAGGTTAAAAACCTTCGATCTAGATATTCTAAGTCTCAACTGCTTGCCTTCTCTAGTGGCTCTGAAAAGTTAGATAACATCTTAGGAATGAGCAAGTCGGTTAGAAATAATGGAGGTCTAGGTTTTAAGGAAAAGAGTACTAGTACGTTCAAGACCATATTTGTCCCTACCACTGACCACCCCAAACTTGTGTCTAACCCCGATCTTAAGAATAAGGGATTTGTTAGACAGAGGTCTACTAGACAGCATAGGACCTATTGACCTAGGAATAGACTTCAATGTCTACATAACATTGGTTCTAAGTTTATCTCTACATGTTTTAACTGTGGTGATTTAGGACACATAAAGCATATATTGAAATTGAGACTTAAATAGAAATGAGAATCATGAGTTTGTTGGTCAGATTAATTTTCTTACTAATTAAGTGAGTCAATTGATGAAGTTAATGACACATATTCATCTCACTAGACAAGTTTGGATGAAGAAAAGTGATCTCAAAAATTGTGAAATAGATCACGATGCTCTTAAATGTAAAAGCATTTGCGTACCTAACTGATTGGGTGTTTTCTGGTACATGTTCGTGTTTTATCATTGTATAACATTGATTTATGCATGTATCATATTGATTTATTTGTTTTCTAGGTAGAAAAGTCATGCATATTTTTTTTTATTTTTTTTGTGTATTTAATATCTTATGCATAGTGCATTCATATTTTAAAAGAAAAACAAAAAAAAAATTGAAAAATAAAAAATGATGAGATTTTTACTATAGCATAATATATAACATTCTTAATCTTGCATGTTGATCATGTATTGACATAATTTATAACATGTAGCATAGTTTTCATTACTTGCTTGGATTGATATGAAGTAATTAGTATAGGCGTCTTCATGTACCATCTGCACTGTGCACACTATGATTTTGTAAATAAGACTTAACCGCATGTGTGAGATTTGGGATGGCAATCACTTGTTAGTAAGGTGACTTTGAACATGAATTGACTACTTTTAGTAGACCTAAGCCTAAGTATATCCCCTAATAAGCTCAATATCTTAATGTTGTTCTTCAAGACTATTTGACTCGAGCAATTAAGCTTGCAGGATGTTTCAAAACATGGTGCCTATGGTCAACTAACTTGGGTTAACCGACATAAAGCTCGCTAAAGGAGTCATCTTAGTTGCTCAATGGAGAAGGACTTGCACTTAAGATAAAAAATTGATGAGCTTGAATATATGAAAGAAGTGAAAAATATGATAAGTTTGAAATATGTGAAAAATTATATATGCTCAAATTTAAAAAATTAAAAAATTGATATATGAAAAATAAACACTAATTTATAGGTCTTACTGTGCTTTATGGTTTGATGTTCATTAGTATGAGAATACACTTATTGACAGTGATGTTTAGCATGTCCCTTTTCATAAAATTAAGGTTTGGAGTCCTGTTTGCATTGGATTAGTGACGCTTTACACACATGAGCCACTTATATAATTTACCCCATTTTGATCTAACGTGAGTATGTGGAGAGGTTTACTACTTGTTAATTATGCTTGTGCATGCTATCAATTGGTTTGGACTGCTGTATATTCATTGTTAAAATTGAATTTGAAAAATAAAAAATGATGAGATTTTTACTATAGCATAATATATAACATTCTTAATCTTGCATGTTGATCATGTATTGACATAATTGATAACATGTAGCATAGTTTTCATTACTTGCTTGGATTGATATGAAGTAATTAGTATAGGCGTCTTCATGTACCATCTGCACTGTGCACACTATGATTTTGTAAATAAGACTTAACCGCATGTGTGAGATTTGGGATGGCAATCACTTGTTAGTAAGGTGACTTTGAACATGAATTGACTACTTTTAGTAGACCTAAGCCTAAGTATATCCCCTAATAAGCTCAATATCTTAATGTTGTTCTTCAAGACTATTTGACTCGAGCAATTAAGCTTGCAGGGTGTTTCAAAACATGGTGCCTATGGTCAACTAACTTGGGTTAACCGACATAAAGCTCGCTAAAGGAGTCATCTTAGTTGCTCAATGGAGAAGGACTTGCACTTAAGATAAAAAATTGATGAGCTTGAATATATGAAAGAAGTGAAAAATATGATAAGTTTGAAATATGTGAAAAATTATATATGCTCAAATTTAAAAAATTAAAAATTTGATATATGAAAAATAAACACTAATTTATAGGTCTTACTGTGCTTTATGGTTTGATGTTCATTAGTATGAGAATACACTTATTGACAGTGATGTTTAGCATGTCCCTTTTCATAAAATTAAGGTTTGGAGTCCTGTTTGCATTGGATTAGTGACGCTTTACACACATGAGCCACTTATATAATTTACCCCATTTTGATCTAACGTGAGTATGTGGAGAGGTTTACTACTTGTTAATTATGCTTGTGCATGCTATCAATTGGTTTGGACTGCTGTATATTCATTGTTAAAATTGAATTTGAAAAATAAAAAATGATGAGATTTTTACTATAGCATAATATATAACATTCTTAATCTTGCATGTTGATCATGTATTGACATAATTGATAACATGTAGCATAGTTTTCATTACTTGCTTGGATTGATATGAAGTAATTAGTATAGGCGTCTTCATGTACCATCTGCACTGTGCACACTATGATTTTGTAAATAAGACTTAACCGCATGTGTGAGATTTGGGATGGCAATCACTTGTTAGTAAGGTGACTTTGAACATGAATTGACTACTTTTAGTAGACCTAAGCCTAAGTATATCCCCTAATAAGCTCAATATCTTAATGTTGTTCTTCAAGACTATTTGACTCGAGCAATTAAGCTTGCAGGGTGTTTCAAAACATGGTGCCTATGGTCAACTAACTTGGGTTAACCGACATAAAGCTCGCTAAAGGAGTCATCTTAGTTGCTCAATGGAGAAGGACTTGCACTTAAGATAAAAAATTGATGAGCTTGAATATATGAAAGATGTGAAAAATATGATAAGTTTGAAATATGTGAAAAATTATATATGCTCAAATTTAAAAAATTAAAAAATTGATATATGAAAAATAAACACTAATTTATAGGTCTTACTGTGCTTTATGGTTTGATGTTCATTAGTATGAGAATACACTTATTGACAGTGATGTTTAGCATGTCCCTTTTCATAAAATTAAGGTTTGGAGTCCTGTTTGCATTGGATTAGTGACGCTTTACACACATGAGCCACTTATATAATTTACCCCATTTTGATCTAACGTGAGTATGTGGAGAGGTTTACTACTTGTTAATTATGCTTGTGCATGCTATCAATTGGTTTGGACTGCTGTATATTCATTGTTAAAATTGAATTTGAAATTGCACCCTTAGTCATTTGTAACAAAAAGGGAGAGAGAGAATATATACATGGGGGCATCGAATAATTAAATGAAATTGAGTTCTACATTTTATGTCTGAGTGATCATTGGGGAGAGATATAGATACATTTGCCTGCTGCATAAAAATATTAAAAGTTTGCAGTAAGAGTGAGAATGTACATATCATATGCATAGCTATTTGAGTTTTAATGTTTTGTAATGTTAATATTTTGGTTAGTGTTTTGATTGACATTAATGTCACGTCTCAAACTAGCATACTTATTTATGTTAATGAGTTTTGATTTCTTGTATCACGTGCTTTTACACTAGCTATTGAGTTGTAGATTTTAGGGAACATGTTTAACAAGAAATGCAAAAGATATCAGTTTGATGAAGTTTGGGTAGTTTACATTTTGTTTTTTAATTTTTCATTGACTTATTATATAGTTTTGTCGCAGAATGCCAAAAGTGGAGGTTGTTAGGTTTTTAGTGTTGGTGATTCTATGGACAAAAGAACTAATTTTGTAACATGTTGTAAAATTCAAAGACCTATGGTGCGATTTGTATAAGTTGGGTTATGAGGTCTAGGGTTCAAGCATGAAAAAAGGAACACGATGCCACATTTTCGCTAGCCTATCGTCGGGACACTAGCTCGAGCGAGAAGTTGTCGCTCGCGCTGTCGCTGAGGTTTCCCTTGAGCAACAAGTTTATACGGAAAGCCCTAATTTTACGTTTTTAAACAGATTTTTCTAGCTCATTCAACTTAATTACCCTCTTATATAAATACCCAAGCCTTTACACGAATTGTCAAGTTGTTGATTATTATTCCTTTGCCTCATATCATTCTTTAGAGATCTCAGAACACATTCCTCCTTTGAGTTTAATTATTTTGATTCTTGAGATCATTCAACCACATTTTGGGAAAACATCAAATTGAAGAATTCAAAATACCTACTTCTTAAACATCCTTAGGAAGGTACTTTCTTAGTTGAGCTTCAGAGGTTGTGGAAGGTTGAGAGAGGTTGGATTACAAGTGCAGGAAGAAGAATAGGAATAGGTAACTCTTGGGTATCCACTTGGAAGAGATGTGAGTAGAAGATTGTGAGTTTGGAATTCACAATGGATCTTGGAAGAAGAATAGGAATAGGTAACTCTTGGGTATCCACTTGGAAGAGATGTGAGTATAAGATTGTGAGTTTGGAATTCACAATGGATCTTGGAAGTTATAAGAGGTAGATCAGAGAGATCTAGCAGGTTGGCTAGATAGTTTCTACGGTAGCAAATCGTGAGTCTGGAACGAGCAGCAGATCTTGTAGTTATAAGGTTTACAACAGCTAGTGGAACTAGTTTGGAATTGAACTGTAACACACATTGTCTATAGTGGAGGTAACTAGCTTGGTCCAAAATTTTTACCCAGTTGAGGTTTCTCTGTCATCATATCGGTGTTTGTTATTTATTGCTTTCTTTATTACTGCAGTATTCAAACTTATGGAAACTGGATTGTATGCTTAATCATCTAGAAATTAATTAAAAGTGACTTATTGCTTGAATTAGCTTTATTCTACATGTTAGGTCAAACTTATTTAGTAAACTAGGATATTTCAAATTCCTTGACAAACAGAAAATCATGTGCTAAAAGATTTCGCTATGACGTCCATTGGAGACTCAATATTCATAATTGGAGGGAGGTTATGCCAGAAGGAGAGAAACATTCTTAGTAATGATAATGGATTGGATGAATTTTTCGAGATAATAGGTACGAGTTCTTTCAATAGTGTTACAATATTATATACAGTGTGGCCACTGGTGTTATTGTGAAGCACTTAATGAACCAAGGTACAATTTTGCTTGCACAATATGCGATCACGAGATCTATGTGGTCGGAAGACAGTATGAACTGCTTAGTTCTCAAAGCACCTATCGAGAGTCGAGATATACAATCCCTTGCTTGACACGTGGACATCATTGCCAAACATGAAAAAACTAAGGTATAAATCCGTTGGTGTGACATGGCAAGTGAAACTACACGTTATTGGTGGATTTGTTCACGACTAGAATCTCGACCAACTCAAGACCTACATAGGTCGTTGTTTAGTCGAAATTTACAATACCCAAAGCAAAAAGTGGTACCTCGTGGCTGGAATGTGGCAATTAGATGTATCGCCCAATCAAATCGTAGTTGTGGAGGACAGATTATATAGTTCTGGAGACTGCCTTAATGCATGGAAAGGTAACATTGAAGCCTATGACGGTAACCTTAACTTGTGGTACATTGTTGAAGGCTTACAAATCAAAGGTGATTCTAAGGTTGGAGAGAGGCTTTACATAGCAATGGCTCCAATTGGAAGACATTTATGTTTCTTAGCAGGTTACAAGATTGTAGGACAGACATCAAGAACAATTTCAATTGTTTAAAAATTTGACACTTCTGCAAGAGAACATGCATGGACAAGCTTGAAACCAATGGAGGAACAAGGAGAAAAAGAACTTTGTAGTCATTGTTGTGTGGTCACATTTTCTTAGGGATTTTTTCTTTTCTTTTCTTTTCTTTTCATAAGATTCATTGTGACTTTGGACATGAATTTTGGTTTACTTTCTACTTAGTTAGTGACGCGGAGATTATAACATTTATAATAACTGTAGTCTTATTTTTCAATAAATATGAGGTCGAGTATATGCATCTTTTTTTCTTTGCTATGTTATGTCCATATCATTAAAACTGTTAATATAAAACTAATCAATTTGCAATAACCCGATTATAGAACTTGCACCCCTTGTTATGAATATTAACGATAAGAAATATTAGCAATATTAAAATAATGGATCATACAAGAACACAAGATTTAACGTGGAGACCCAAATCCGAGAAAAAGTTACGAGCAGAGTCGAAAAATTCACTATAATCAATAGTAAATAGTATACAAAAAGATCTCGCAAGACTCTCAACCTATTCTCGAAATATGCGAGTTTCTCTCTCCATAATTTAGATCTTCTCTTTCGTTATATCGTATGTGAAATAACACCAGATATTTATAGTGTAACAATCTCTGACACACTAGGGGAATTAATACATGAAAAGTTTAATATAAGGTGAAGTCAATAATGAAATATTCAAAGTTGAATATGAGTCCAAAAACTGCCCGGATTCGAGAAACCTGATTTCCTCGGATATTATTGTCGTTCGAACGACACAGTCGGCACTCGATAAGTGGCCAGTGCTCGAGCGGTAAACCCGATGGCTCTGAACAAAAAATTCCACAATGCTCCGATTGGCACCTAGGCACCCGAACCTACTCCTTGGGCACCCAAACCAAGTCCCAAAAGACTTTAGACCCCTTTTTGACTCCTATGTCCTTCTATTTTTTCAAGACTTCTCCAAAAGTCTTCTACTTCTTTAAAACTTTTCCAAAATAACCAACCAACTCCAATAGTATTTCTAATCAAATACTAAAGATGAATTCGGGTCTCAACCTAATTCTAAAAATATTTGCCTTGACATGAATTTCATTGCAAGGAATAAAGCTTTAACTCTTTAACAAACTAAAAAATTCTCCAAACAGAACGTTCCAAACAAATTATTCCACGTCTTTCAAACAGCTCCTAAGGGCAAACTTAACAAATGTGAACTAAATCCATGCACTGTTTACCAGCAGATTTACATTGGGTACCAAACTTGCTCGAATCATCACGAACAACAAAATCACCAAGTTCACTCCCAACTCCACCTGAGTTGCCAAATTTTCTCGAATTACGAACAACCTGATCACAACCAACTCTATTAGCTATAGAACCTTGCATGATATATAATTGGGACATTTTATGCCCCTTCATCACAACTATGAAACCCTTGCTAACTTCCAGAATTCCACTTTCACATGTACCCTTTTGAATCAAGAGTATTCAAAAAGATAATATTTCTCTTCAAATCTAAAACTCACCAAGTGTCATGACCGTCCCATCAAACATCTTTATTCTGACCTTACAAATACCAGCTATCTTACAATGTGTGTTATTTCCCATCACCACAACACATTTCCCAACTATTTCATATGTTGTAAACCAATCCTAATTAGGACACATATGAAAAATGCTAACCGTATCAAGAATTCAATCATTGTTAGGTTTGGAGTCACCGTTAGAAATAACCAAGAGATTTCCATCACTGCAATCATCTCCTACAAAATTGGTTTCACCAGAATTGCCTGGTCGTCCCTTCTAATCTATAGCAATTGATTTATCCCTTTTTTGCTACTTATGGCTATCCTTCTTCTTACAATAGTAACAGAGTTTATCATTGTTATTAGACTTGAGCATGCCCCTTCCATAACCACTCGAATCTCTCTCACGAACAACAAGACCTTCTACTCGGCCTCAGATCTGACGACTAACTATTTTATATTTTCCTTAGAATAAAGCGCGTCATAAACTACATCAAATGTGAGAGTATCTCCACTATACAAGATGGTATCCCTGAATGTCATATATGAAGCGGGAAACGAACATAAAAAAATCAACCCTAGGTCCTCTTCATCATACTCAACCTCCAAAGTTTCTAAATCAATAATGATTTCCTTGAATATAGCTAGATGATCATCCAAAGATCCGCATTTTGTCATTTGATGAGAATATTAACGCTTCTTTAGATGCAATTTGTTAGTTAGACCCCATGTCATGCATAGCTATTCTAATTTCAACTATAATGCAACGCCAGTTTTCTCCTTTACCAGGTCTTGAAGAATTTGATTTGAAAGATGAAGATGTACCTATGATAGAGTATTCCGATCCTTACGCTGCTTCTCCAATAATGTCAAAGTTACGGGCATTCTATTAAGCCCCGACAAAGTATCATCCAAATCCAATTGGGTGAGCACTGATCGCATCTTGATTTGCTTCAAGCAAAATCTGGTGTTGTGATCTGAAAGCGAAATTTCAATGCGAGACCAAACTAGCTCCCCCAAGAACTTCAATCATTAGCTTTGATACCACTTTTTATAAAACAAGTCAATTTTCAATGATCTGGTGATAGAACTTGCACCACTTGTTATGAATATTAAAGATAAAAAATATGAGCAATATTAAAATAATGAATCACATAAGAGCACAAGATTTAACGTAGAAACCCAAATCCGAGAAAAAAAAATCTCGAACAAAGGTGAAAAATTCACTATAATCAATAGTTAGAAATATATAAAAAAGATCTCGCAAGACTCTCAACCTATTCTCAAAATATGTGAGTCTCTCTATCTATAATAACCTAGATCATCTTTTTTGTTATATTGTAACGAGTATGTGAAATAACACCACATATTTAAGTGTAACAATCTCTAACGCACTAGGAAAATTAATAAATGAAGAGTTTAATATAAGGTGAAGTTCCAATATGATAGGTAATACTAATAGTGGAATATTTGAGTTTGAATAGGAGTCAAAAAACTGCCAGAATTTGAGAAACCTGATTTTCCTAGATATTACTGTCACTCGAACGGCACAGCTGACGCTCAATGAGAAGCCAGCGCTTGAGCGGTAAATCGATGAAAAGCAAGCGACAAGGCCAACACTCCAGTGTTGCGTTTATGGCGTTTGAACGCTGTGTCTCTAGACAAAACTTCCACAATACTTCGATTGGCGCCTAGGCGCCCAGAAACCGATTATTGGGCGCCCATTCCGTATCCCTATCCCAAAAAACCTTTGATCTTTTTTGACTCACTATAGCCTTCTACTTCTTCAAGACTTTTCTAAAATAACCAACCAACTCCAAATATATCTCTAATAGTATTTCTAACAAATACTAAACAAGAATTCGGGGTCACAATCCGATTATAACAAAAACTATTGAAAGCTTAATATAAATGTGACTAAAACTTTAACAATGAAAACGACAAACTCGATCACTAAAATTAAGGAAAGTGAGATATGGGATTAAAAAGTAATGTTTGCCCAAAATAGGAAGGATTTGGCAATCCAAATTATGATTATCATGTTTGGTTCTTTTCAAGCAGTTACTAAGCTTTTGCATAATAAACCCTAACTAGTACCTATAATGTTAATGCTTTTTATGTTTCTTGACCACCTCTTTTTTCTTTTAGTCGGTCTTTTTCTACTTTATTAATTATATAAATATAAATTAATCGTATTAATAACATTGATTAAGCTCTTTTCGGATACTTTACAAGAGGCAGGATCTTTTTCCTTTGGACCCAAATCTCAAATTTCTATGTTAAATAGCTAAAATCTCAAATATTTTAATAAAATAAAAGGAACAATATCTTTAACTTTGAAGCACAAATTATTCTGGGGGCCCGACCAACTATAAAGTCCAACATAAATTGGCCCCTTTAACATGTTAATTCACGAACATCACAATAATCTAACTTCTAGACACCATGATAATGGATAAATGGAAAAAATATTCGTGAGGGATTTTGTGAACATTGGAGGCTCCTCGTAATAAACAAAACCACCGCTGCCACCTGACCAGCACACATTCCTCCTCCGTAGCTCCACCAATTCCAACAGACAGCCCCACGACTCAAGTTAAAGATACGGCCATATGATGTATAATCTTTTTGGAATTTGAACTCATAAATATATCATCCGTCGTTCTATTTCTAGTTTGGCATTTGTAAGCAGAGAAGTCTTATAAAATGTCTTGTTAATAGTATAAAATTGATGACCGTCAAAATTTGAAAAGACGCTATTAAATTTAGAAATAAAAAGATTGATGGACCATTTATGTTAGTTATTATTAACGTCAAAATATAATTTTATCGAGTATGATTATTGTCAAGTTTCTAAATTCTTGGTACATCATATCATAAATCACCCATGGACTGCCCATATATGAGGGATTATATCGAAATTTACCAACCTTTAGCGGTGTTCAAAAGACTAAAATAGCTTTTGAACTTTATCAAGGAATATCTTTGGTGCCAATATATGAGGGATTATATTGTAAAAGAACTAATTCTTGTGTTAATTTGCAATATATACATATCATTGTATTAATTTGAATTATGTATCTCCAAAATAAATTAAGGTACAATGCTTGCTCCAATTAGCACTAAGAGTCCGTTTGATTGTAAGGATGGAAAATTGGTGGAAAGAAAATGTTTTTACAGGGAATTGATTTTCCTAGAAAATGTTTTACTGAAAATTGTAATTAATTGTGTTTGATTGGTATAATTTTTTATGGAAAATGTTGAAAGTTTGATGTCTATTTAGCTTCTTTTTTTATGAAATTTGTCCATTAAAGTGATAATTTTTTTCTACCATTGGATCTAAAATTTGTTTCAATAGTAAAAAAAATTGAAAAAAAATAATTTACCATACCTAATATCATTCGTTTGACTTTGTTTTGCGTGGAAGTTGTCAATAAAAGTGAAAAAAAAAAAAATTATCGTTGTATCTAGAATTTGTTCTCATTGCAAAAAAAAAAAAAAAAAAGGTGGAAAATGTTTTCCCACCAAATAGGTGGAAAAATAAAATCAAGATTTTGTGCATCAAAAGATTGAACCTAGAAAAATGTGGAAAACATTTTGCTAGGAAAATTTGTGCTATCTATCAAACACCCTTAATTGGCTAAAGTTAGAAAATATTTTCCTTTTTCACCCATTTTCTAAACTATCAAACAGACTCTAAAATACAAATATCCTAGGCAAAGGAAATGAAGAAAAAAAAAATGCAAGTCCACCAAAAAAATCACATGAATTTTAGAATTTCATTTTGCTAGAATCCTCAAAGTACTTAAAATATAATTTCTTAATTGATAACAAGTGCTCATACTATCCACTTTTTACTCATTTATGAATGCAAATATTAATGTGGACCTTTTCTCACCACAAGAGGGTTCCAGCACAAAATAATAAATGCATATCTTGTTTCTAATTATTGCAAAAACACTGTAGTGATTTGTTGTTTTTGTTTTGTTTTAGAAAGTGGAGACTCTGAATCGCAGATTTCCCACAAAGATCAGATATTTTTAATTTTTTCTTATAAAATAATAATTCTTGCAATAAAACATCCTATTGAAGAATAAATGAAAGAAATACACGTGATCCTAGTCTAATAGGGGGGCCTCGCCTGTGCCCACAGACGTCCTTTAATAGAGGACCGTCACTTGTCGATTCGTTAAAAGATTATGTAGAAAATTAGGTGCGTGTACCTTGATCCTTTCAAGAAATGATCAACATGGTTCCAGGCACAGACAACAACCAACCAGCTACAAATATCGATTTCTTCCTAACCCAAACTGATCAAAGTACCAAGAACCCAATAATGAGGCAAATCACATGGACCCAAAATCCAATTCGATGTACCTTGAGCATTTTTCACCTTTATGAGTTGATTTCTATCAATAAGGACTTCATTACACACATCTGATAGAGTCCTTGAAAATTAGTGGATGAGGATGAAAAAAAAAAAAATTGTATTTGTCATCGCAAGAAATTGATTTAGAGACCAAACTTAGGGCTCGTGATTGAGTTGGGAAATTTAATTAATTGGGAGATGTAGATGTAGAACTTCTGGGGTGTGATTTAGCATATGTTTGATACACATTAAAATTTTCAATTTCTCATTCTTCTACTCATTTTCAATCACACATTTTTCAATAAAATAATATTTTCCATCACGTCAATAACTTTACTTCTTTTTCAACCACACATTCTCCATCGACTACTATTCCAGAATACATTCTTTGAAAATAATGTGGCTCAAAAACACCCTTATTCCTTACTTTTATTTTTCAATTGGAAGAGTCGGGGTGACAAATTGCATGATTATTTCTATTTAGCAAAAAACAATTTACACTAACGTGAGATTATTCACAGATTCCGTATGCCATGTCATTTTTCGTCCTTCATGTGAAATTTTTTGTCCAATTATACAAATGGAAATTACTTATGATGATTTGGAAAATTTTGGATTTGTTCAATGAGCGTTTTAATAACCTTTTATTATTTACTCCTTGTTTGATTTTAGTTAAAATTTCAAGTCAAACTCAACAATTAATTTTAATATCACATTTTACGAAATTCACAACGTTTTAATCATATATTTTATTAATTTTTATCAGAATCTCTTGAAAATCTTATTTTAATTTATACAAAAAAAAAAAAAAGACTTTAGTGGCCAAATGATAATCAAAGATAAAATTCAGTGATAACTAGTTTAATTAACTCCTCTGAAATTATTATGTGAGTGAAACAAAGACGGAAAGGCGAACCCTTTCTACTGTGAAAAATACGGGGTGGTGCATTCCAACTCTTCTTTAAAAGCGTTAAAATGCAAACACCGTAGTCTCCGGAGCTCTCTCTCTCTCTCTCTCTTCAACCTTCGGTGAAGCCTCGTGCCTCTCGCTTCTCTCAAAGAATCTTAAACAGTATTACTGCTAAAAGCTAAGCTTAAAATATTTTAGATTATTTGTAAAATAATTGAAGAGGAATCGTAGTCATGGGAGTAGAAGAGGAGGGCTTTAGAGGTTGGCCGCCGGCGCCAAGTAGTGCGCCTTCCTACATACAGGAAGATGACCACTGGACCCATTTTGATAACTCGGTGAATGCAGTTTCGTTTGGGTTTGTTGCTACCGCCATACTCATCTCTATGTTTCTTGTCATGGCTATCTTTGAGAAGTTCCTCAGAACCACCTCGCAGACTGTAACGCCGTCTGGTGGCCCCCGCCGCCACACTGACATTGAGTCTCAGAGCAACATAATTAGTGGGTTGAATTCAAAGCTTGGACACCCATCACCTCAAGTGAGTGTTCCCACAAACCCATACATAGATTGTTTGGCAATTTCGGTTGAATTTTTGGGATCTGCTGCATTTTGGCATATAAATGTCCCTTTTTATGATTCATTCCTGTTTTTGAGTGCAAAATTACAACTTTTATATGGTGATGTGTAATTAAAATTGTATTTTTCTCGGTAATTTTATTTTTCTCAACTGTGATTAGTCCCTTCTCTCCTTTCAATTAATGCATTATACTTCTGTTTGTGAGAATGACCTAGATTCGAAAACTGAATTGAAAGTCCCTAGTTTTGGTTTGCAATTTTCTCTGAATTTTGCAATTCTGCTGCAAGATTGCTTGATCTAAGAGGGATTTAGACTGATACGGGGATTTTGAAGTTTCTTCCATACAAGTTTATGGAAATTCTCATATGCTAATAAACTAAATTGTTTAGAAAGAAACAGAACGATAGATTAGCTCCTCTGATTTTTTATTTATTTTTTATTTATTGTCAAGTGTCAAATTCTTTTACATTATATTATATGCATGTGCATATTTCCCATATTTTGGGACACTAGGTATGCACACTTATATATAATATTTAACATAATGGCCCATTGAGGAGTTGTTAGCTGGTTGATTGGTCCCAACTACAAATTAATGAGAGCTAATATGCCTATATCTATTTCTTCATTATGGGGTCTTAGCCATAGCCCCACCACTGTACATCCTTTAGGCCCATCACAACCAGTATTTTTTATGCCCCGCGCGATCAAACCAGGGGTGTGGAGACAGGTTTCTAACCTATGAAATTTCTTTATTTGTTTAATGTCATTCTAGCATTAATTATATGCACAACTTGGTTTCTAGTTATTTATTGAATTAGCGAGTGTTCTTAAATTTTGATTGCTTATAATATTAGTCCAAAGTATTAGAGATGGAGTTTATTTAAATATAGTGTGTGGATAATATAATGCTTTATCTTCAAGTTCGAAGACTGTTGAGTGGACAATAGAAGTTCTATAGTCATGGGATTATGTATCCAACACAAAGCTTCAGGCTTTAAGGATGGTACAGATGGAATGAGATGGGACTTGCTTTATGGCAACCTTTTCAGTCTTGTGAGTTGTGTTCAAGTCTCGAATCTAAATGCACTTGGTTAGCATAAGTAGTTAAGATTCAGCTTACATTTGTGCAGTTGTGTGAACTTCTCATTTTTATTCTTGTTTATTCATTGCCTCCCTGGGAAAGAACCCTTTTTTTCAAAACAAACTTCTAAACGGGAACATTTGGATGGAGGAAATATTTATGGTTTATGAACTATTCAGAATTATTATTGAAGGCTTAGCCGTCACCTATAAATGCTAATGATTAGTTATGAATTTTATTAGTCAGGTTAATATACTGCTGCAAGATTCATGCGCTGGCTTGCACTTTATTTCTCTAATTGAATCCTAATAAAATGGCATAATTTGTTTTGTAAAATGAAACTTCTCTACAAATATTCATTACCTGTGTGAATTTCATTTCAAGCTCATAATGGAAAGTGTTATTTCTTCTGATGTCCATCCTAATGTTTACTCAAAACTTCGTGTGTAGGCTTTCCTATTAGCTGCATTTGATTGAGTTTGTGTTAGTACGTGCTAATCAGTTGCTATTGTTAACTGTAAATACAGAAAGGTTGTAGTAGATATGATCATAGTAATTAAATGGGAAAATTACGGTTGGATTCCCCAACATTTGAAGTAGTGTGAGTCCCCAACCCTTAAAAATGAGATTATAGATCCTCAACTTATGTAAGACTGTTAATTTCACCATCTGTTAATTCATTTCTGGTAAGGTTTCACCTTCTTTTTTCCACTTCTTGAAGCTTGATTCGTTAAGTGTTCAGAAGGGTACATAAAGGTATTATAGTAAAATCATGGATTTTCTTGAATATATTGAAAAATGAGAGACTTCCCATCTTGTTTCGGTGAAAATGGAGTTCGAGTTGCTGATGGTTTCTTTTCAGGTGTAGGTGTTAGTAAAGTTTTTCAGAATTTTGTTGCTTGCACATATGGTGTAAAAATCTTGTCCGGCGAACTCTGTTTGAAGCAAGAATTTGATGAGTGAAGGAGATGTCGTGCCAGTGCCGGATTGGGGGCAAGTAGATGCTAGGTTAGGGAGGAGGGGATGACTCTCTTTTTTCCCCTTTTGGCGGGCACTTTTTTCTTATTTTTGTTTTCCCTTTTCTCTTTTTTTATTCAAGGATAAAATAGTCATTTCGATACAGATATTGACTTTTAACACTCAAATGGATGGTTTCCATCAATCAAATATAGGTTGACGATCCATAACCTTGTTTTTTAAAGGATGGGGACCCATATCCACACTACCTCAAAGGTTGGGGAGTCTGGCCCTAATTTCCCCTAATTATGTGTTTTTTATCATTTTCTGTTGGGACATGCTGCGGGACGAGTAACATGAGGTTGCCTGTTCTTGCTTTTCCTGTGAATGCTTCTCATTAGTCTTATTTTGCCGTTAAGAAATCAGTATTGTAATTGTTTTCGTTTTTCACTAGTTCATTGTGAGAAAAATTCATTAGAACGACCAAATTCACTAACGGAACATGTTGGTACAACTTTTTAATGCATAATAAAGATTCAAATATCTCAACTAACGTTATAAAATACTTAATATGTAGTAGTGTAGTAATATTTATGATATCTTGTTTTTATTTTATAAGTTGTATCAACGTCTTACAAGGTTAGCAATTCACACTCTGCCAGTGATAGAATCCTGGCTTAGCTTTTTACATTCTCCAGGTTTAGATTCAATTTTCCTTGCATCAGCTTATTTTTGAAGCTATCCATAAGATTATCCCTAGTTCTGAATCTAGGCCTTCTGATTTATATGCCTCGTTTTTCCAGATGTCTGTTAATGCCAGAGAAGTTTCAGTGCTGATGCCTGGAGATAATGTTCCAACTTTTATTGCACAGCCAGCTCCTGTGCTCTGTCCCATGGAGGGCACGCCTTCCCCTTCCCCTTCCCCATTAACATAGTCGTCTATTGATACCTAGCTCCTCCAACTTACTCATGCCATCAAGCTCTAAACATCAGGAGTTGATTGCTGCTCGTGTGGATGCATCAAAAAGCAAAACTCATTAGAATATTGATAGTCTGATAATCAACTTGAGCAGAAATCACTCATATGTATAGGTGCATAATCGAGTTTTGGAATGAGGCCTTTTTTTTTTATCCATTAGGCCTTTGTGTTTTGTATTTAAGTTACCGTTTGTATGCTTTAGTTTATATAAAGTTCTATATTTTTCTTGTATGCTTTGTTACATCATATTAGATAGGATCGGGCTCAATAATTCACAATTTTGTTATGCGTCTGTTGAAACTTACCTAATTAGTCCAGTACGCTGAATATGCTTTACACATTTAGGTAGGGGTGTTAAGTGGGGGAATTGCTCACCAGCTTGGCTTGCCCGAGCTGAACATCGATTTTGTCGCGACTTGCACGAATTGGCTCACGAGCACACTTGCAATAATTAGGAAAATATTTAATTTGAGTAAAAAAAAAAAATTCTCGAGTTGGGAGTGTGTCAACTCGTTCCACCAAGAAGAGAGCTTGTGGGGCAAGTCGAGCCATGGTTGAGCGAGCCGAACCGAGTAGAGTTGAGTCTAATGAAAGGCAAGTTGAGCGGTTCATCTCGTCCATTTGGCATCTTTTTTATGAACAAAGCTGGAACCAGCACAGCCCCGCTTTTATTTGTTCAGGTGGGTTTATTTGATCGGAATACTTCATAAAGGGGAGTTGCAAGCAAGGGGCAGAGAGAAAAATAACAATTATTGCATGGGAAAAATAAAAAATAACCAAAAAATTGAAAATAATTCAAGAAATACTACATAATTATTTACATATTATATATACTCTTAACATATAGAGGATTCAAAACATTTAATCACCTCACATCTTGTGATTCAAATGTCATTCTTCACACCCCGTACACATCACAAATATACTCTCAGACATCTATACTCCATATTACTAGTTGACACACTTACTTCTAATGCACCTACAGGTGTGAGAACACATACAGTATCAATCCTCACAATAGTAATCCCAACCACTATACGACACATTACATACAGTAGTATGATCAATCTCAAATTCATGCAAAAAAACACACATCAAACATAATGAAATGTAACATGGAAGAATGCACCAAAATCAAACAATCATTCATGCAAATGGAATTTCACATAGATGCAAATGCAATAATCAGGTTTATTATCAATAAACCTCATTCGAGTCATAACTAGACCCAATGACAACATTCACCTCACTTTTTATCTTTTCTTTCTGCTTATTTTTCTTCTTATGACAGACTCTTATAATATGTTCAGACTTACCACAATTATAACATTATTTACCTTGCGTACTGGAATTAGACTCAACCCAACATTTACCTTTCTTTTTACCACCCTCATCACTCGAGTCATTGTTGTCTTGATTTTTCTCGCGACTATTTTGCTTAAACTACATTCTACTCATCATCATGTGTATATCACCACTTTTCTTATCATGTTTTATAGTAAGAAAAATCTTTATACACATAAAGTTTTACCAAATCAACATGTGGTAGCCCCCTATTGGGGGGGCGCCTGGACCCACAGGTGCCCCCCCCCAATAGGGGGCCGCCACGTGTTGATTTGGTAAAACTGTATATAAAAGATTTTGTACACAGCATCACTCTTTATAGTTTAATATCCATCTTCTTATTTGTAAGGGAATCTATGACAATCTCTGATGTTAAAGTGTTCTTACCATACGCATTTTTAAACTTTTTATAAGTGTCGGGTATAGAATTAAGCAAAATAATAGCCTTATATGTCTTAGACATTGTTTCTTCACAATTAACAATATCTTGCACAAAATTGCTAAATATCAAAATTTTATCAAGATCCTTTAAAAAAATCAGTTTAAAACTGAAATATCTCTCGATTAAGTAAAGTTTGTTAGGAGTAAACATAAGCAAATACAAGTCTGATAACTTTTTCTAATGTTCTTTTGTAGTTTTAAGTTTACCAATTTTTTCTAAAAACAACATCTAATAGGTGTAAACTAATTTAAGAATAAGCAAGCTCATCAACTTTTTCTTTTTGTTCTTTTAACAAATCAATAGAAAAATTGCAATCTAGACTTGGAATTTTCTGTTGAACAAGAATCTCTCATTTCTAGTTGCCAAATAGAAAAGTCTCATTTTCCATATAAAATTCCCAAATTAAAATATGTAGTTATTATTGGACACAGATCAACTAAAATGCACAAATACATAATTAGATTATGTAAAGTAGTCATATGGTCAGAATATACACCATTCTAAATTCTCATAGTTCTGTGAGACCTATTATCTCAAATCAATGGAAGGATCTAACGGGTAAAGTCCAAGTGTTATATCCAGCGGTCCAAGTTTGCTGGTTCGTAAATAAGTAGAAATACGAATTTACTACTTTAGGACTACCACTATTCGTCATAAAACTTCCAAAGCTCGAAAAACAAATAATCATAGGCAAATTGGTCCATAATCAAAATATTGCCCAAAAACTGAAATCGAAGACTACTACAAGATTCCCAATATCACTAACAAAAACTGACTTTGAAGACCGTGGTCATATTTCACCTCAAGCGTCGTCACTCACGCTCTTTTTCTTTGGGTGGTGCTCACTCACCGTCCCCTTCGTTGATCTAGCGCCGCCACGCTGGGTGCAACTTGTCGTCTAGAGCAAGGATATGGTCTTCGTTTGTCCACCTTGTTGGGAAATTATTTAATTTTCCATATGGGCCGACATGTGTAATTAATTCTGTATAAATGCTATGTTGAAGTTAAACCCAAAATTAAAGTGATCTAATAAATATTTAAGTAATTGGGCCTTAGGCATCTAAAAAAAGTGTAAGCCAGTTTATATATGTAGAGACTGGATCCATTAAGATTTATATTTGACTATGGACTAAATACATATAGAACTATATATAAGGTTATAGTCCCCAATTCATATGCAATTTTCTCATTCTTTATGACATCACATCAATACAAGAATACAAGAGAAAGCATATTGAAAATGAAGATACATAAACTCACAATCAAGAATTAAGAAGAAGGTTTGGAGCAATTAAATTAAAAAACAAGAAATCGGGATTTAAATATCCAAATTCAAGATTCAAGATACAAATCAATTGATCAAAGTATGTTCATCATTAATTAATTTTGTTGATGATTTGACATGGAGATCTTTGTAATTATGTAAAGTTTATGAAGTTTAAGTTTCATACAAAAATCAACAAGTGATACCAGAGTCAATCCATGTTAGAAGGGTAATTAGCACATAACGTCTTCACATTTCATTTTTTGGCATTTTCACCCTTATTTTTACATTTCATTGCGCAAAAGGCATTTTTCACATATTCTTTAAATTAAAAATTATGAAATAACAAATATATCATTCTCTTTAAATAAAACAAAAAGAAAAAGAAAAAATTAATTGCAATCATAGTCCCAAATGTTTTTAAAAAACGCAGATAGGTCACAAATAAATTATTAAAAGAGTAGTTAGTACATAATGTCCCTATCTTTCACCGTTATTGCGAAAAACGTCTATAAATTTGGAAAAATATGGGGGTGTGATGTCTTTAATTTCAGATATGTGGGAAGTGATTAATAAGAGGGGTTATATGGCTGCAACTGTGCACTATATAGACTCACTTTGGGTCATGCATAAAAAAAATTTATTGTTTTTAGAATTGTTGAGTATCTGCACAACGCTCAAACTATATTTAATGTTATTATGTTAATAATTAGATAATATAAATGCGAGAGTAAAATTAGTTCTTTTACGTTTGATAGCGTTACTGTAAATAAGGTTGTTATCGATAAATTGCATAGAGTACTTCAATCCGATTTCGGTGGCTATTTATTTCATATTCGATGTGTATGTTATATTTTTAATTTAATAGTATAAGACGATTTAAAACATGTTAAGGATGAAATTAATCGAATTAGGAATGCACTTATGTATATCGCGTGTACATCTAGTAGAAAATAAGGATTTGAGAATTTTTGTGCAGAATCTAGGATGGCGGATACGAAAACTTTTATTACTGACGTACGTCATAGATGGAAACTCCACGTACTTATTACTAAAATCATGTGAAGGTTATGAAGCGTATATTACTGAATTTTATAACAATAGGCATGTTAGAGACGAAGACGATACTATCTTGAGTGAATCCGATTGGAATATAGTTTTTAAAATTAAAAAAGAAAAATTGACAAGTTTTTATGAGTCTACAAATATATTGTCTAGTATTTATTATCCCACTAGTTCTATGGTTCTTGAACATTTTTATATAACTGCTAGATCTTTTGCGAGATTTCAAGTTGACCCCGATTTTCATATTGTTATATATTTCATGTAATTGAAATTTAGAAAATATTGGGAAGAATTACATATATTATTTCATTTAGGATGTGTCATGGACCCCGGATATAATTTATCGGATACTAAATTAATAATTGATCAAATGTCAAATGTTTTAACTTTTACTACACATGTTACTTATAGGAGTTTGGAAACGACGTTCTGTGAAATGTATGAATTATATGCTTCACGAATGTGTGCACATATTAATCGTGTACATACACATACTCCTACTAATATAACAGATGATGACGCTGAAATTTTAAATTTATTTGAAAGCATGCACTCGTATAGATTTGATGCAGCTGCATATGCATATGGTTCATCTAGTAGTAGTAGTAATAATAGTTTGGCTTCCACTGCATGTCCTCGAACTTCCAATCGTAGTCAAAATCCAAATGCGTTGCCACATGAATTAATTAATTACTTTAGTCAACTTTTGCCTACTAACAAAGCAACTAGTAAAAGTTCAGAATATGTCATTGAATTCTGGCAAAATAACGTAGTTTCTGCAATGGCAAAAGATCTACTAACACCTCTGGTTAGCACTGTAGCTTCGGAGTCTACTTTTAGTGCATGGAAGAGGGTTCTCTCTGAGGTCAGGAATCGAAAAGAAAATATTTTGGAAGCGTTAATGTGCGTGAAGAATTGGGAAGACGCTAATTATCGAATTCAAGATAAATATGCTGAAATTGCATGTAACCAAGTAAGTGATATTTAATTTCACCACATTCATTACAATATTTTATTTTCATACCTTTATAGTTTTTTTAAAAAAATTGTACACATAACAAGTTCTTCGTGTACAATTTTTAACTCCGCATACTCGATTAAAGGAAGTAGTCGGTCCCAAATCCGAATAAAGGATGAGGGGTTATCTTCTTTTTTTTAATTGTTAAAAATCAAAATATTTTGAAAAATGTATATTTAAGAAATTCTTTACAAAATGTGTTTATATATATTTTACATTTTTATTTTAGGTTCTCATTTCTCAACAAATAAAATTTTGTTCTTATTATTTTAAAAATTAAAATTATTTTAAAAAATGTATATTTAAAAAAAATTAAATAATGTTTGTGTATATATATATATATAGTAATTTAGTAGTTTATAAATTATACTTATTATATATATAAAAAAAATTAAAAATGAACGAGCCGGCGAGCCGAGCGACTCGTTTTGGGAGAGCTCGGGCACGAGCCGAGCTCGCCCAAAAACCAAGCTCAGCTCGTGCGGGTATGGGTCGAGCCGGCTTGGCTCGGCCCATTAACACCTCTAGATAACACACATATAAAACTTCAGGGCTAGTGAAATGGATGGGCCAAAACTCATTTAGGCCCAATACAATACATAATATGGGCTAACAAACCGAAGGGAGAGTGGGCTAACTCATAAAGGGTTGTTTAATTAAGGAACAGACCACGAGCAATACAAATTAATAGTTGTTTTCGGGTCGAGTTAATCAATTGTAGTGTTAATATAATTAATACAACCGTTTTAACATAATCCCCCGAATTATTAGGTAACAAAACTCAACATATTTATAACATGAAAAAGTATATCAAAAATACTAACTTCCCTAATTACTCTTGTTTTTTTGTAGTTGAAATACAACAACTTCCAATAAATATTCCTCCATTAATTGTAGCTTCTTAACATATTTTGATTACGACTTAAGGGAAATAAACAGCAACTTCCAATTAACGAAGGGTAATCCCATGGCATCAGATCTATGGTTTAATTGTAATTGGCAGCTTCCGAAAAATTATAGATTTTTATTTTCTTATATTATGCTTTTGCTTTCTATTAGAATTGAATGTTTTCGGGTGAACAAAATTGATACTACGTTTTATTTTGGATTTTATTTTTGACACTTTGTCTTGAATTGAAATTTGAAGTTAGTTTACCAACTTGACAATTTATTCAATTTTCATTCTTCTGCCTTTGTTTCTGGATTTTCAATGTGATTTTTATCCTTTAACCTCTCTGAATGATTGGTTAATTACATGATTATCCATTATGATTTGACCCTTAAATTGTTGGGATTTTCGAGTGAGGTAATGTGCGAAACGTCGATTTAGGTACCTATGAAATGTAACATACAGTTACATGATACTTATAATATTACTCAAAGTTGTAAAGGCTTAGTATGGCCCAATAGTAGCTAATATTACTCGCTGTTGTATGATACTTATAATGTCATAAAATTGCGTAGCACCAATTCACGTGCCTATGAAATGTAACGCACCAAAATGATGTTGCATGGTTATATAATGTTCACATTTTTTTCACAAAAAGATTAGACACGCTAATTTTATATGTTATAGTTCGTATTATATGGTGTACATATAGAAAGTACATGAATATGATGATGACATGCTACATGGAGATGAAGGTATGGCAAGTTTGATTTACCCATCTCTTTGTCATTCCATGGGATTCATCAAGATAAATAGGTTGGGATAGCGGTTGCAAATGAGTCGAGTGGCTCATCGAATCGGCAAGGCTCTACACATGGACCTCTTGGGCTCGTTTGGGGACTAGCTGGACCTGAGTCAAGTGGCTGTTTGAAACGGCGAGCCTAGCAGCTCATGAGCAAGTCCACAAATAAAAAAAGTGATTGTTTGGTCACTTTCATAAAGTTTTGTGACTGTTTTGCAATGGTCACAAAACTTTAAAATGTGAGTGTTGGGTCCCCAAAGGTCACTAAATTATTATTATTTAAACTCTATAAATACTCTCCATTTCAATTCATTTTTCACATCAATTATCTACTATCTATCTTCTACATTTCACAATCTAATTATTCACTCTCAAATCTCAATTCAATTTTTCGTTAGTTGTTACATTGTGCAATCATCAATCTATTTAATTCCTCTATTACATTTCTCGTTTTCATATTTCCTTTTTTTCACTTTATCTCAATTTTATAATTCATTAATTAAATTCTTGATAAGTGTGTAAAACTACACTTATCAGCCACTTAAAATAAGCTGATTTTTTATGTAATGGGTGGATTTCAACTTACAATTATGGAATTCTTGCTTTTATAAGTTGGCAATCACCCATTGGAAAAGAACAAGCAAAACGAAGAGATAAGGGACTGAAATCGTACAAAAACCTAAGTTGGGACTAAAGTGCACACGTGTCGATAGTTGAGAGACATTGGATTGCAATCTATCAAGGGTATAATCGAAAGAAGGTGAACATCCGAGGATCAAAACGTACAAGATTGGACTTGATTTGACATAATGTGATTGTTTAATTTTAGTCGACCTAAATATATTGTAGGTTATACCAATTAATTAGGGGTAATTTTACTTGAGAGAAGTAATTAGCTAAAATCGGAAAATCGAATCTAACAATGTAAATGAGTAATTTGTTAATTTTCTTGTGGAGAAATTAATAAGCGACGGTTAAGTAAAATCATAAATTCCAACTATTTTGTCCTCCAAATATTTCCCCAATTTTATGTTTTGTTCTTCCTATAGAGTTTTTAGTTTATTTATTTATAAAATCAAAAATTGAATTTTGTGTGTGTGTGTGTGTGTGTGTGTGTGTGTGTTGTTGTTGTTGTTGTTGTTGTTGTAAAAATGAAATTAATTTTGGTGTAATTAAAGTAAACATTTGTCGAAAGATCGATTTTAACTCACAATTCACTTTATTACTTGAACGTAAACTCGTGCATTTGCTGTACGTAATTTCAGTGAGCAAATTTCTGGCACCGTTATCAAGGAATATTTTTACTTTGATTACCACTTTATTTAATTTCAGTTTTAACATTTTTTTTATTTGTTTCCTCTTTTATATCTTTTGGCAAATACCCATAGTTTTTTTTATTTATTTCTCTTGTGTTGGTAATCTTTCCATATACTTTTCAATTATATTTGCATGATTATGATGGTGGTAAAGTAACAAAATTTGTGCAATGACTAATCTCTAAACCGATGATGGATATGTAATATGCTTGGAGAAGGTCCAAGATGTGAGATTTGTTACGCGATGCATTGTATTGGACAATATTTGTATTCGTGCACTGATTCATTCAAGTCGAAACTTCTTTGGTTTAGACATACTTAAGGTGTCGAAAACAAGCACTTGATAATTCTAATGAGAATTGCATGCTCGTGGAAAATTATGTACCTGACGATTGAGATGAGGATATCAAGTTTGTAGAAGATGGTTCTCCTTATTGAATGGGAAGGTAAAACTTTACATTGCCTATAGAGTTCGATTGCGGACTGATCATTCAATCCGATGAGACATCAAATTTTGATGAAGAGCTCAAAGAGAATGAAAACTTAATCACAAATGAATCAAACGAAAATATGGTAAGCAATGAGAATGAAAGTAATGTATATTCTTCCGACTTCATTGATTGCCCAAACAATGAGTTTGTGATTAAGATCAATGATATTGTGGAAGTCTATATAGTTAGAGCTGAATCGGATGGAATAAGCAAGTCATCCTACATTGAAAGGGACAATGTTGAATTTTGTAGAACAAATAAAGAGCGGAGCAAGGTCAAAATAAGAAAATTGTGCAAGATATCTAGAGCATTCTTTAGATGTCCATGATCGAAATCCTCAAAGTTGAGCTAAAGATTACAAAAAAAATAAATGCTTATTGGAAGGCAAGCCTTAATATTAATCCTTTTATTTTGTAATTTTATTGTGCTTATTATTTACTTTAGCTACTTCTTGATTAACTATCGTTTTTTTTTTTTGTATATAATTTTTGAAGTCCTATTTATCCATGGTTCTTAACAAGTTTGGGGATATATTGTTGTACAAGAAGGTTAAATATCTAAGTCATTCACAAGCATATCCATCAACAAACATCCGATCAGGGAAATCTTGTTACTCTTTCTTTTATTTTATCTTGTTCTTTTACACATTGATGACAATGTGGGAGATACTTTTGGGGTGATCGTGCTTATTTTGAGGTGATTTTGTGTTGACGTGTTCATGTCGACTTAGGATGGTCTGATGTTTAAAATTGTTGTTGTTTCACGAGATATAACCAAATATGTTCTTTGTTCCTAAATGTTTTGAAACATTTGCGTGTCCATATGAGATCCTAAGTTACTTTGAGCATAATAGTCATTATTAATTGTTATCTAGCTGTGAAAATTTTAGAATTGATAGAATTAGGTTGTAAGTTGCGTTTAAATTTCTGTCAATCCTACTTTCTCTTCTCTATTACTTAACCTTATCATAAGATAAATTTGGGGTGATCGAGCCGGTATGTTGATTTATTTGTGTCGACTATTTTTGACAAAAAAAAATATAAACTAAGTGATGACTAGATGTTATGGATCTAAGCCTTGCAATTTTTATGACTAAAAATATCACAACACTTGTTAATAAGAGCCTCACTTTGTGGCTTTTTTTATTCGAGTTATTAAGTTTATATCTCAAAAACCGGCACCCTTGATTTTTTAAATTGGGGAGTATCAACCTAAAGCTCACTACACGGGTCATAAAGAAAGCTTAGGAAGTGAAGTCAATCACGAGCTTTAACTGAAAATCTTGATGGAAATTATACAATTATATTTGATGTTTGGGCTTAGCTAACTAGTGAGTTTGAATTACTTAGTATAAGCTTAAATGTCGAAGCATTCAACTAGTGGAGAATCATCACGTGACTAGATGTTGATATTGCTAGTTGGAACCACCCGAATTAGAGCGAGGAAATAAAAGAGTGATTTGAGAACAAAAAAAATCTATTTGTGGAATGTGAAAGTCATGAACGAGAAAGGAAACATATGACTACAGAGGGTCGGGTTGGCACCAATTTGAAGATTTTCCGTCTTGACAATTTATTCCGAGTCTAGGTGATGACTAAAAGTGACTATGCACGCATACACCGATCAAACATAGAATAAGCTCTCATGTTGCTTTTTGGTAGTATTATTTGGAGGGATATTTGTGAATTGATTATACAATTTTACACTCATTAATATTTTGACAAGCTATGTAATATTGTAGGCCATTATCACATGTTGCTTGATTATGATGGTAGATAATCTTGCTTGACGAGCAAGACCTTAATTTTGGAGTTGCTTGATAAGTGTGTTTTTACACACTTATTGGACACTTAAAATAAGAGAATTATTAATTAAATGAGCGGATTTTGACTTACAATTATGTAATTCTTTCTTTTATAGGTTAACAATCAGCCATTGGAAGAGAACAAGCAAAATGGAGAGAAAAATTATTGAAATCCTATTAGAATTTGAAGTTGGGGACTAAAGTGAACAAGTGTCGAAAGTTGAGAGACCTTGGATACAATTTATCAAGGACATAATCGAAACTAAGTAAAAATTCGAGGATCAAAACTTACAAGATCAAACTTGAAGGACCTAACATGCAATATTGGGACAACTTGACTACAATTGAGGAAGATGGGCATGTACCCTGCGCATGTGCGTGGCTTATCCAAAACCTTGCAGAGAGCAAATTGCTCTTATGGTGCACACGCGCTAGTCTGCACTCTCGCGCCAATCTTTATCGTTGGGCCGTTTTCTGTTTCTTTTGAGATTTCGAGGTTTCACTTGCACTTGATTGTGGACTTTTTCAGGGCAAATAATATACTAAAATTTAGCTACTTATCCCATCATTCATTCTTCTCTCTTTTTTTTTTTTTTCATTTTCATTCTACATTTTTTGGGGTGAAAAAGGGCCAAGAGCTAAGGCACAAAGAGGGAGAAATCAAGAAGAAAATGAGAAAGTTTGGGGAAAACTCAAGATCCAACTATTGCAACTTTCAAAAATCCAATCAAAAAAGGTTTTATTTTTAATCTTGTATTTTTCTCATTATTTTCTCTTATTTGTAATGTATTGTTATGAATCATCACTTTTTTTTTTCTTTTTACTATATATATAAATTGGGTTAAGTTCATGTGTTGGGATTTTTTTAATGAAAATTTATTCTAGCTTGTATAATTTCAATATTTGATTTTTAAAGTTAAAATACTTATTTTCATGTGTATCCACTATTGTATTTCATGCATTATCATTTATGTGGCCAATAAATGATTGTGTTTGGTGATCTGTGCATCGTTCGAGAGAAGATAGTACATATTAGATCAAATAATAAGTACTATAGGTTTTTGTATGAGAAAGAGATATACTCATAATTTGGGTTAAGTTCATGTGTTGAGATTTTTTTATGAAAATTTAACCTAACTTGTTTAATTTCAATATTTGTTTTTTAATGTTAAAATACTTATTTTCATGTGTATTCACTATTGTATTTCATGTATTATCATTTATGTGGGCAATAAATGATTGTGTTTGGTGATATGTGCATCGTTCGAGAGAAGATAGTACATTTTAGATCAAATAGTAAGTACCCTATATTTTTGTAGGGAATAGAGATATACTCATAACCATAGGTGATTCATTGAACTATTTTCACAAAGATTTAATATAGTTGTTTGGTTTTATTCGAGACAAAGATATAACGAGTTAAACAAATCGATTAAGGGTAATTTCACTCGAGAGAGATAATTATCTAAAAAATAAAAGTGGGTCTAACATTGTAAATGAGTAATTTGTTAATTTGTTTATGGAAAAATTAATTAGCGACATTTAAGTGAAATCATAAATACCAACTACTTCGTCCTCTGAATATTTCCCTAATTTTATGTTTTGTTCTTTCTATAGAGTTTTTAGTTTTAATTATTTACAAAACAAAAAATCAAATTGTGTGTTGTTAGATTTAAAATAACTTTGGTGTAATTACAAGTAAACATTCCTCAGTGATCGACTCAGACTCAGACTATAATTTATTACTTGAACGCGACCCATGAATTTGTGGTACATAATTTCAGCGAATAATTCCATTATATATACTACTATAATTTTATTTCATCTATATACATTTCAATTTTATTTCATATAACATGGATCACAATTCTTATGTTGAGTGCTTGTTTAGTAGCAACTCATCTATGACGCCACAATCTCAATTCCATAATGAATTTTTCGATCTCAACGATCTTTCCATTTTCGATTTGGGTGTTGACGATGTTCATGGGAGTATTCATCCAATTGATTTTGATGAAGAAGCGGAGCCAAAACTCGGAATACTCAATGCAAGAGGGAAGAGAAATTCTAAAAATAACTGCAAAGTATTAGGAATATTTCAAATTGGTTTCAGAGGGTCGTATGGTCAACACAATCCAAGAATATAAGCAACTTGTAAATATTGCCAAACAAGATTGGCAAGACAAAAGGAAATCGGAAATACCTACCTTGATCGTCACTACGTGAAATGTTCAGTCAAATATGGACTTTCTTACACTTTAATCATTTTACAAAAGAAAAAGAGAAGAAGCCGATGAGCTTTCTTACACTTTAATCATTTTACACTTTTTTTATGCTATTTTTAGAAAAGTGGATAAATTAAAAACCACCAAAGAACTTAGGAAAAATGGAGGACTTGTATTTGCTCAAATCTAATTCAAACAAACTTTACTTACTTAAGGGTTTTTTTTAGTTTTAAAATGGATTTTTCAAAGGATTTTGACGACAATTTTGACGTGTTTAACAAACTTGTTTAAGATATTGTTAACTGTGAAGAGACAGAATCTGAAAGCTACAAAGCTATAATGTTGCTTAATTCCATGTCTGATACTTATAAGGGAGTTAAAAATGCAATCAAGTACGGTAGGGATACTTTGAGGCTTGAAATTGTTATTGACTCACTTAGAAGTAAGGAAATGGAGATTAAAGCTGCAAAATATAATAAGAATGACGGTGAGTTTCACATGATAAGGGACAGAACTCAGTTAACAGTCATAATGGATTCCAAAGTGGTGGCAAGTCAAGCAGTAATAGAGGTAAAAAGAAGGACAATGGTAGGTCTAGGTCAAAATCTAGGACCAATGTTAAGAAATGTTATGGTTGTTGGAACACATGAATTTTATAAAAGATTGTTATAAAGAGAAGGGTAAGCTAAAGAGTAAAAAGAGATTTGAAATAAATGTGAGGTCTTTTACTTCAAGTGTTTATGATGGTGAACTGCATATGATTACAAGTTCAATTGCTTATCCTGCTGAATTGAATCCAATTTTCAATTCTCGTTTGCATGAGTGGATACTTGTTTCTGGTGTATCCTTTCATGCAACATCACAAAAAGATTGGTTTGAAAACTTGCATGAATCAAATGATGGGAATGTTGTACCATGTGACAATTTTGCTTATACTGTTGTTGGGATTGGTGATATTACATTGAAATTTGACATTGGTTTTGTATATACTTTAAAGGATGTTAGATACATTCTTGAACTATTTAAAAATTTAATTTCAATAGGAAGACTTGAGAAATTTGACTTCACTAAAGACATGCTTGAATATGTATATTTAGACTTGTGGTGTCTGTTATTAATCATACATATGGTGAAAATAGGTACTTCTTGTCTATTATTAATGAATACACGAGAAATGTGTAGGTTTATCTTTTAAAAAATAAGTATGATACTTTCCATAATTTTAATAATTGGAAAAGACAAGTGGAGAATCAAACTCGCAAGAGGATTAAGTTTTTTTGAGAATTGATAATGACCTAGAGTTTTCTAACACTAAATTTTACAATTTATGCAAAGAGAATGGAACAATACGGCATAAGACCGTTCCTTGCACTCCCAATAAAACGGGATAGCGAAAATGATGAATAAATCTATACTTGATAAAGTGCGATACACGATGTTAAGTTATGGTGTCCCTGAGTCATTTTGGGGCGAAGTTGTAATGAATGCTTGTCATTTGATTAATATGACTCCATTTACTGCATCAAATGGTGATACTCCTCATGAAAAATAGTCTGGTAAGCTTAGTGATTATTCTGTCATTAGAACTTTTGGTCGTGCTGCATTTTCTCATCAAAGTAAGGGAAAACTTGAATCAAGAGCTATAAAATGTATTTTACTAGGTTAACCTGAGGGTGTCAAGGGGTACAAATTATAGGATATAAGCTAAATGGGTTAAGATAATTGTGAGTAGAGATGTTACGTTTAACGATGGTGAAATGCTGTATCCTAAAAATGAATCTGAACCTGTAAGTGAAGAAAAGCAAGGTGAAGAGAGAGAGAGATCAGTTGAAAATGGAGTTATGAAAACTTAGCATATCTGTTCCTGCCACCTCTAATGAGGTGGTGACTCAAATTCAAAAACCCGAGATAGAGATTGGAGAAGAAGTAGTGATAGAAGAGCATCATGAAGAAGAAAATCCTTTAGTAGATTATAACTTAGCTAGGGATAGAGAGAAGACAAAGGAAAGCGCCTAAAAGATTTGGATACGAATCCAAGTTAGCTTTTGCTTATACTAGCTATGAGGCTCTAGTTGATATCGAGCTAAAAACTTTTGAGGAGGAGATGAAGAGTGAATTATCTGAAGGGTGGTGTAAGGCAAGGAAAGAGGAGAAGAGTTCCTTAAAAAAGAATTGAACTTAGGAACTAGTACCTAGACCTAAGAATAAATCTACAGTTGACTATAAGTGGGTTTTTAGGTTATGGAGGGTACTAGTTCATTTGAACCCATAAGATTTAAAGTTAGGGTACACAAATAAGGAAGGTATTGATTATAACGTGATTTTTTTCACCAATTGTTAAGTACACTACTATTAGGATCATGCTTGCATTTATTGCACATTTTTACTAGGAACTTGAACAATTTGATGTAAAAATTACTTTTGTACATGGTGAATTTGATGAGCAAATCTTTATAAATGAAATAAAGGTTTTGAAGACAAACTAAAACCTAATCAAGTGTATTTCTTGAAAAGGTCTTTATATGGCTTAAAGTAATCACCTATACAGTGATATAAAATATTTGAATCTTTTGTACTCACTATAGGGTTTCAAGGAGCAAATTTGATCATTGCATGTGTTGCCAACATGATGATGCTAATAATGACTATGTATTCTTATTGCTCTACGTGGATGACATGCTATTAGTTGGTTCATCATCTAAGTGGATAAATAAGATAAAAACAAAGTTGAATAACACATTTGGCATGAAAGATCTAGGTAAAGCTAATAGAATCCTAGGTATGGAACTTGAAAGAGATATGTCAAATTTTGCATTATTTTTGCTTCAATCTTTTTATATTTCAAATGCGTTAAAAAGATTTCGCATGGATGATTACAAACATATTACACTACCTTTTAGCTAATTATTTTGTATTATCTAAAGATCATGCTACATGTAATGAAAAGGAAATAGAATACATGAGTATGATTTCATATTCTAATGTGATTGAATTTATTATGTATTTGATGGTTTGCACCAGATCGGATTTGGCTTTTGCTGTTATTACTTTTAGTAGGTACATCGTGTCCCAAGCATTGGGAAACCTTGAAGTGTATGTTCAGATATTTAAATGAGACTAATGATGTAGGCCTAAAGTTTGGTATTAATAAAGAAGTTGTAAAATTGAAAGGTTTTGTAGATGCGGACTATGCGGGGGATGGGGATAATAGAAAATTAATTTCTTCCGATGTGTTTACTTTGTCTAACTCTTGCATTAGTTGGAAATCACACTTACAACCCATAATTTCACTATCCATGACAGAATCAGAATATATTGCTACTACTGAAGCAATTAAAAAGGCTTTGTGGTTCAGAGGTTTGTTTCATGAACTTTGTGTTTTAAATGACTACGTGGTAGTATATTCAAATAGTCGATCTTTTATACATCTACGCAAAAATTCTGTCTTTCACGAACGCACCAAGCACATTAATGTTAGACTACATTTCATTAGAGATATTGAATTACAAGAAGTGGTAAAGCTTGAAAAAATTCATACACAATATAACTCATCGAACATGGGAACTAAGGTGTTGCCATTAATGAAGTTTAGAAGTTGTAAAGATCTTGTAAATATCGGTGGAGTTAAATAATTTCCAATTTTATCGATTTCCCTTCTGGA
The DNA here is from genome assembly GCA_019097785.1 of Fraxinus excelsior. Lineage (NCBI taxonomy): Eukaryota > Viridiplantae > Streptophyta > Magnoliopsida > Lamiales > Oleaceae > Fraxinus > Fraxinus excelsior. The sequence continues at coordinate 30,326,517 of CM032625.1, read as the reverse complement.
ATTGTCACTAATTGGTGATAATGTTTCCATTTTAGGTCTTTTGACACCAAGGTGGAGGTTTGTTGGACAAATTGTTGTCAAACGACCTTCCGAGCTATGATATTAAATCGGTAAAATTTATTCAATCGACATTGATCAAATGACTAAACAAGTCGACACATCAATGAAACAACCCGACCCTAAAACTATTTGGGTCATTGGAAGTAACTTAATTTAGTTAGAGCTGCTCATGGCTCGTTGCCTCGCTTCTTGGATGACTTATAAGTATTGGCCCATATATATTGACCCATTTACCGGTTTGGGCTTGGCCCATCACAATATCGAATGTGTGTCTTATGGATTTAATAATGATAAAAATATAAAAAAATATTACGACAATACTAAAAGTGATATAAAATTACACTTGTTTCTTGCGAGTTTTCATACTTTGATATCATTGTATAATGGCTTCATTATCAATTCGCATTTCTATCAATACATCTAACCTCAAGACAAAATCAATAGGCACCGAACAAGCATTTTAATACTATCACAGACACAGAACAAATATTTCACAAAAGTAATAGCACAACTAGAACATACAAGAATGCAATAACTAATTAACATGTAATCATACAAGATCGCAATAACTGATTAGCTCAATGGATCGAAAACTCCAAAATACTTTGAAACTAGAATCCTTTCACGCAAACATTAGCATAAACAAATCAACTAAAAAACTCTCAATTTCAAAATTCAAACCTTCTTGGCATGGAAAGAGTGACTAATCCCTATCTAAGCTTTGCATCTCCAATGCCTCATAGACTAAACTAATTCAAGAAAAGGGCAAGAGAAATGTTGAAAGATAAAACCCATGATACATTTCTGAGAATTTTACTAGCTAAATGGCAGTAGATATCAAAATTTGATTATCAAGAAAAAGAAAAGAAATCAATTCCTTACCGAAAGTAAGAAAAACAAAGTGAGAATTGAGAGTCGTCAATCATTGTTGGTTGGTGGTCATGGGCGGAGGTAGTGGGGGGGCATTGGTGGGCTGTAACCCACCATTGTCCCCTAGCCAATATAAATTTTTTAAGAAGAAATTGTAATTTTTGTCCAAATATTAGCATTAGTTCTAGCATTGCCCTAGCCCATATAAAATCATTAAGAAGAAATTGTAAATTTTGGCCCAAATATTCTAGTTTGAATCTCAACTCAAGTCCAATGCTCAATTATTCAAATTGTATTAAATATGCTATGATTATTAATTATTATTTTCATGACATTCATGAAACATGAATATTTTATTGTCAAATTAGATATTCTATTTAATGGATGTTTTTTATTGTCAAATTAGATATTCTATTTAATGCACGTTTTGACTAAATTTACTTTTAATTATTAATTAAATTTTATTATACATAATTTGTATTGATTAGATCTAGAAGTAAATTACTCATTTTAGTACTTAGAGACACTACATATTTTGCTAAATTTAAAAGTAGTTAAATTTTTTTATTTCTACATATATTTTCATATATTACTTATTCATATTTGTAAAACAAATTACTTATTTTGACCATAAAAAAGATATTATAATCAAAATAAATAATTTACTCTAGATTCAATTGACAATAAAAATAATATTTGTTAAAAATTATTTATTTAATCTATATATAAGTATATTCTTGAAATAGAGCAAAAAACGGATGTAAATTTAATTTAATTTAATTTATTTGATTCTCAAGATTCTTAGTTGATTTTTCTCAATTTGATTGAGATTCTTGACTCACTTTGAAACGTGGTAATATAAAAAATTGATAAATACACCAAATAATATTTCGAGACAATAACATATGGATTATAATGATATATTATCGACCGCATGTTTTGATCAAACTTTCAATTGTTTGGAAGGTTGGTTGTCAAAGTTATTCGAAGCGTACTCGCTAAGTAATTTTTTAAATTTTCATTGGTGAATATGTATTTTTGCTTATTTCTATCATGATTCGGTCAATATATATTTTTTAAGGCAAGCATCGATTTTTTATTTGGTAAAAAAAAAATACAAAGATTTAGTGGAATATCTTAATGTGAAACATCTAAACTTTTTTTTTATTTCATTGATTTCAGTATATTGTTTTTATCGTGAATGTCACGAGAATAGCCTCCGAAACTCGATTTCTTATGACGTGAGTTTATTCGATTTTTTTTTATAAAAATTTCAGCCCATCCTAACATCATTTTCTGGGTCTGCCCCTTTTGGTGGTGGAAGGTTGCAAGAGATGAGAGTGAAAGTATAAGACAATGTGGCATAGCAGGGAGTCGCAGTCGCAGGAAAAGGCAGACCAGGCTTGTGAAATCTCTAGTTTGAAGTTTGAACAATCTCATGTCGCACTGGTCCATATTGGGCTCCACCACTGAATACTACCCCACTAGTTCTAGAATTCTTGAATGTCTTTTTGTTATTGCAAGAACTTTCAATAAATACAAAAATGATCATGATTTTATTGAGATATTATTTTCTATGGAGCTAAAGTTTAGAAAATATTAGGAGACTAATATATCCTTTAGCACGCATAGTGGGCCGTAGGTGCAATTTGAAATATACTAAATATATTATTTGAAAAATCACAAATGCTTTAAATTTCAATGCTCCTATCGCTTATTCTGATTTAGAGGTTACTTTAACTTCAATCTAAGAATTATATGCAAAACGATTGAGTGCAAATGTTAGTTGGGCACCCTTCGCACCCCCTTTAACTCGAATTTTGAAGAAGAAGATGACGAAATATTGTATTTATTTATAGAATTTAGGGAAGAAAGGTATGATGTAGGTTCTTCTAGTATGTCTCCTGCATATAATCAAAGTACATAGAACACATGTCAATTTAAAATCCCCGTAGAACTAAATAGATATTTTAATTATTAAATGCTTAGTATTGTAGATCCAGGTGATGCAATGACTTTTTATTTACTTCATTTTCAAAGGCGTTACGAATGCAAATATCTTATCTATTTATGTGATTGCACGCGATTTACTAACACATCCGATTAACACCGTAGTATCAGAGTCTGCTTTTTATTGCAGGTGATCGTTGCTGTTTGATTTCAAGAACTAGCTCAAATAAGATATTTTGAAAACTTTAATGTCTATAAAGAACTGGCAAGACGCTCATTACCAAATACAAAATATGTATCGCAAAATTGTGCGTAGTTAGGTAAAGGATATTTAATTTCGTCATATTCATACTTTATTATTTTCTTAATAATATTCTATTTTTTAAAAATTGTACACATTAGAAATTGTTCGTGTAGAGTTTTAATTCTATCTACTCGAAATTTAAGTAGTGGGTCCCAAACTTAAAAAATGGAGGGGGGTTTAAAATAAAAATAAAAATAAAAATAAAAATAAAGCATTAACGAGCTCAAGGACAATAGACTCGAGCTGGCTCAACTCGGTCCATTACCACTCTTAGATTGGGATTTCTAAAAGGAAGAATCACTAAGCCCCCGTTTGAATCTCATTAAAATCAATTTTAATTAGTTTTCTCATTTCTCAATAGTACATTAATTCTTAAAAAAATACGAAGTACATAGTGTATTGTTAGGCGTTTTAATTGTTGCAAAAAACCTTGAAATTCAAAATGCCAAAAATACCCTCATTTTTAAAAACCAATTAGAAATAACCCTTCTATTCCTTCACTTTTACATAACTTCCCACCGTATTATTTGAAGGGTAAACTGAGAGTGTATATTCTTGGACCTGCAAATTTCCCCAAAAGTCAATCATGGATGTGTTTTTTTCATAATTTCCGACAATTCTGTCAATGTGGTTCCCGCTGATGCAGCAAATGAAATTGGCCAAAAATTCATTTTAATGGGACTCAAACAAAAAAATGTGTATCACTGAATCACAAGACTATGAAAAGGTAATGCAACTAATTGACTTTGCATGTTAGATACAAATCACATTTCTTTGCATTTAAATAAAAAAAGGTACACAAACGGTTTAGTATCCCCTTTCCACTTTTCATAAACACACGCATAACCATCGGAGACATTGTCTCTTAATTTGGTTCATCTGCCTCCCCCCCCCCCCCAAAAAAATAATTAAATACATAAATAAATGGAAAAGAAGTATAATTAATCACATATATGGGTTTAGCTGATGTTATATTTGGAATCAAAATTTCAAGAACATCAGATGAGCTTGTTCTAAACCAGTCACATTATGTAGATAAAATTGTAGAAAAGTTCAGTAAGGGTGATACTAAAATGGCTAGAACACCGATAGATACAAGTTAACATCTATCCAAAAACAAAGGTGATAGTGTATCTCAAGTAGAGTGCTCGAAAGTTATTGGGACTCTGATGTACTTGATGAGTTGTACATGACCAGACATAGCCTACACAGTGAGTAAACTGAATAGATATACGAGTAATCCAGGAGCTTATCACTAGAAAGGAATAGTAAGAGTACTAAGGTACTTGAGATATACGAGTAATCCAGGTGTAGCTATATCCTGGAAATCCTCTAAACAAATAGTAATAGCCAGATCCACTATGGAATCTGAGTTTATAGCTCTAGATAAAAGTGGTGAAGAGGCTGAATGGTTGCGCAACTTCTAAGAGGATATTCCAAGATGGTCAAAACCTGTGCCAGCAATTTGCAAATATTGTGATAGTCAATCAGCAATTGGAAGTGCACAGAGTAACATGTATAATGGTAAGTCTAGACATATACGTCGTAGACACAATACCATAAGACAATTACTCTCAACTGGAGTTATCAATTGAACGTAATACAGAACCACTTGATTTAATTCACAGTGATATATGTGATTTAAAATTTGTACAAACAAGAGGTGGCAACAAGTATTTCATTACTTTTGTAGACGATAGTACAAAATATTGCTATGTCTACTTGCTAAAAAGTAAGAATGAAGCGATAGAGAAATTTATTCTCTACAAGAATGAAGTTGAGAACCAACTTAACAAGAAAATTAAGGTGACAAGAAGCGATCGAGATGGTGAATATGAAGCACCATTCGCTGAATTCTGTGCTCAACACGGAATCATACATGAAACCACCGCACCTTATTCACCGCAATAAAATGGTGTTGCTGAAAGAAAAAAATTGCACCTTAAAAGAAATGATCAATGCAATGTTGGTAAGTTCTGGGTTACTTCAGAACATGTGGGAGAATACTATGTTATCAGCAAATTACCTTTTAAATAAGGTGCCCCAAAAGAAAATGGAAAAGACCCCTTATGAGTTATGGAAAGGAAGAAAGTCTTCCTATAAATACTTACGAATGTGGGGGTGTCTTGGTAAAGTGGCTGTCCCAACACCAAATAAGGTGAAGATAGGCCCGAAAACTGTAGATTGTATCTTCATTGGATATGCTCAAAACAGTAGTGCTTATCGATTTCTTGTGTGTGAGTCTAAAATCTCAAATATACACAAAAGCACGATAATGGAATCGAGAAATGTTTCGTTCTTTGAACATGTATTTCCATACAAGTCCAAAGAAGAGGCAAGATCTTCTAAATGGACATATGAGATTATGACTTAAAATAGTCAGGACTAAGAATTAGAAGATGAGGTTGGGATTGAACCAAGACGTAGCAAAATGAAAAGGACGGAAAATCTTATGGTCCAGATTTTCTGACCTATATACTAGAAAGTGAACCTCAAAGCTATCAAGAAGCTGTGAACTCCTCAGAAGGACCTCAATGGAAAGAGGCCATTAAAAGTGAAATATGTTCTATTTTGTAAAACCATACATGGGAGCTAATAGATCTTCCTCCAGGAAGTAAACCACTAAGCTACAAATGGATTTTCAAACGAAAAATGAAAGCAGATGGATCTATTGAAAAGTATAAGGCCAAATTAGTAATAAAAAGTTATAGACAACGAGAAGACCTTGATTACTTTGATATATATTCTCCAGTAACGAGAATAACATCTATTATGATGATACTTGTGATTGCTGCTCTGCGAAATCTTGAAATACATCAAATGGATGTTAAGACTGCCTTCTTGAATGGAGATTTAGATGAAGAAATCTATATGGAACAACCCGAGGGATTTTCATCTCCAGGACAAGAAAAGAAGGTTTGTAAATTGGTGAAGTCATTATATGGCTTGAAACAAGTACCAAAACAATGGCACGAAAAATTTGACAGTGTCATGATGCAGAGTGGATTTAAAATCAACGAGTGTGACAAATGTGTTTACGTTAAAGACACTGAAAATTGTTATGTCGTTTTATGTCTTTACGTTGACAACATGCTTATTGTTGGTAGTGACAATAAAATGATTAAATCCACTAAAGATATGTTAAATTCAAGATTTGACATGAAGGATATGAGTTTAGCCGATGTTATACTTGGAATCAAAATTTCAAGAACATCACATGGGCTTGTTCTAAACCAGTCACATTATGTGGGTAAAATTCTAGAAAGGTTCAGTAAAGGTGATACTGAAATGGCTAGAACACCGATAGATACAAGTCAACATCTATCCAAAAACAAAGGTGATAGTGTATCTCAAGTAGAGTACTCGAGAGTTATTCGGAGTCTGATGTACTTGATGAAATGTACTTGATGATATACTTGATGAGTTGTACATGGCCAAAACGAACATAATAATGAGAACTGAAATGTGTTAGGAAGAATTTTGTGTGGAGTGTATCGTCATTTACATAAACGGTAGATCAGTTCAAAGACATCGTGTCTACTGGTCAGCCAGTAAAGTAAATATGCTTTCACAAGGGAAGGTTCAAAGGATAACACATACCTATCTTATGCAGGTTTCAACTATTGAACTATATCACCAAGTCGTCATGTGTTACATTCATGTGGGGGATTATTGAAAAAAATTTGAGTTAAAGGGCTGACTTTGGCACTAATTTTGAGTGGGACCCAGTTGGCTATTTTGAAAGATGAAAGTAGATTTGTGTTCTCCTCCGTGAGTACATCGAAATCATATACTTGTCAAAAATTATGCTCGGGTGAATGAGAAATTGAAGCTCAAAGTATGCCATGTGAAAGGAGTTTATTGGTGGAAAAACTAAAAAGAGTTAAGGTTTGTCCCACATAGGAAGTGGATGCAAACTAAAACCACTTTATAAAGGATTACATTTTAGAATGGTGTAATCATGTGTAGCATAGAGGCTCTCTCTACGTGCGCGCAGGGGGTGCAAATTTTGGACCGAAATAGGCTTCAGACCTTGAACTTGTGTGCGGGCACGACCTGCATACATGAATGTCGAATCAAAAGGAGCAAAATTGGCCCCTTAGAAGTATCTACGTTTTGCTACAGGTTTTAATTTTTCAACAGACTTTTCATTTTCCAAAACTCCTAAAACTCCTGTGTTAATTGTCATTTGTTAATGGACAGGTTACAAGAGTCAGTCTTTATATGTGTCTCGTTTTTCCATTGTCCGGTACACGAAAATTCATCTGCACATTCATCTGCACTGTTTCTCATGCATTTTTCGTTTCTGTTCGAGTCTGGTGGTGATATATTTCAGACACAAATCTTGTTCACCGGAGTAGAGTATGTTGTGCTCGGATTTTACTGATTTCTCCGTTGTATCCTGGGAAGCAAACGCTTGTACTATACCTCAAGCACGTACGTTGAAGGGGTGAATCTGTTTTAAGGAAACTGTGTTTGACACAGGCTTCATGTTAAAAGTCTTTTACAGTTTTAATAACTTGTTGTTGCTTGGTTTTGCATATTAATATTCTGCAATTATCTTTTAATAGTTTATTGCAATTACTTGTTATATAATTTAATCTGTTCTAATGTGCAAATACGGTGTTTAAGCCATTTTGCATATATATTTATTTTTGCAAATACGGTAGCTATTGTAAATATCGTGTTTAAGATATTCTGCATCAACTTATAAATTGAAAATCCGATATTTAGCGTGTAAATCCAGTATCCAGTTTGTTAATCCGGTATCCAAAAATTGAAACAACTATCCAACACACAATTGTTAATGAATGTAGCCACCACATCTCCAACTCCGGATTCTTAACCCTCCGACCCTCCACATTGGTGGTTGCAGATTCAAGATCATTTTCACACATAGCCTCGCCACTTGTCTCTCTCATCATTGGAGCTCCAGCACTGGTTCCCCCACCCGTGTATATGAATTTGAATCACCTGGGAGGTTGGGACTCTCTTCGTCCTCCTCATAAAGATAGAGTGTTAATTTTAACTAATATAGCTATAAGAAAGGATTTCGCACGGACATGCTGTTGCAAATGTCACATAATCAATACATGCACCAGCATCTTTGCATATAATTTGTAGAATTAATTTACTAATGGTGCTTAAGGTCACAACGAAAGTAAAGAAACATTTGAGCAATAAACTTGCATGCAGTATCTAACATCTAGAATTTATTAAATTCTGCAAGCAACATCATAGATTTCTCTATGGAATTTTTTATTGTGTTTGTAGACACACTAAAAGTGCTGCCCAAATTAAATAGCCCAATGAATGAAGCCCAATTGGGGAGTCCAAAATAAAAGCCCAAATAGGATCATTAATGGATGCAATGGAAGCCACAAACACCGTAACATCATCGCTCAAGCTTGCAAGACACACAGAATTTGAGTGAATGGAGTACTTTACAATCGCCCAGAGCGATGACCCCATTCTCGCCCAAACCTCCAAATCGCCCAGGGTTTTGCGGACACAAAGTATTATGGTTATCCAGGATGATGGTTATTGAAACAATTATTGAGCAATCCTATCACATTCCACGATTCAAGAAGCCCAGTTGAAGGCGGTTGAACGACAAAGAGTAATGACAGTAGTTCCACGATCATTTAGCCACCATAAAGAAAGCGGGTAGTTCCACAATCATTTAGCCACCATCAAGCAGTTTCCAAGCGGTTTGTCATGAAGAAGTCATTAAATGAATATAAAAAGAGAGAGACAATATAGAAGAGAAAAAATATCAAACACTCTCAAACAAATAATATGTAATTTTTATTATTTTTATTTTCACTGCATTTAAACTTTCAACTGTTCTGTGTGCTTGCGTCCCTTAGAGGCATTTTGTTTTCTCGTCCATTGTGAATTTTCAATAAAAACACTCCTTTTTGGAACTTTGTCTCGAGAGGTTTGTCCCTTACACGATCGTCTAAGTTTTTCTTTAATTGTTAGCGAGGCCCGACTTTCTGCACGAAACAATTTGGCACGCCCAATGGGACAGTTGGTGTTTGTTGTCTGAAGATACAAAAATCGAAACATTATGCCTCATAAGAGTTCTGATAAGAAACCAGCTAGGCAGGGAGTAGTCTAGTCTGTGATCGAGCGATATGAGGAGCAGCAAAACTCTCCACAAACAGAAGGACAGAGTCAGAGCAGTCGAGTCGTTACGATCCAATGACAGAGTTGAGTCCTTGAACCATGCATGCATTGCTTGGAGAACTCACATAGGATGTCGTTGAATAGGTAAATCTACAAAATGTTCATAATATGGAAAGATTTACCCAAAATGGGAATGCACATTATGACAACATTGCCAAACAATTGAACACATTAAATGAAATAATGAACAAGTTAGTAGGCCAAATTTGTCAGCCAATTGTACCTGTAAAGAATCACTTTCAAACCAGGATATTGTGGGACATAATTTACCACATAATTCCCCTGGTTTGAATCTAGATCAAGGTTTAGAACCACCTTTCGGTTCCTCTACTTCAAACCAGGGGGGTAATCCAAATATGAGAGACAATGTCTTGAATAATGGACAGAACGTCCCGCGCGTTAATAATGGTTTGAATACAATTTAATGGTAATAATGGCCCAAACAATGGCAATTTTGTCGCTAACCAAGGACCAAATATTAAGCCAACCTGTAGGAATTCCATATGATCCCAATGTCATGTTGATGAATCAAATCATGGAGATAGTACATGATCAAATGACTCTTGGGATACGTCCTGTCATTAGGCCTACTTACACGAAACCATATCCTGATTGGGTGGATCAAGCATATCCATCGCCTAGAGGGTATAAGGTACCAGAATTTTCATTATTCACTGGTTTAGGAGAAGTGTCAACTCTAGAACATATAGGGCGATTCACGCTGCAAAGTGGTGAGTGACCGACTATCATAAAATGAGGTTGTTCCCTAGTTCATTAATAGGAGTAGCTTTCTCCTGGTTCATCAATTTGCCTGCGAACTCTGTTCAAACATGGCAGCAAGTGGAGCAATTGTTCCACGCTCAGTTTTATAAGACTGAGTCTGAAGTTACTTTGGCCGATTTGGCGAATCTACATCAAATGCCAAACGAATGGGCGGAAGGTTTCCTTCAAAGGTTCAAGACAGCAAGAAGTAAATGTTTTGTACCTTTGCACAAAAAGGAGTTTGTCAAAATCGCTCAAAGTTGTCTAAGTTTTGATTTGAAAAAGAAATTCCAAGATAGGGAATTTCCTGATCTTTTTCAATTGAGCTCAAACATAATTAGGTATGAACGATTAATAAGAGAAGAAGAGCAAATGTGAAATTCTAGTAAGGGGACTTATTATAGAGACCCAAATTTTGATGTTCATACCACTAATGACGAGTATTACGATCAAACCGAAATGTGTTTGGCCAAATTAATCAAAGGTTAGGACGTTCTCGTTCGATGTAACCAAAGCTGACCTTAATTTGATAAACTATATAAGGATAAGCAGATAAAGCTGAGCGATAAACATAAGTTGCCATGCCCTGAACAAATTAAGGGTAAAAAATATTGTAAGTGACAAAATGCATGATCACATTTGACTAACAACTGTTTGGTTTTTCGCCATGTGTTACAGGATGCCATTGAATCAAGACGAATCATGTTCGAGGATAAGAAGAAGATGGCAGTGGATGAAAACCCTTTTTCACAGCCACTTGAGGTGAACATGGTGACGACTGGTTTCAAAAACAAGTTGTTAAAACTCAAGTTGGTTATAGATGACGGAGAAGAGGACCTGTGGCCACACCCCAGTGTCTTTGAACGTATTAAAGGGAAAATGCCTAAAAAGGATGAAAACGTCCTGAGTGCAAGATGTAAAGGAGAAGTGAATGCAAATACAGAGATACCAGGGATATGGCAGCATCACCATCGCCCTAGTTTTTCCCGAACGCACAGTCCGTTAGAGGGCGAGGTACATCATTCTATAGGGGACAACCTTTTGAGAGGCAGTTCAGATCAATAAATAATGGGAGAACATTCAGGCCGCAACCTCGCCAACCAAATGTATGACATTTGTTCCAATATAATGCAGGAAGGGTGATACCCTTCAACGAGATGACCAGAACCCAACAAAGGCGTTTTCAACGTAATTATGGACGAATGATGAGGCAACAACAGAGAATACCACGTCCTAAGGCGCATGAACTACTAAAGGTGGCCAATCAAAATGTTCTCGAAGACAGTGAAGAGACTGGTACAGGTGAATCGATGGGAGAACTGCCAGAGAATTCTTCTGGGAGATCGAGGTTTGAGCGAGACAGAAAAGATGAGGAAGATCCAGATTAGCCCATTATTATTCAGTTCGGTACGTTACCTCCTGTCATGCTAATAACTATTTACTGGCCAATGAGTTCAAGAGCAAAGATGAAGAAGAAAGGGAGGATAACGAGGAAGAAACATGTGTGCTAGAGTGTTAAGAAGGCCAAACTTCTAGAATGGCCTACGATGATGGTATGACGGACATCGAAGAGGAAATTGATCTGGAAGCAGAAAGAAGAAAAAGAGAAGTATCGCGCAATACCCTGTTGAAGTAACAACATAGAGAGTGAGTTCGTGAAGTAGACTTGTTGGAGGAACCATCTGAGTGTTCTTTCAATTATTATGTGCTGTACGGGATGCCCAAGAGGAAAAACAGAGTACATCGCTCTGAAAAGTATGGATCACTTCCAAGAATAATGTCTCATCCTATAGGTTGAATAACCGAAGAAGGAGCATTAGAAATCAATAAAAAGGAAATTCAGGAGGCGGAAGCTCCGTGCGACATATTGCACGTTGACTTATCACAAAAAGATAATTCAACAGAGAACAAGGAGGAAGTGGAAATAGATGATGCCGAAAAGGTTATTTTTAAGAGACCCCCCATGAAGTTAACTAAACACTTAACGCCATTGTACGTTAAGGTTCTAGTTAACGGTATACATGTGGCGAAAGTACTTATCGATAATGGAACAACTATAAACACCATTCCATCTAGGATGATGAGGAAATTTGCAAAGACAGAAAGTGATATGATTCCGACAAAAGTCATCCTTACAAGTTTCAATGGAGAAGTAACTTCAGCTAAAGAGGTTATGCCATTTGACATAACTGTAGGGACAACTACTAGGACCATAGTCTTCTTCGTAATAGATGGACCTACTAGTTACAATGTGTTATTAGGAAGGGATTGGATACACGAAAATCGCTGTATACCTTCATCGCTCCATCAATGCCTGGTTTTCTGGAATGACAAGAGTGAAGTAGAAGTGGTGTAGGCAAATCATAGACTTTTTGTCACAGAAGCAAACTCAGTGGAAAGATTCATGTATGAAGGAAATTATGGACCGGTCAGAGTAGTCCAGGATGGAGAAGAAATTCAAATTGTTGCATAGAGAGAAGAACCGTTTTCAGTAGATGCACTCACTGAAATGTTCAGTCAAATGAGGTCAAACATAATGGCCCTAGAAGAGCCAGTAATTGGTAAAAGAGTAATCAATGAGTTTTAGAGAGTTGTAAGCAACAAAGGAAAATGGTCGATGTTCAGGCCTTCGGAACCAAATTAATGACTTTCAATAAAGAATGTAAAGACAAGACAAAAGAAGAAGCAACCTTGAAGATATTGGGAGATGAATTGGCAGTATTCGAATTGGAACGAAGTATTGGCCGAGAAGTCAACAAGTTAGATTGTTTAGAAGAAGAAGAAGTGCATGTAAGGGAAATGGACAATGAAGCAATGAGGATCATCAAACCTGGATACGCTCAAGCACAAGACCCTCTAATTAAAGTGAATATCAGCAATGAAGGGGAAGATTGCCCAGCATTCGTTAGCCAGATGCTCGACCAAGAGATTAGTGATAAATTAATCGCTTTATTAAAGGAATATAATGATTGTTTTGCTTGGGAATATGAACATATGCATGGTTTAGATAGAGATTTGGTGAAACATAGATTGCCAACCAAGCCAAATTTTAAACCTCATAAGCAACCTCCTAGGCGCTTTGTTCCCAATGTACTTCCTGAGATTAAGAAAGAAATAGAGCGATTATTAAAAGCATGCTTTATTAGAACAACCAAGTATGTCGAGTGGTTGTCCAATATTGTGCCAGTACTAAAAAAGAATGGTAAATTAAGGGTGTGCATAGACTTTAGGAACCTAAACATAGCCACACCCAAAGATGAATATCCGATGCCTATGGTAGATTCTTTAGTAGACTCGACTGTCGGACACGTAATATATTTCTTCATGGATGGGTATTCAAGATACAATCAAATTTATATATCTGAGGAAGATATACACAAAACTGCCTTTAGATGCCTTGGATCTTTTGAATGGGTAGTTATGCCTTTCGGCCTGAAAAATGCAGGAGTGACTTATCAAAGGGCAATGAAGGCAAGTTTGTGGAGGGGTATGTAGATGATATAGTGGTCAAATCCATTAAAGAAGAGGACCATTTTGAACAATTGAGATGTTCATTTGAGCGAATGAGGCAATATAATCTAAAATTGAATCCCTTGAAATGTGCATTTGGTGTTAATGTAGGAAACTTCCTTGGTTTCCTAGTACACAAAAAGTGGATTGAACTTGATAAAAACAAAGTGAATGCCATTTTAGAGGCCAAACCACCTAGCAATAAAAAAGAATTGCAAAGATTTCTAGGCCAAGTAAACTTTTTAAGACGCTTTATTTCTAACCGTGCAGGGCGAACTAAAGCTTTTTCGCCTCTTTTAAAGCTGAAAAATCATGACGAATTCTTCTAGAAAGAAGAGCATCAAAAGGCTTTTGAAAGCCTAAAGACATATTTATCAAGTCCACCAGTGTTGGTATCACCGATCCAAGGACGGCCAATGAAAGTATATATATCGACTGAACAAGAATCAATAGCTGGAATGGTCGCGCAAGAAGACCAATTTGGTGAAGAAAGGGAAATTTACTACTTGAGTAGACGGTTAACAAAATGTGAATGTAATTACTCTGCCATTAAAAAATTATGTCTTGCGTTGTATTTCACATGTACGAAGTTAAGGGCTTATTTACAGCCCATAACCGTTTATTTGATTTCTAGAGTAAATTTGGTTAAGTATATGTTCTCTCACCCTATTTTACACCAAAGGGTAGGCATTTGGACTTTAGCGTTATCAGAATTCGAAATACAATACATACCCCAAAAGGCAATCAAAAATCAGGCTTTGGATAACTTTCTGGCCGATCATCCATGCATTGACCTGCCTGAAGAAATTGAATTAGAAATCGATTCATTCGAATTAAAACATTGGATTTTATACTTTGATGTGTCAAAAACCTCTAAAGGTGCAGGAGTAGGAGTAGCATTGATAAATCCTTTAGGGATTTGTTACAAGTTCGCCTTCACTTTGGATAGGATGTGCACCAATAATCAAACTAAATATGAAGCCTTAATCGTGGGCTTAGAATTAATGATAGATATGGGGATAAAGAATGTGATTGTTAAAGGCGGTTCTCAATTGGTAATTCACCAATTGATCGGTGATTTTAAGTGCTAAAGTGATTCCATTATAAGTCAATACGAGATCCCCCAAGAGTTGTTGGAAGAATTCGACCAAGTAGGGCTTCAATGTGTTAATAGGATATATAATGACATAGCGAATGAATTGGCCCAGATAGCCTCAAGATATTCAAAGATTTTAAATTGGGAATCTACTTGTGAATATGTGGTAATATTGCCCGTAGTCCAAAGAAGGGCGAGAAAGATTGAAATTTATTGCATACAAAATGGAGATGCATTAGATTGGAGGGTAGAGATTAAAAAGTTCCTTAAAGAACCTAATAAATGAGGTAGTAGAAAAACGAAGTTGCGTTTGCTAAACTATATGTTGATAGATGAAGAGTTATTTAAGAAACGCTCTGATAATATATTACTAAAATGTGTAAGTTTGTAAGAAACCAGAACGATCATGGTTGAAGTGCATAAAGGAATATGTAGAGCTCATCAAGTTGGCCAAATGATGAGATGGTTGATTATTAGGAGTGGATATTTCTGGCCCAGGATGGGAGAATCATGTGCTCAATATGCGAAGAGTTGTTTAGCATGCCAAAAGCATGGTCTGATACAAAGAGCGACAACAAGAGAGATGGCACCCATTATCAAACCCTGGTCGTTCAAGGGTTGGGCGATAAACTTGATAGGAAAGATTTATCCCCCATCGTCCAAGCAACATACATTTGTTATAGTTGCAACAGATTTCTTCACTAAGTGGGCGGAAGCGATACCTTTAAAAGAGATCACCCAAAAGAGTGTCATAGAATTTATCCGTGATTATATTATTTATAGATTTGGGATTTCACAAACTTTGATGGTGGATCACGGAACTTCCTTGAATGGAGATCAAGTGAAGGAATTCTTGAGTGGGTTTGGAGTTAAGTTAGTAAACTCCACGCCTTATTATACTCAATCTAATGGGCAGGAAGAATCTTCTAATAAGATTCTAAAAACTATCATAAGGAAAATGATAGATGAAAATGCCAGAAGTTGGCACGAATGTTTGAACAAAGCCTTATGAGCTTATAGGACGTCACATCGGTCAAGTACCAAAACTACTCATTTCCAACTTACTTATAGACAGGAGGTCGTTTTGCCTATGGAGATCAATGTGCAATCAATTAGAGTGTGTTTGCAATATAAGTTAAGTGATGGGGAGTATACCGAATCACTAGTTCAAAACTTGTTGGAGTTGGACAAATTAAAATTGGACGTCCTAGATAGATTGTGAGTTAAAAAACAAAGAATGGATAAGTTTTATAATAAGAAAGTTATAGCCAAATCTTTTAGTCTGGGCGAATTAGTTTGGAAATTAATACTCCATTTGGATAGCAAGGATCCAAAGTATGGGAAATGGTCATCCAACTGGGAATGACTATATAAAGTGAAAAGCGTGTTGCCTAATGGGACTCACTACTTGGAAGATTTAGACGGTACTAGGCATATCAGGTTTATTAATGGTAAGTACTTGAAAAAGTATGTTCCATCCATATGAAAAAGTGAACAAGTATAGGCACTGCATTGTTAAATAAAAGTAAACTGGACGATTACATTCAAGTGAACAAGAAAACAAAATACATTAGAATAAAATTCATTATTATCACATGTTTCTTACATAAGCCGCAGTTTACAACATGCTATCATTTCTCCCATATTGACTACAACAGGAAAAAAGAAGTTGTTTCCATCGCACCCCTAAATGCATCGCTATAATGTTTCTTACAAATAAGAGAGACAAAATAGTGCAAATACAATTAACCGCAACTTGGAGTAGGCTATAAATCGTTTCTCGATCGATTGCGACAGAATGAGTGAAACTAGCCTTCCTCGCCTTCCTAAATGCATTGCTGCAGATGACAGGCAAAGAGGTTGAGAAACACCCACAGTAAACAATTGGCCTTCAACGCCTCCTTAAGTGCATCGCTGCAGCAGTAAGCAGGGAAGAACTTTGCTACTGGGGAAAACACTTTCAGCAAGGGCACTGAGAAGACCTTTATTGGTCAAAGACCATTTCCTATACCTCCCATGCCAAAGGTGACATCAAGACAAATGGCAAAAGTGACGGATCAAATGATCCATTTCTATGGAAGATGAAAATTTTTATCAATTGTTGAGGTGTCAAACGATGACAGGAAATTAGTTTTTGAAGAAGATAATGGAAATGAAAATGATAAGTACGAAATACACACGCATTTATAGAGGCGTAAAGGTGAAAAGACAGAATATGAATGGCCACATTCGTGCCTAATAACTGAAATCAAATGACCCAAAGTCTTGGGAAATGAGACGGGAATACCAAGAAAGAATGTACATGAATCTTAGCATAAAGCAATTGGATGCTTGGAAGGTTAACGATTAAGGATAAACGTCAATTAATACGCAAGTAGACGAAATAGTCGTTCATTACTAACGATAGCTGCTATTACATTCAAAATTAGCAAGGGCAATTAGTGCAAAATTACAAAAGGAAAGTTAAGGCATTGGATGTCTTAATTACAATTTACCCCAAGCTGGACGTATTCTTTCCCTAAGTCTTCCCCAATCTTCGCTCTGTTGAGAAGAATCGACATTTAACTCATTTACAAAATCGTTATCAACTTCCAGCTTTTTAAACTGCTCAACGAAAGACTTTGTTCGTTCAACTCCCTAGGAAGCATTGCGCTTTTTAGCAACCATTCTCGTCATATAGTCGTTCATCTTTGCTTGAAGCTCCTTCATCTCTGCAGCCAAGCTCATCATCATAGAGTCTTCGATTATAACGTCGGAGGAAATTTCTATCAATTCATTTTCGGCTTTGTTAATCTCTAGAAGCAAAGACTCCCTTTCAGATGCGGCATGAAGATATTGAGTACTACTGGCCTTTAGTTCAACATTTTTAGCTAGCAAGGAGAGGATGTCAGAGTGGACAACCTTCAACGTCGCTTTAAGGTCAGCAGAAACATTGAGCGACGGAAGTTTAAGTGCTTGCACCAATTTTGCACTCAATAGCTCAAACTTATCCTTATGTTTAGTAGTACTAGCCTAGCCGATGTCCATGTCCATAAAAGACACATACTCAAGTACCAACTGCTTGAGGGACTTCATATTTTCCTCCGAAAAAACAAAAGATGAAACAGAAGGATGATTGGTTGAAGTAGGGGGAGACGTCTTAACTTGCTCCCAGGAAGTGAATAAGTCCTGGATGGAATCCACAATGTTATCAGCACCCTACAAGGAAGACGCCAACCTTGAGAATTCTTATTACAACAAACGAAGTGAAAAAGGAAAGGGAAGCAAAATGTTACTTCATCAACGATCTTGGGAAGTTCAGGCATATCACCAGTTGGCTCCACCATCTGTAGGGACTTCCCCTTATCTGGGCGAAAAGACTCTGCCACAACGGGCAAGTCTATGGGAGCCTCTGCATAATTCAAGAAGCAACGAGTCAAAAACTAGCAGCACAAGCAAAGGTAAAACATCAAGATATGTATTACCTCTTGGTTCGACATTTGGGGGGTCGACGCCCTGGGAAGAAGGTAGCCCTTCTACTGGTTGTGATGAAGATTCCGAGACTAAGGGTTTCTCTTTAAGCACAGTCCCTTCATCAGCTGATTTGGACGAAGTAGCTTCAGCAATGGGTAATGAAGTAGGAGATGCCAAAACTAAAGTCTTTGAAGGAGAGGCTGAACTTTTCTGAAAAATTCAGGTATACCATTAGTACATAGAAAAGTATGTTTACGAATAAACAAATTCAATTACTTTTCTCCTAAGGATGAGAGGAGCGTCATCATCATTATCGTTATCATCCTGCGAAATGAGAGATGCTGAAGCTGGCCGTTTGCAGCTTAGGGCACCTTTGGCTGCAGTAGCCTGGCATGTGGAGAAGTGGATGGAAGGATATGATGTTTAGCGCAAGCAGGAGAGGAATGATTCCTAATGGATATAGGGGTGACCAATATATGAGAGGTAGATGAAGTGTTTTGGCTGATCCAGTAAATGGAAGACACGATTAGCATCAATTGCAAACAATCTGCGTTTTACAGATGGCCAGAGTTGTTCAAAAAGAGGATGGATGGCAGAGCTAGAATTGAAAGGGGCTATTGAAAATTCGCTCGTCAAAAGAATGTTGCGAGCATCTACAGCTTGTGCTTCTGCCTTATTAATAGTGTGAAAACGATCTATCAAATTTTTGGAGTAACAAGGAGGAACATGCCAAGTTTGGTCAAAACCAAGTTGGCGAGCACAAATTGGGGAGCATATATTTCAACCCCAGCCTTGGCATTGGTTCCAGTTACAATATCGTGGAACAGTGTTACATTAATGTTTTAAAGATTATTTCAAGTACGTTAGACATCCATTTTAATGAGTGTTTTTTTTAGTGGAAATGAGTTTTGAAATAGTGATTTTTTGGAGAGTGTGTAGTTAAAAGTTAAGAAAGAGTTTTGAATTTACGTGCAAAGTATTTTATTGCGTGAATGCATAATAGAAAATAAATTTTAGAAGAAATAGCTTTTATTTAATGGATGTCAAACGAGGTTAAATAATATGCACACATTTAAGTAAAAGAGACCATGTCGTAGAAGCATCGGCATGTATGTTAACTCACTAGGCCATGTCCACATCTTCACAATAATCAGTGTTCTGGCCATTGTCCACAACTTTGTCGCATTTCGAATCGGCATTTTGAACATTGCATAAACCACTTA
Organism: Fraxinus excelsior; assembly: GCA_019097785.1. NCBI lineage: Eukaryota > Viridiplantae > Streptophyta > Magnoliopsida > Lamiales > Oleaceae > Fraxinus > Fraxinus excelsior. The sequence continues at coordinate 30,307,097 of CM032625.1, read as the reverse complement.
AATCAGATGGCCACAATTCCATCGGTGTGCTCTGTTGATGCAGTAGGAAGGTAGATATACTTCATTTTGAAGTCTTCCGCTTCCTCTGCACAAGACTTCATGGCTGTCTTTTCATTTTTTTTTTTTTTGATGTAGGAACCCACAGTCGCTATTCGTAGCAGAGCCCCAATCACTGTGAGTGCGTACTCGATAAACTCTGTTCCTGTGCTACTGCACGCAAAGGCGCAAACCACACGGGAGAGGTAAACCACACTAGACAAGTTCGGTGCGACGAGCTCGACCACCCCCGAAAGGGCCTATCTTCCCATTTCTGATTATACGAAGGGATGAAGAATGAGTGAAGTCAGTTTTGATTTGGAAATGAATTGATATAAAGAGTAATAAGTGGATGAATTTGGGGATTTGATATAATTCATTGGATTTAATTGCTGATTGAATAACCCGTTAATTAATTGAATGATAACAAGGAGTTAAATGATTTGGAGACTCTTAATTATACTATTAATCTATTATATTATGGTATAAATGGAAAATATATAATTGATTTGTGATTTTTGAATATTTGTTTTTAAATATGTGACTGGTATAATTTCCTCGTATTATGGTGCGAAAAAGAATGGGCCCAATTGGCTGGCCCTTGTCCGTCATTTCAGATATTACGGATCCATTTTTTAGAGGCCCATTTCACATAGGTATCTATGCCTATCTGTTCTCTGAATACACCAATTAAGAATAATACTATTTAGAATCAGTTGTACTAAAATACTAATTTAGATGAGCACACTTAATATGTTCAATTAAATCAACTATGTGACATTACGTTTAAATAAATTTTATTATTTAATGTTATGTAGTTGACACATAAAATGTTGCGAACACCAGTGATACTAAGTATCGTTACTCATCAATTCATTGGTGAATGATTTCATGGTAGGTCTTAAGAACTAAAGAATAATACTACAAACACAAGGGTAAAACCGTCCATGGAGAGGTATATTATCTTATTAAATGGAAAGGATACAGCAGAGAGCCATGGAGAGCCTGAAAGAAGAAAAGACGGGGTCAACTGAGTCATCGCGGCACAGTGACTCGTCTTTGCCCACAAGGCACAAACTCCTCCAATTTCTGCAACAAACTCTCTGCTTTTTGGTTATGGTTTTGTAAAGCTGAGGAATCAAAAATGTAACCGCAGGAATTGTACCCCTTTTCAATCACTACAACTTGGTTTTGCGGATTTAACAAAAGTACTGAGTTCAAAAATGCCAGAAACTGTGAAGCAGAAACTTAATACTCAATTATTTTCTTCAATTTAAAAACGAAATATAAAAATAATATGTGGAAATTAGAGAGGATGGGTCTGAAAAAGAAATTACATTGGAGATGAACTTGGAGAAGGAAAGAGTCGAAATTGATGGAGTTCCAGAGAAAAAAAGTTGGTGTCGATTAGCACCATCAATAGGCTAACATCATTTGGAAAATTATCAAAGAAACTGGTTGGTACTTGGAAATTACATGTGCGTGTAGAGAGAGAAGAAGGGACCTGTGTAAAGCTTAGATGCAGCTGGAGTCATCTTCTTCGTTGTCGTTAACGTAAATGGGATTCTGGGACTCTACTCAGTTTGGCTGAATGGTCTAACATCTGACAGTTTGACATTATTTTTAGTATTTTATTATTTTTTTATGGATGGTTTTACCCTGGAAAATAAAAATCCCATTTTATTTGATTTAACCGTGCATTCTAACGGGAAGTGGACGGAATGACATTTTGCGTAAAAAAAGATAAAGGTAGAGACGTTATGTGTTAAAACTCAAATGTATGGATGTTTTCCACAAAAATCTTCAAAGATAGAGACGTTTTGCGCTAATTATCCTTTTCAAAATATATTCCACCTTGAAATACAATCTGCAAATCCTTAAAAAGAGATTTATGAAATCCACATTTAATATTTAATAATGCAAATCCAAATTATTACAATTCTCCATTTTTGAGAAATAATTAGAAGGACGAGTCCGGCCTTGCTTTGCATTCATTCAAGCCCAGAATTTGACGCGTCCCATCATTGCTTTAACGTTATAGTTCAAATACTAATGCTTCCCCTTTTTCAAATTAATTTATAAAATTCAAATACACACCAGGCAGCATTACTGCATAATTATCGTGTAAAGATATATATTATTATTATTATACATAAAAAGAAATTATACTTGCAGACGATTCAAACTTTAACTACTGAATTATTTTTATCTTTGCCCACTTTTCGAGGAAAAAACAGCAGGAAACAGAGAAAGCTGCTTTTCATACCCTCTACAGTTTGAACGTCATTTTCATTTATTCTGTAAGTTGTTTCTTTGCTTGCTTTTGTTAATTTTTTGCTATGTTAATGAGAAAAGCCGTGGTCTTGAAGACTTGTGAATTTCCCACTAACGTGGGCTTTTGTGCTTGACTAGCTTTAGTGAAGTGTACATGTGTTCTTCCGCTGCACTGTTCTGAGTTTTTTATTTTTTGGGGTTAAGTAAGTTTTTTGTTTTTAATTGAGTGAATTCATGATTTCTAATTGTTGGCTTTGTTTGTATCTCTGATATGCTTTTAAATCTCAGGTTCTGCACTTCTGCGGACGGTTTTGTTTAGAGAAAAGGAAAGGGAGAGAAGAAATTTTGAGTTTTTGGGTGGTCATAACTGATGATGGGCTGTTTGCATTGGATGATTCATTCGTTTTTTTGTGTGCTTTTGGTGATCTTTGCCGAACCATATGTTACGGGATTCACTGACCCTCGTGATGGTAAAGCATGAAAAACCCTTGTTTACTCTTTTTATCTCATACACTAACTGTGTGCGTGTGTTCTTTTCTTATTCTTAAGACCTGGAATATATTGCTGTAAAATGTAAATGAAGATTATGTGGTAAAAGTTAATATTTATCATATTAATCCTTTTTTCTTTTCTGTGTTTTCTGTTAGTTTATGCAATAAACAGTTTATATGCTTCTCTGGGCTTCCCTCCCCTTCCTAATTGGATTCCCTTTGGGGGAGACCCGTGCGGACTGAATTGGCAAGGAGTACTGTGTGTCAATTCCAACATAACTTCTATGTACGATTCGTTCTTGCTGTTTCATTGCAGGATGTGATTATTTTCTTGCCTTTTGGATTGAATTTACATGCTCTGTTATTGACAGCATTCTAAATGGAGCAAATTTGGGGGGTGAACTGAGTGAAGACTTGGGATCTTTTGCCTCGATTATACAAATGTAAGTTCATCATGTTCAATTACTAGCCTGAATAATGTTTGGTGCTAATTGGCAATTATCTTATAATTGGAGCCTTATGAAAGATTTTTATCTTCCTCAAAGCAGAGATCTAAGCAACAACCATATTGGAGGCAGCATACCATCCGACCTGCCTATCACTATGAGGAGCTTGTGCGTTTTTTGTCCTCGACTGACTTCCATGAATTAGTTATCTGTTTTTATGAAACTTTATTGACTATATTTAGGAGATTCAACAATTAATATTTTGATTTATAATCTGTCTGATAATGCCCTGCCTGTCCCCCAAAACCACAAATTCTAGTTCTCTCTCAGGTAATCAGCTCAGTGGAAGCATCCCAGATACTGTATCCTCATTAGGCCAACTAACGGATTTGTAAGTTCTGTTCAGTATCATTATCTTACGCCTGCATGGTTTTGCTATCATATAGTATTACTATGAGACAATCTGTGCATGTTTGTACACATTACTGTGTAACTGTAAATCATATAAATAAGATTTTAGTTTAGTTTTATTGTTTAATATTGTCCAGTACTATCTAATTCTCTGTACCAAACTATTCCAATGCCATGTTTACTACTGATTTTGTCCCCTTATCCTTCTCAGGTCTCTGAACAATAATAATCTAACTGGAGCAGTTCCAGATGCCTTTCAACAGCTTCAGGGTTTGATCAACATGTAAGCATTCTCTATTAAAACTCGATGGTATCTGAATATTTGTTTATTTTAATGAAAATGATAATGCAGGGATTTGTCAGGAAACAGTTTGTCTGGTCAGCTGCCTCCTTCAATGGGTGTTTTGTCATCTCTTACCACACTGTAAGATATTTCCTATGTTAGATAATATGTGAGGAAGATTATTGAATGTTGTAATGATGAACTTTTGCAGCTAATGAACCATTGAGTTAGATGGGGGTTTTTAGTAGAACAAACCTCTTTTTGCGTGAGCTTATTTGGAGAATGTTAATTAGTTTTGAAAATGCTGATATAGATGAAAAGTGGACTATTTTTGCTATTAATATCAATTATTATGGCTTGGAAATGTTTTATGGAAATTGATTTATTTATATTGTTGTTTTATGAAGAAAACGTGCTACTCGAAATTGAATGCATATGGCAAACCTGGACCATATACAGATAAGCTCATGATATTCTGCTAGCGAAGTCTTTTATTATTTTGGAAAACTTGTTGATACTTGGTCAATTGCCTAAGCTTTGCCTAACTTTCAGATTTACATCATCATCACAAGATATATTTGTAATATCTTGGCATCTCTTCTAATATATGACATTTTCCTTTTTAAAGTAATAATGTCTCTTCTTTGCAGGCATTTGCAGAACAATCGGCTTACTGGAACTCTGGATATTCTAAAAGATCTCCCCCTCAGAGCTTTGTACTTCTATTTATAAATGAAATTAGATATTTTGAAATTTTCCCTCTCCCTCAATTTGTTGCAAGCTAGTCTGACTGGCTTTTCTTTGCTCCTTAGGAACATAGAAAATAATCTGTTTTCTGGACCTATACCCGAGAAGTTGCTTAGTGTTCCCGATTTCAGGTGAAATTCATGAGTTAATTTCTTTTTCATTTAGCTATGCCTTTTCATATAGAACTTATAGCACATATTCTCTGCCTTGGGTGAATTATGATGTAGCCTTTGTAAAATTTTCAATTTGTGGTGCAGACGAGAAGGGAACCCCTTTAACACTACAATTATACCTTCTCCACAAGCATCATCTCCTTCATTACCCCCTTCTATGGCACCTTCTCCTCAATTGGCTCCTACGGAACGGGCTAATGGACCATCAGCATCCCAATTACCACAATTTGGTAGGGAAGGACAGAAAAGTACAACAAAAAGCGTTTCGTGGATTGCTATTGCTGGTTTATTGGCAGTTGTATTACTAGCTTTGGGGCTATGTGCTCTCATGTTCAAATGCTGTAAAAGCAAGAAATTGAAAGAGAAAACCATGAGAAGGTATGAAATGGGAGCATTTGGTGCCCTCGGTCGGACTCACAAACAAGACCAGTCTTTGTCTAAGCCTTGTTACCAAGTAAATAGAGGTAAATTCACACTTTCTATATGCTTCTTGTCTATGCTTGTCGCCATTGTACGATTTTTTGAGTTATCATTTCCCTTTTACTTCAATGAATGATCTTTTGAGTCCTGTGAGCAGAATCAAAAGAAGAGGGTCTACAGCAATCTGTTGGAGGTAGTAAGAGAAAGGCTGCAATGCTAAATCAGGAAAAAGATCACAGCATAGATATGACAGGTTTGGATTATACGCAGCTAACCCCACCCGCACATCCTCTTCCACTTCTTCCTGCTGAAAGGATTGCTTCAGATCCAACTTTTTCTCCATTAACCTCAAGGCAACACGCTTCTAATTGTGTCGACTCTGTAAAGTTCTTTACCATTGCATCTCTTCAACAGTATACAAAGAGTTTTTCTCCAGAAAATCTAATTGGGGAAGGCACACTTGGCAGAGTTTACAAAGCAGAGCTTCCAGGAGGAAAAGTAAGCATCTTCTGATTTATCTGGCTTCCTGTTAATGTAGACGAATTTATTGCTTTTTGCTGCAGTTCTTCTAGTTTACTAATCATTTGTGTTGAAGATATGAAAAGAATAATCTCTATGATATTTTTTTTCAATAGTGTATGATTATTTTCTTTAATAGCTGATTGTATAATTATTATGCAATCTTTCATTTTAGAGTTATTTATAGCTCTATAAATATGGTCTTTTACTTTGTAATAGAAACAAGTTTATTATATACAATTTATAATATTTTTCACATGGTATCAGAGCAGTTTCGATCCTAAACGAATTAACCTTTGAATTTCGTTTTCGACGAGCGACCTTGGGCCGCTCGCCCGGCTACCAATATTTTTTTTTTTTTTTGTTTAGAGTTGGACATTTTCTCCTCTTAAGCTTGTTTCGAGTTTCTGCAGCTTTTGGTAATTTGGAATTTGGTTTAGTACATGTCCAGTTCATCTGGAATTTGGTCCAATTCATCTGGAATTTGATTTGGTGTTGGTTCGGTGTATCCGAAATTTGAAATTTGCATCCAGTTCATTTGGTATTTGTCGAGTTGGAATTTGAAATTTGCGTCTAATTAATTTGGATATGAAATTTGCATCCCTTTAGTTTAGTAGTGGATGCGTTGGTTACTTGCAGATATAATTATTCCTTCTTCCTCTATAACCCGTATTGAGATTGACTATCATCTGATTTCTCCTTCAAGTCTTGGTGATGGTTTGGTTAGATTGGTGGATGATGATTTTTCATTATCATCAATTTTGAGTTATTTGTTCAGCTTGGTTGACACATGCAATTTTGAAGATTTGATTGGATCGATTTATCTTTCAAACTCAATTTGATTGCTGCTACACCATATTGAGTTTGAGAGGGTGTTGAAGATATGAAAAGAATAATCTTTATGATATTTTTTCAATAGTATATGATTATTTTCCTTAATAGCTGATTGTATAATTATTATGCAATCTTTCCTTTTAGAGTTATTTATAGCCCTATAAATAGGGTCTTTTACTTTGTAATAGAAACAAGTTTATTATATACAATTTATAATATTCTTCACAATTTGACATAAGGTGATTGTTTACTTTAACAAGAATATTGATAGGTTCCCCTATTGCTGCTATTGATGAATGAATTGATGCTAGTGGTGAATCTTCTCTAAACATTATTGTTTAATGGATTGGTTAGGTAGTAAACGTATTAATTGGAATGTAAAGGAAATTGAGAGGTGTATTGGTGAAATGGATATATGTATTGAATTGAAGATTGCAAGAACAATTACTATGTAATGAACAATTCGAACAACAAAGGAAGGAAATAACACTCCCAGGCTCTTTGAGAGGCCTGACTCTCCTTACAACACTCCATTTTTCCACATGCCTTCTAAAGCCCTCCCCCCATCACATTTATTGGCATTTCTCCCCCAAGACTCAATTCCGTAATTTACCCCTTTGAACTAATTAAGTATTAACTACTTGAACTAAAAATGAAATTAATCTGTTGCGTTGGTTGTTACCCTGCTCATTATCTCCATTTTCCTTTATTGGGTGTCTATCACTACCGTCGCCCGAAATCGACCTTGTCCTCAAGGTGGAAGGGTGATCCAACTTCAAAATTTGGAATCCCCTATAGATGAACCATTTTTTGGTAAAAATCCTCGCCACAGTAGATGTCGAAATAGGATTTTTAAATCCAAAAACAGTTAAAAAGTTCTGGCGCTGGCCACCTAAAATTGGAATCTTATCCATACAAATTACATAGCCAGTCACACCCCTTTGCGAACTTTCCAAAAAATGAACCAAAGTGATAGAAACCTCGTATCTCGTATCTGTGGTCTGCTGCTCCAATTGACCATCCCACTCTACTGAAATGAAGTTAGTTGTAGCTCCGCAATCAATCAAGACTATTACGAATTGCCCCAAAATCGAGCCCCTAATTTTCGTGGTTTTTGGTGTGGTGAGACCCACAACGAAATTGAGTGACAGCTCGACCAACTCCCCTAGTTCGTGATCTTCTCCCTCTTCTAATCTATCTAATCGTTCATCCTTGTCACCCTCCTGAACCAATAAGATCTGCAGCTCCCTATTTCGACGTATATGACCTAGATTGTCCTTATCACAATGATAACCTAGTCCCTTATCCCTTTGCATCTGTAACTCTAAATCTATTAGTTTTTTGAAGGGTGTCGCACCTGGAGTCGCCGTCATCGAACGGATTAAAAAGGCTGTGGCTGCCTTCTGATGAATCGCGTGGGTCTCAGGAAATTTCTGGTGATATGGCTTGAAGGTGTGGGTGGATTGTTTGCCTTAATTTTATTCCTAGTTAAGCTATAATTTACTTGGGCTTAAATCATTAATTCATGTCTACCATCCTCACCTTGGGCCAAATCCACAATATGGCCCAAATAATGATGATGTAACCTTTTGCCATTAGCACATGACATAGGTTTCAACCTATCAACCACGTTGCCCCTTTGAAACTCTTCTGGAAACGTCTGTAAGGAAGCGACATGATTTTCGAACAACTTCTGATGACCACCATGATTCCGGCTAGCTTTGATTTCCTCAGATTTAGGTGAAGTTTTAGAGGTGATGGTGATTCGGCCGAAGTTTCTTTCGCCTTTTTCTTCTCCTTCTCCCTTTGCTCCGCCACAGTGGATTTCTTCTTCTCCGGCAACAATCCTTTTTCACCAACTTCGTTTACCGAATGTTCTGCTCGCCATGGCTTCCCACTTTTATTCCTGTCTTCCATATCTGCGGCCGCCTCATCCGACTTAGGCAGAATTTCATAAGCAAAGGTATGCTCCGGTGAGTTCTCTCTCATGGATGGCCGGAATCTGATTGTCATTCGCTCTTTCAATTCTTCCCATGTTTGCATGGGTCAACGACAATCTAGCCATTGAAACCAATCTCATGCTTCGCCGCCAAAACACGCTGTGGCAGCCTCTATTTTCTCCGCCTCCGATAATTGATTTCTGGATAAAATACTCTTCGCCTCCGCCTCCGACACCCACCGATCTGTGTTTTCTCCATAGGATATTGATGTTTTTAGCTGGCCGTGTGAATCTAGTCTAGAATCCCTTGCTCGATCTCCTCCTACATGTCGCATCATCATCTGATCAAATCGATTGAATAACGAGCTCCATTTCTTCTCCAATTCCTTGCTAAATTTGGTTTCCATCAGCCCCAGAATTGAGTGCTCTGATACCAATTTGATAGGTTCCCCTACTGCTGTTACTGATGAATGAATTGTTGCTAGTGGTGAATCTACTCTAAAAGTTAATTGTTTAATGGATTGGTTAGGTAGTAAACGTATTAATTGGAATGTAAAGGAAATTGAGAAGTGTATTGGTGAAATGGATATATGTATTGAATTGAAGATTGCAAGAACAATTACTATGTAATGAACAATTCGAACAACAAAGGAAGGAAATAACACTCCCAGGCTCTTCGAGAGGCTTGACTCTCCTCGCAACACTCTACTTCTCTGCATTCCTTCTAAAGCTCTACCCCCAATCACATTTATTGGCATTTCTCCCCCAAGACTCAATTCCGTAATTTACCCCTTTGAACTAATTAACTATTAACTACTTGAACTAAAAATGAAATTAATCTACTGCATTGGTAGTGACCCTGCTGATTATCTCCATTTTCCTTTATTGGGTGTCTATCAAATATTCAATGACTTGATTGAGTAGCACACTTTTATATGCAATTTTGATTTTACTTTGAATTTAAATATTTTTAGTTGACGAATTGAGATTCAGATATGAGTTATAACTACAGATATTGCTAGTGATGGTTGGCTGAGTTAAATCTGTTGCCCTTATACTGCATTGTCAAATTTATGATATCAGGGCTGGTGCGGGAATATCTGTATACTGCATTGTCATGGTATATTGCATATGTTGTCTCAACTTTTCTTGATATTGCTTCATTTGTCTCCAGGTCCTGGCAGTCAAAAAATTGAACACAACAGCTTCTAGGCATCTGAGTGATCGAAAATTCCTCGAGCTAGTTTCAATTATCTCTAAACTTCAACATGCAAATATAGTGAAACTTGTGGGTCACTGTCTGGAGCATGGACAACGTCTGCTTGTGTATGATTATTGCAGAAATGGGACACTCTACGAAGCACTACACTTGGATGATGAGATCAATAAAAAGCTTTCGTGGAATGCTCGGATGCATTTGGCACTTCAAGCAGCAAGAGCCTTAGAGTATGTTGATTGACAAACTAAGCATATTGACTAAAATGATCATAGTTCATGTAATAAGGAAGAGCATGTTTGGCTAGCTTAAATAGTTCACCCATAAGTAAATAAGTGCTTGTTCGATAGAACTTTGCTTAAAAAAATTTCAATTTGTCAAACTTAAACTTCAACCACACATTTCATGGACTCACAGTTTTATCAACTTTTCAACCAAAAAATTCGTCACCTTTTTGAATAAACTTTTTATTAGTTGAAGCTGAAAATAAGTTACTTGTTTTGACAGAAATGTAAGAGTTACACTAAAAAAAAGTATTCCCGTTTTAATTCAAAATAAATAAAAAGTTAGTAATCCATAAGGAGACAATAAGTTACTTGTTAGTAACTTCACTATTTTAAGCTTAGTTAAGCATGCTTGTGAAGCTTTCTTGTACATTTTTGTGTGTTGGTTCAAATTTCAAAGTGTTCTCCAGTTTTCAACCCACATTTGCTTGTTTTAGTCACTTCCACTCTTTGCTTTTCTACAAAACAAATATTTCATTGTCCATTTCTTGAACTTCAATTTTTTTTGAGACTTGAGTCTTACTATTTTCTGAAAGGTATTTGCATGAGACATGCCAGCCACCTATCGTGCACCAGAATTTCAAGTCTGCTAATATTCTCCTAGATGATGAGCTTGCTGTGCGAGTTTCTGATATTGGATTGGCTCCGCTGCTGCCATCTGATTCCATGACTCAGGTAAAGTCTCGACTTAATATCTTTGAATTAAATTTGTTAATTCATTGATATCGATTTACACGTTTTTGGTTGCATTAGCCTTCACTACATCTAAAGCCCTGTTTGATTGGCCATTATTTTCCATGGAAAATGGAAAACAAATTTCAACTTCCACTTTTGCCTTGTTTGATACACTTTTTTTCCATGGAATTCATTTTCTTGATTTGGCTCACATGCTCACATTTTCCTTGGTTTTGTGGAAAACCAATTTCCATCAATTTGGTGGAAATTGATTTTCAGTCTTTTTTTTTTTTGGCAATTGGAAAAGAGTCTAAACACAATGGTAAAAAAAATTATCACTGTTATTGACAATTTTCATGCAAAACAAAGTCAAACGAATGATATTCGGTATGATAAAAAAAATTATCACTTTAATGGACAACTTTCATGAAAAACGAAGTCAAACGGACACCAAACTTTCAATATTTTATAGGTGGAAAATTATACCAATCAAGCACAATTAATTACAATTCCCAGTAAAACAAATTTTAAGCAATTCAATTCTCTGTAATTCATTTCTTTTCACCCAAATTTCACATTTACAATCAAACAGACCCTAATAGCATGTTACTCATTATTGTCCATAATAGGGAAAACGAAAAATAGACCCCCGCTAAGCACCTTCTGCATGGCGAACTGTCAGATTAAGTTTGGCAGGAAAGGCGATATCAGATGTTTGCTGCTGAATTATTATATGCTACTAATTTTATAGAAACAAAAAAGTTTTTAGTATCGTGGTAACTAGAGCTTCTTGGATATGTGCTATACTCCTGGCTATAAAATGCAAACATTGAGCTCAATCTACTTGAACTTTTATTGACCTGAATGTATTCGTTAGTTGCAAGGTCATGGTTATGGTGCTCCAGAACTTGAATTAGGAAGCTATACCTACCAAAGTGACGTCTACAGCTTTGGAATTGTGATGTTAGAACTTCTAACCGGGCGAAAGTCTTATGAAAGGTTAGACTATTTGTGAAAATATGATGTGTGATAAGTTGAGACTGCTTATTCTCAATTAAATTTTGTTAAAAAAATTTGCCATATCAACTATATACTAAAAGAAACGAAGCGCCTGTTTGAGCCCCATTTTTTGGGAATAATTTTTGTAATTTTTTTTTTCTAAGAATGTGTGATTAAGAAGTATGAATTTTCTTTTGGGTTTAGGGTTTTGGGAGTTTAGGGAAAAAATGATTTTTGAAAAATGGGGCTCAAACATGGGTTAACTAAAACTCCCAAACACAGGTCGCGGCCCCGTGGAGAGCAATATCTCGTTAGATGGGCAATTTCACGGCTTCATGATATAGAAGCATTGTCAAGAATGGTTGATCCTTCTTTAAATGGTGCTTATCCTTCGAAGTCTTTATCCCGGCTTGCTGATATAATTTCTTTATGTATTCAGGTAAGTTTCTCATTCTCATTTCTTATTTTGAACTGCTTTTGACAATGATTCGTTGGTATGATCTGAGAAAGGGAAATGACAGTCCTAGAGGGCTTTCTTTTATTGCAAGAGCAATTACAATTGTTTGGCTTTGTGCAATATTTTGATAGGGAAAACTGCAGCCACTGTCTGTTCTTCGGCGATTATCACTTAGGTCCTATTCATTATTTCTTGGCGACACCTGAAATTTATGTAGTGAGTCCCCAAAGACGGATTCCGGTCCAATTTCACCAAAAAAAAATCACATATTACACACGTAATCCAAGATATTGGTTGAGAAATAATTATCCTTGTTTTGAAGTATAAAGGAAATAAAAACTATCTTCTCTCCCACCATCACCCGCTCTACCCCGTCAAATCCCTCTGGCCATGTCACCTTCCAGTCTCCACCACCGCCCCCACACCTGTGGAGTCCTCCTTCCCCCTCCTTTTCCTCCTGCATTAGCAAGCACAATTGCCATCAAATATGCAGCATTCATGACCCACAAAAAGTGCAGATTCCACATAAAACCAAGGAACTTACTGGAGGCACAATCAGGTTTATAGCCACCACAGTCCCCTTATTTTGCTCCGCAATGCTGAACTTCCAAAACGTCTCTATACGATTAAGCCAATCACGTGTATTCAAAAAACTGTCAGTATTGGAAAAAAGAAGTAATTAAACCAGCCTAACTAAATAAAATGTATCAATTTAAAAGTTCAGAAAGAAATCAAAACTTTCGTTTGTGGGCTGTGGGGGGGAGAAGAAATTGATTTTTCTTTGTTTTTTTTTTTTTTGTTTTTTTTCTCTGTTCTCATTTATATAGGAAATTTGGTGCATTTCTAATGAATTACCATTATGCCCCTAAAAGACTGTCTCGAATGACATTGGATTTGATATTATGAATGCTTTTTTTTCATTTTTATGTCATATTGAAGTATGCCTTGCATTAATGATTTCGCATATTATTATCTTGGCATGAATTAGACCTTTTAGTGGATTGTGACATAAGAATGATATTGAAAAGTTTTGTAAAAAATACCCTAGACTTGTTAGTTTTCTTTAGCTGTAAAGTTGATGCATAAATGAGTTGCATAATTTTTCAAAGGCAGGAAGAGCATATATTTATTTTGCTATTTACATATTTTCCTATTGCTGGACAGCACGAACCAGAGTTCAGGCCACCAATGTCTGAGATTGTCCAAAACCTCCTACACATGATACAGAGAGATTCCTGAGCACAAGTCGAGATGGCATGAGCTGAAGTTGGAAAGGATTTCGTTTCTGACAGGACTCTTTAAACTCATTACCTGCTACTACTCGTGCTAGGTTGGGCTGTCTTTGCATTTTTTCTTGAGAAGTGCATAATACACTGACTGTCTGAAGGAAAGTGTACGCATTTTCTTTAGTCTGCTAGTCGAATTTATTTCTTTGTCATGACAATTTCTGATGTAACAACCTAGTTCGTGCGTAAAAATATTATAGTTGTATGTGTAAGAAAATCATTTGTATTCCCCTCTCTTTGTAGTCGTGTTTATAATCAACTCATTCTACACCTCTATTTCGGTCTAACACGAGTAATTTGTCGTAGAAATTGATATCGATGGAATGGAGATAGCGATTGGCTTTTTTAAATTAATAAATACTTTCTTGAGTTTATTACATGGTGTCCATTCCTCTTTGTTTAATACAAGATTAGGACAAAAAACAGGTGGTGCTGCACATGAATCCCTCATATCAAAAATAGCTTTCTTTTTCCGTATTTTGACATTTTCTATTGTTTGCTACGTAACATATGCTCTTTAATTTACTTTATTCCACGTACATTACATTGGAATATAATTGGTGTGTGAAAGGGAAACATCGGCACAGAGTTTAAACAAAGGATTAATGATTCTCTTACAGCTATGTCAAAGAATAACACGGTTTTGAAAAAAACAGAAGGAATAATTAGGCTATTATTCTCTTTTATTACAAAAGGTTTAAAGATAAATTTCAAATGTATGATTTGTGTTGTCTTATTTGAATATAGATTTGATCTACATTGAAAATAAGTCACGCATCTATTATTCATGGGACTTCTCAAAAAAGTGTTTTTTTTTAAGTTTTTAAAATGGTATTTACAACTAATTACATTTTTTCAAATATATACTTCTTTTCTGTTATTTATTATTTTTTTACAAATATAATCTAAATGGTTTCTATCAGGCCATTTTGTATAAGTTTCATGAGATACACAAGTAACAGAGTTAATTGTCCCAATATTCTTCGATTACTCATTCAAATTTAAAATGTTGAGTTTTGACTACTAAACTTATTCAAACGTTGAACGTTACGCACTGTCATAGCATCAATTTATATCTTTAAGAGAATTAGTGACGTGGCTAACGAAATGCACATGTAGCGCTCCATGACACGTTAACAAATTGCCACGCAAGAAAATGTTTTTCATTGCACACTAAATTTTGGTAAACATCTTCAATTGCCTACTAAACTTTGAAAAACGTATTCGATTGCTTACTGAATTTTGAGGTAATCGAATTTTGGCTACTAAAAATTTAAAGCATCTTTCATTGCTTATTTAACTTTGAAAACGTCTTCAATTGCTTACTAAACTTTGAAAATGTCTTTAAATGCTTACTGAATTTTGAGGTAATCGAATTTTGGCTACTAAACTTATAAAAATGACGTCAGCCTATTATTCGTTAAAAAATGTATTCCATAATCGCACAAACATAAAAGTAATAAAGTCCACAAACAAATCCGGATTGTCGATTTCACGAGAAATGATTATTCAATTACACAATAATTAAATTTAAATTTAATATATTTATGTATAATTTTAAGTTATTTTCATCATTTGAAAAATTCAAATTTATTGTGTTTTCGTTGCTAAAAATTAAATTAAAATAAAATTTGAATTTTGCAGAATTTGAATTTAATTTAATTTTAGCAACGAAATATACAATAAAATTGATTTTTTCAAATGATGAAAATAACTTAAAATTTTACAAAAATATGTTAAAATTAAATTTAATATTGTGTAATTGAGTAATCATTTCTCATAGGATCGACAACCCGGATTTATTTGTCCACTTTATTACTTTTACATGACTCGTACGCTTGCGGTGTACATTTTAACGAACAACAGCCGGACATCATTTTATAAGTTTAGTAGCCAAAATTCAACCACATCAAAGTTCAGTAAACAATCAAAGATGTTTTTCAATATTTAGTGAGCAATCGAAAATGTTTTTCAAAGTTCAGTGAGAAATCAAAGACTCGGCAATTTTTCAATGGTGTGACACGGCATCACATGTGCATTCAATTTGCTACGTCACTAATTCTGTTAAAGGTTTGAAACAAATATTATGCCAATGAGTAACATCCAACGTTTGGATGAATTTAGTGGTCAAAACTCGACATCTTAAATTTCATTGGGCAATTGAAGAACGAGATATAAATTCAATAACCATTGGGACAATTAACTCCAAGTAATATTCACTTATTCATCCCTCATTTTTATTTATTTACAATTTAAATCAAATAAACAACTTCCGAACATACATACAATTAACACCCGCATCAGATCACCTCCCAATCTACCTAAACATAGCACCCCTTGTTGAATCGCCTTCTAGCCATCTAGACTCGAAATTTTAAATCTTCAACCTTCCGCCATTATCTCTCCCATTATTCTACCAGAAAGGTTCCACATACCCCCTCGACATCACCTTATACTGCCCTCATCACCAAAATCCCCACCGTATCTCCACTTGATACTACCATTTTCAAGCCCCATCTCTTTCCCAATTTCATCATCAAAACCAAAGCACTCCACCCCCACTTTTAAGTGCGCTGATCACCACCGCCATTCTTCTAATACTTTTCTAATCAAATGGTGCTTGTATTTCTAAAGCTTTCGTTTGTTGTGGTTGTGGTTGTGGATGATGTTAGGTTTTTAGTATTTGCGATTCTGTGAACAAACGAACTAATTTGTAACATGTTGTAAAAGTCAAGGACTTAGTGTGCAATTTGTATAAATTGAGTTATGAGGTCTAAGGTTCAATCATGAAAAGAAGATAAACAAGGCGCCGCATTTTCGCTATACTATCGCCTGGACAATGCTCGACCGACAAAAACAGAATGTCTATCGCCCGACTATCGCTGAGCTCTCGCTTGAGTAATAGTGTGTTGCTCGCCTGTCGCCAGCTTCTTGCTCGAGCGACGGTCGATCCAGAAAACCCTAATTGTTGTTTTAAAGTATTTTTTCCAGCCCGTTTAACCTAATTACTCTCTCCTATAAACATCCAAGTCATTGGGCGAAATTTGAAGGTGTTTTTATTATTTTCATTGCCTCATCTTTTTCTCTAAAGATCCAAAAACATATTTGTGTCATGTTTGATCGTGGAGGCTCGAACTAAGTTATGACATCATTGCACATTGTGCAATTTTCATTTATGCACCATTTTTTGCTCTCTATATTTTGATATTTCCATTTTCATCTCGCTACGAAGTCCACCAAAGTTTGATTTTCTACTATAACAACTTCGTTGATCAGGTGGCTTTTCTTCGTCAATTCTACAATAGTTATTGTTGTTGGAAGGTTTATCAAGTGGGGTATAAATATTAAATATTTGTGTTTGTCCTCAACCCTCAATATTAGCTCACCCTCTACATGTCAATTAGAGTTCGACTAGTTGCTAAGAATGGTCGACTCGATATAATTGGAATGTCTCGATCTTCTGGTATGTCCAGCACAATGAAGTCCACCAAAAATATTAAATTTCCTACTTTTATGAGCACATCCTCAACTTTGTCACGTGACTTTGAAATTGTTGTATCAGCTAGTTGTAGCTTTATTGATGTTCATTTGACTTCATCTAATCCCAATTTCCTATAAATAGAATATGACATTAGATTTATACTAGCACCCGTGTCACGCAATGCATTAATAGCACAAGAGTTCCCAATTGAAATATGCAAAGTAAAACTCACTGGATCTTTCAACTTGGGATCCAATTTGTTTTGCACTTTTGCACTACTTTTCTCTATTAATGCCACAATTTTAAACTTCGAAAGCTTTCTTTTCTTTGTCAACATTTCTTTCAAAATATTTGTGTAGCTTCGAATTTGTAATATCGCATCAATCAACGGAATAGTGATCTGGAGCTTCTTGAGAATATTAAGAAAATTTTCAAATTTTGTATCTTGTTTGCTCTTCTTGAGCTTTTGAGGAAAAGGAATGAGAGGCACGTAAGCCTTAATTGGACTTGGTGTCTTGACAGTGGATGCTTCTGTACTTTCTTTATTCTCAATTGAGGCGGGTGCACATTTTCCCTCCATTATAGCTTCATCAACACCTTCCTGGTCCTCTTTTCTTTCTAGTCGTTTCACAGTAATCTCTGGTAATTGTACCCCACTCCTTGTAGTTATAACATGAATATTTCCTCCATTGACTTTTTCGAAATCTTTGAGGGAATAGAAGTGGGGGTACATATGCTTTAACTTTTACAGGAGCCTTGGGTGGATCGTTATCCACTACCTTTATTGTTACGTTTTTTATATCGCGGGTGTACGATATCGTAACAAGTAATATATGGGGCATTTGAGTCCAGATTATCGTTCCCACGAAGATTATACTTTAGGTCTTAATTTACTTTTTCTAATTCCTATTTGATAAAAGCAAGTAAATATTTATGATGATTGTGATTATTTTGACTAACTACTTTTAACACGTTGAAATTATAAAATGATTACAAACAACGGATAATTGAAGAAACAAATATGTGATGAATATTAGGGTATAACAATTTCATCTATTGATCACATTTATTCTTAATTCAAGATTCATAACCTAATGTAGTGTTTGATCGAATTCTTCTATTGTATTCAATTTACCCTTCTCGAGTTCTCATTGAACCTATTTAACTAATTAAGTCTCATATCTCTATGCGAATCAATTTTAGTTAAACGAAACACTAGTTCTAAGAATTCATATTATGATCGCAATAATTAGTATATATATCTCTACACGTTATACTAATTTATCGAATTTTATTATATGATCTAAATCTCAAACTCACATCTCGATTCGTAAGAGACTCACATAATCATCAAATTATCGATCAAGTGATTTAATGCATTAAATTCATAATAAAATCAACACATAAATAAATAAATCACAGAAATTTTGAATAGAAAAATAAAAGATCACAAGTCGACTAAATTATTTTTCCTAATATTAAAATTAGTTATTCATACTGAAAAAAATAAAAACACGAAAAAGTGGAAAGATACCATCAAAAATTGACAAAACGTAAAAATTTCTGGTGTTTGCAATTTCATTTTCTCTTTTCCTTCTTTTCTTTATATTTACTCACTCACTCACTCTCTCTCTCTCTCTGCTTCTTTTCTTGCCATTTTTCCCTTTTTCTGTTATCTTTTTTGAGACTTTTGTCGCAACTTTTCTCTATTTCTTTATGCGTTTCTTTTATGTTCCTTCCACCTCCTCCGTGTGTGTGTGTGTGTGTGTGTGTGTGTGTGTGTAATTTGGACCTCCAATTAAAATTTTCAATACAAGTATGTTGAGGCCTATTTAACTTCAATCCATTTAATTTATTATTTATCTCTAAGGAATTCATCTTTGGATTCTGCAAATTTTCGTCAATTTTCGTATTCTTTTCTCCAATTCTTTATTAAACATAAAGTTGTACCTACAAAATAGAATATAACATAAATTAGGTAGAATTTTATCTAAAAAACAATAAAATATTATGATTTAGGGCCTCGAATAAGTGTAAAAACTAAACTTATCACCACCTGTTTGGGAAAACATCATATTAAAGAATCCAAAACATCTACTTCCTAAACATTGTTAGGAAGACACTTTCTTAGTTGGACTTCAGAAGTTGTTGGAGGTTGGACTATAAGCACATAAGAAGTACAAAAATTGGATATTCTTGGAAATCTACCTGGAAGAGACAATTGAAGAAGATCAGAAAGCTGGAAGGAGAAAGCAGATCTTGGAAGCTACAAGAGGTAGATCGGGAAGTCTAGTAGGTTGGCTAGATAGTATCTACAGTAGCAGATCCCAAGTCTGCAAGAAACAACAGATCTTGGAGATTACTGGAATTACAATAGCGAGAACTAGTGAAATTTGCTAGGTTGAAAACGGATTGTAATCCATACTGTCTATAGTGGATGTAAGTTGCTTGGTCCCGGAGTTTTTACCTAGTTGAGTTTCTTTATCATCAAACTTTGTGTTATTTATTGTTTGCTTATTACAAATTGAGATAATTCAACTTAGGATACTTGACTTGTTCGATTAAGCATCTACAACCAATTAAAAGTGATTTGTTGCTTGTTAATTGTATAATTCTACACGTATGGTCAAAACTGAAAACAGATAATTAATAACCATTTGGTAACTTAGAAGTCATTAATTTGGTAATATACAACTTTCAATTGGTGTCAGAGCCTAGATTCGTTCCTTGGCCCATATTATCTAGATGAGTATTTCATTATCTGTCCCACCTTATTTTGATGGCAGTAATTATGCCTACTGGAAGATTAGGATGAGAGCCTTTTTGAAATCTATGGATGAGCGTATATGACTGAGTGTAGTGAATGGGTGGGCTGTCCCTAGTTCTATGGTTAATAATGAAGTTGTCTTTACTTATATTGCTAATTGAACTAGAGCAAAATTAGATGAGTGTAACTGGAACAACAAAGCCTTATATGTCCTATTTATGGCAATGTTCCCAGAAGAGTTTATGAGAGTGTCTATGTGTGAGGTAGCCAAAGATGTTTGAGATATTCTACATACCATACATGAGAAAACTCAGGTTGTTAAAAACTCTAAGTTACAGATGTTGATCACTAGTTTTGAAGAGATTATGATGAAAGAGGATGAGACATTTGATGAATTCTACGTGAGTTTAAATGACATAGTTAATTCTAATTTCAACCTAGGTGGGAGAATCCCAGAGCCTAAAATTATTAGAAAAATCTTTAGATCCTTACCTGAGCGATTTATGGCTAAAATCACTGCTATTAAGGAGAGTAAGGATATAGACTCTATTAAGGTGGAAGAGATGGTTGGATCTCTCCAGACTTATGAACTTACATTAGCTATACATACAAACGATAAATCTCTGGCCTTTAAATCTATAAGAAACACCCGGATCCAATCTTTTGATTCTGATTCACCAGATGATGAGGAGTTAGCTTATCTGTCTAAAAAATTCCGAAAAATGTTTAGGAAGAAAAATAACCCTCAAGAGAGACACAAAGGTGGCCCTAGTGAATTTAGGAGAAAATCTAAATCTGTGAGGTGCCATAATTATCGACGTTTTGGCCACGTTAGGAGTGAGTGTCCTAATAGTAGAAGAAATTCAAATAAGGCTAGGAATATGACTCTTACTGATGACGAGTCTAACTCGGACAATCAGAGTAAGAAATCCACTCGTGAGGAAAGTGAAAAATATGTTGTCTTTACTACAAGAATTAATAATGGATCTGACCAAGTAAGTAAAAGAAAAGAGGATTTAGATAGTAATGAGGATTCTGATGAGGAGTCTATGAGTGAGGAAAATATCCAAGAGGCTTATGATGAGATGTATGAGGAGAGTTTTAAGATTCTTATTAAAAACAAAGCTTTGAGTGCGAAGAATAAGGAACTTGAATTGAAAAATGAGAAGTTAGTGGCGCACATTAAGGAACCTACCTCGATCCTGAGTAAAGTGAAATCGAATGAAACTTTAAAGACTCGGGTTAAGAACCTCATCAGTTAGCTTAAGATGTCCTCTAGGAGAGTTAGCTAGTAGACCATTGAGAAAGAGACATTAGAAATTAAGGTAAAGAACTTTCTGAGCAATCTAGAATATTCTAAGTCTCAACTGCTTGCCTTCTTTAATCGTTCTGAAAAGTTAGATAACATTTAAGGAATGGGTAAGCTGACTGGAAATAATGGAGGTCTAGGTTTTAAGGAAAAAATTTCTAGTACTTCTAAGACCACATTTGTCCCTGACATGACTAGCATAAACATGTGCCTAATCCCGATCTTAAGAATAACGAATATGTAGGATAGAGACCTACTAGACAACGTAGGACCAGCCAACCTAGGAAAAGATATCAACAATCATATAACTTTGGTCCTAGGTTTATCCCTACATGTTTTCACTGTAGTGAGTTAGGACACATAAGGCCTAGGTGTCTTCATTTCCTGAACAGAAATAAAAATCGAAACTTAAGTAGAAATAAGAATCGGGAGTTTGTTGGTCAGATTGACTTTCTTACTAATCAGGTGAGTCAATTGACCAAGTTAATTACATAAACGACTATGAATATTCCTGTTACTAGACAAGTTTGGGTAAAGAAAAGTAATATGAAAAATGCTGAAATAGATCATGACGCTCTTAAAAGTAAGAGCATTTGCATACCTAACTGATTATGTATTTTTGATGCATGCTTGAACTTTATTATTGTATATCATTTATTTATGCATGCATCACATCTGTTTATTTGTTTTCTAGGTAGAAACTCATGCATATTTTTTTATTATTTGTTTTTAGTGTTTAACTTTTTTTGTGTTTGGTGTATTCATGCTTTAAAATAAAAATAACGAAAAAATTGGAAAATTGGAAATAAAAATGATGAAAACTTTTACTACAACATGATATATAACATTCTTCAACTTGTGAGTTGTGATCATACATAGATTTAATCGATGAGCTGTTACATAGTTTCCATCACCGGATTAGGTTATTCATGAAGTACTTAGTATATGTGTTTTCATGTACCATATGCACTGCACACACTAAGATATTGTTAGTGGGACTCTACCGAATGTGTGAGATTTGGAATGGAAATAATATGTTAGTAAGTTGACTTTGAATATGAATTGATTTTATTTATTAGACCTAAGCTCAAATTTATCTTCGGTAATAAAAAGTTCAATATCTTATGTTCTTTAGAGCTTATTTGACTCGAGTAATTAAGTCCGAGGGATTTCTCATAACCTAGTGCCTATGGTCAACTAACTTGGGTTAACCGACCTAAATCTCTTTAAATGTGTCATTTTAATCGCTTAATGAAGAAGAGCATGCACTTAAGATTTGAAAAATAATTATGAGTTTAAAATATTGAAAGATGTGAAAATAAAATATGCTCAAAGTTAGGGGAGAAAAGAAAATATCAATACAAAATGAGTTTCTATTTAAATGTCCTAATGTGCTTTAAATGGTTTGATTTTTATAAGTAGAGGAATACACTTATTGACAGTGATGTTTAGCATGCAATTTCTTACAAAATTAAGATTTGGGGGTCCTGCTTACAAATGATTAGTGATACTTTACACACATGGGTCATTTAGACAATTTACTCTTTGTTAACTTGAACTGAGTATGTGGAAATATTTTCTATACATTGATTATACTTATACATGCTAATGATTGCATTTTTGAGTGATTATATGTTAATATTAGAAGTTTGTTTATCCTTTCGCAATTTGCGACAAAAAGGAGGGAGAGAGAATATACATACATAGGGAGAGCATTGAATGAAATTGAGATTTGCATTTTATGTCCGAGGAGTCGTTGGGGGAGAAATATAGATACATTTGTCTACTACATAAAAACATCGATAGTTTGCAGTAAGTGTGAGCATGTGCATTGCATATCTTATACATAACTGTTTGAGTTTTGATGTTTTGTGATGTTAATGTTTCGGTTGATGTTTTAAAAGACATTAATGTCACGTCTCAAACTAGCATGCTTATTCGTGTTAATGATTTTATTATTTCCTGTATCACGTGCTTTTACACTAGTATCTAAGTTGTGGATTTCAGGAAACAGGTGCAAGAGACATCAATTTGATGAAACTTGGGTAGTTTAGATTTTATTTTAATTTTTCTTGAGTTGTTGTATAGTTTTATCATATAATGCCAAATGAGGAGTTTGTTAGGTTTTTAGTATTGGCGGTTCTATGGAAAAACGGATTAATTTGTAACGTGTTGTAAAAGTCAAGGACTTAGGGTGCGATTTGTATAAGTTGGGTTATGAAGTCTATGGTTCGAGCATGAAAAAATGAGAAATACGTCGCACATTTTCGCTAGACTATTGATAATAGCACATTTGTTACGTTTTTCACCTATTAATATTTGCGTTTCTATGATTATTTGATGCCTAAATGAACTAAGTACTTATATATTTTGGTTTAGGTTGCAAATGGGTGAAAACGGTGGAGAATCGAAGAAAAGAGCGACAAATGACCAAAATGGAAGAAAGTGAAAGCTCAGTGACTAAAGAGAAAATACTTTAAACTTGTTTCTAACCTTGTGATGAAGATCCGAGAGTGTTAGAGGTCAATTGGATGGAGAAAGGAGTCAAAACGATAAAACATAGCCAAAATATTATCACATATCAACTTTCAAGCTAAAAGGTTGTACACCGATTTTCAGCCTCATATTGAGACCAGTTTTTGATATGAAACATTATCGAATTCGAAGCTGTTATCTGAAGCAAATTTGTATCTCTTTGAGTTATCTTTCCAACGCATCTTGAATCGCCTCAATCGGATATCGGGAGAGGAAGTTATGATGAAAATATTGAAGAGGATGAATTCGAAACAACAACTTAGCGACCAGGTGCTGCACAGACCAAAAGAACAGATTTTCAGCGCCTAGGCATCGCGCAGCACAAACTTAGGTTTTTTTTTTTTTTTTTTTTAATGTTTGGACCGCGAGAAGCCTAAAAAGGACAAAAAAAAAACATTCCATAATTCCTTATTTCTCATCATTCTTCATTCTACACTATTCTATCATCACTTTTTGCTCAAGAACTTCATAAGGAACTAATAAAAATTGGTGAAACTATGAAGGAACTCAATTGGAATTGGAAAAATCAACATCTTTTACTCATGTAATGTGTTTTTCATTGTTTAAACTATTCTAGGATTTATATTTCTTTACTTTGAATTAGTTTTGAATTTGATTTAACTTTTATTAAGTTTTTCATGGATTTAATAAAGTTTCTTCTATTGAACAATTAAAATATTTGTTTGAGTTTAAATTTCAAATACTTTATTGGTGTGATTTAATTACTACTATATGTTAGAAATATAAGGTCACTTTTTGAATTTGATTTCAATAAATTAATGTATGAATGAGATTTAGGAAACTTAAATTCTAGAATTACATATGCAATTAAATTGGTTTGTATTGCTAAATCCTCATATTAGAAGTTAGTATAAAAACTTCTAATTGAATAGAAAATGCATGAATTATTGATGTTGATTGATCCAATCCAGTTGAGGAAATTCCGACGCTTCATTATTTTACATATTAACTTAAATTCCATCACTATATCCGGTGACATTTACATTTTAATTCAATAAACAAATTCTTTTCATCCAAATCACAAGAACCCTAAGTTATTGAACTCCTTTAAACATTCTTCCATTTCCATGTAGATACGACACTCCAAAGCTGCATTACAATTACCGCGATATTCTTTGATCGTAATCAACTATCGTCTGGACAATGTTCGAGCGACAAAAATAGAATGCATGTTCCATTGTCGCTGAGCTCTCGCTCGAGCGACAGTGTGTCGCTTGCATATCGTCTGCTTCTAGCTCGAGTGACAGGTCGATCTGGAAAACCCTAATTGATGTTTTAAAAGTATTTTTTCCGGCTCATTTAACCCAATTATTCTCTCCCATAAATATCCAAGCTATTGGACGAAATTTGAAGGTGATTTTCATTATTTTCATTGCCTCATTTTTTCTCTAAAGACCCAAGAACATGTTCTTTCATCATGATTCGTCTTTTCTTCTTGAAATCATAACCACCTGTTTGAGAAAATATCATATTAAAGAAGCCAAAACACCTACTTCCTAAACATCATTAGAAAGATACTTTCTTAGTTGGACTTCAGAAGTTTTTGGAGGTTGAGAGAGGTTGGACTGCAAGCACAGGAAAAGCACAAGAATTGGAGATTCTTGAAAATCCACTTGGAAGAGACAATTGAAGAAGATCAAGAAGCTGGAAGGAGACATCGGATCTTGGAAGCTACGGGAGGTAGATCGGGAAGTCTAATAGATTGACTAGATAGTATCTACAGTAGTAGATTGTGAGTCTGGAAGAAACATCAGATCTTGGAGATCATAGGAATTATAACAACAAGAACTAGTGGAATTTGCTAGGTTGGAAACAGACTGTAATCCATATTGTCTATAGTGGAGGTAACGACTTGATTCCAAAGTTTTTACCCAATTGGGTTTCTCCGTCATCAAACTTTGTGTTATTTACTGCTTTCTTATTACAAACTGCGGTAATTTAACTTAGAATAATTGACTTGTTTGATTAACTATCTAGAAACAATTAAAAGTGAATTGTTGCTTGTAAATTGTATAATTCCGCATGGAGGGTCAAAACTAAAAATGAATAATTAATAACCATTCAGTAACTTAGAAGTCATTAATTTGGTAATTCACAACTTTTAGATGATAAGTTGGTGGAGGAAGAGGCAACAATCAAAATCCCCTTGTGGTGCTAGCTACAATGATGGATACCCATTGTTGTGGAGGCAATGACGATATATTTCACTTGTGGGAACGGTGACTGTTTGAACTAAACATGATTGTGGGTATTGTTGTCATGGTTTTGGGTGTGTTACTTATAAGTAACATGCGCAACATATTATATTGTCACTCAAGTGATAAGGAAACATAATATGTTATGTAGAGAAATCAAATTGGAGGTGAAAATAACAGTGTGGAAGCACTGTTGAACACGATGGCGTTAGCGTTTAGAATTAGAGCAAACATGTCACAATATGTTATACATGTAACACGAGTTACACATTATGTGTATTGTGCAAGTAACAATGTTGCCTAGAGAAATCAATTGGTAGAGGAAGGCTTTGGTGAGAAATGGTGCTAGATGGGTCTTTGGTTTGCAATGTCAATCTTCTAGCCATCACTTCTTCCATCTTGCGCTCCAAGTCCACCATAGGACGTAGAACTTGCGAGTGTGTAACTTCATGGGACCCTTTGTCTGCAATCATCGGCTGAGTAACTGAGGGAGCAACCTTTTGCACCACTTCTTATGGTGGAACTTCTAGCTGATTAAGGGATAGATCGGTTGCTCCTTAAGTTTGGTTTTGCAAAAGAGTCATCATGGTAGCCAACCGAATCACTAGGATGTTAAAATGACCTTGTGTTGCATATTGAGGTTGCGACGGTTGGTCTTTACCCTAGGCAACAGACTCAGATTCCACCATGTTTCCAACCAAACATGTATCACTCCTAGTTCACTTTTTCGACATAACTTTTGTGTTCAAAAATTTGTCACAGACGGTGCTAATGAAATAATAACGAAACAACTTTCTGACTTTCTTAACGGATCAAGGCAGTCTTTGCTACTCCAATGAATATAATGACACACATGCAAGAAAAGGTTGTGGCTATCTCCCCCATTGTACTTTCGGTGTGAGAATTAGTGATTGAGTTTGATGAAACATGACTTCGAGAGAAAACGAAAGAAAGCTAGAAATATATTGTGAAAAAGAAGATCCTCATACGTGGCACACGTTTGGAGTATTTATAAATGCTTGGTGCCATGTAACCGCTAAGTGGTTGTTATCCACGTGTCCAGTATAAAAAGTCACACTCATTAGGTGGTTTTCACCCACGTATTGAGCGGTAAGCTTCCACCCACTAAATGGTT
This sequence comes from Fraxinus excelsior, assembly GCA_019097785.1. Taxonomy (NCBI): domain Eukaryota; kingdom Viridiplantae; phylum Streptophyta; class Magnoliopsida; order Lamiales; family Oleaceae; genus Fraxinus; species Fraxinus excelsior. Next base: position 30,280,164 of record CM032625.1, on the reverse strand, counting down.
AATGGGATTAGCAATATTTATCGGCGGTTGGAGGTCATGGTGGTCGATCTACCATTCCAATAGTCAGGCTAGCAGAAATGTAAGATAAAAATAGAGTTTGATCACTTAATAATTAGATTTCCTAGTTGAGGAGATGAATAGTACAATGTTAAAAAAGATAAGTTAAAATTTTATTCACTTTAATGCCTAATTTTATATAGTTCTGCGTATTAAACATTAAACATCCACTAATTTCATTTCATTAAATTATACAAGACGATCTATAATTTTTATAAGATTTGTGCCTTTTTTAAACCGGTTCGATTCGCTTACTATTACTAAACATGCCTTATAATGAGCAATTTATATACTTTTCCCCATTTTCATATCCAATAAACGTAGATGTAAAATATCAGTAAGTTAGATCGACAGAGACGTAAATATCAAATATTGGTAGTTAAGAAATATAGGATTATGGATTGCTTTATCATGAAATGTCCACTCAGTATTCCGTTAATGGTCGGCCATTTCCAGCTGCATGGATATCGATTCAAATTTCATTTTAACGGAAGAAGTTGACCGCATATAATAAATATAATAGGTCATGTACAAAATTTAGTGCCTTTGTTCTACGCTTTATCATGCACGTTTCTTCAAAGGGAAAGCCAAAAACGCAGCACACAACTTTAGCTAGATTAGTGTTTCTACGGTTTCGGGAATCTTGTTTTGTCGAAATGGACCAACGGCAAGCATTGTAACCTAATTGAGATGTGACTCGATAAAATTGGTCTCCTATCGAATTTTAGGAAAAAATCTTTTCTCGTACCATTGTAATGAAGCTTTGTAAATAATACCATGTTTAAAAAACGTGACAAAAAACAAAACTTTAGGCTTGACGACCCAGGTGTGACCATAACTCAACATGACAATTCGCAAAAGATTTCAACGTATATAAACACCGAAAAAAAATTTAATTTAAGAATTTTTGAATTTAATTTAGGTTATTCTATGAACAATATTGAATTTTGTTCATTCATGGTATAAAAGTAGGAATGATTATACTGCAGCATTGATATACACATTTAGCTCTTGTTTGGCGACTATTGTTTTCAAACTCGTTTTTTTTAGATACTTATTTTTAACCACACATTTATTGATTCACACAATAAAATATTTTACACTCAAATTTCAAAATTTTCCCTTCATTTTAATTTTAATCACACATTCTTTTAAAAATTACTATTCAGTTTTTTTTTTTTTTACACAGTTATGGCCACCAAACAGGGGTTGGCAGTTATGGCCACCAAACAGGGGTTAAAGTGCCAAATTAGATAAAAGTAGAACAATAAGTTGAATAAGTAAATCGTTAAATTTATCACTTGGATTCTTTCTTATATTCAATCTAATTCCAACGTTCAAGTCAACCCAAAATGTGGAATACAAGAATTCAAAGAAATAAAAAGGGGAAAAGAAAAGAAAGAAAGATCGAAATGGATCTTGGCCACTAATATTCATCATATTTTCTTACAAGTTTAGTGGTTAGAATGTCTCTAGAAGTCAATACAAAGAAAGACAATCTTACCCAATAAAATAGTTGCAAAATAGATAGAAAAACAAAAACTGCAACAAAGATTCTGCAATAGTGTATAATTTCATACTCTCTGAAATCTTGTCGAAGAACAGTAGTGGACTTCTGTGCTGAACAGTAAAAAAAATACAATCAATTTTCTAAAATTATATGTCGGTGAAACTGTATCTACGCAGTAAAAGATACATCCGACTATGAATAAAGTGAAAGTTGGCTGTTGAAATCTCTACTCTTTCCCTTTCTTGATGTCCTCTGTTGAAATCCCTGCTCCGAAAATTTCCCTTTTCCTTTTCCTTTTGTGGTTTTCATCTGTGGGATTGATTCCTCTCTTTTCTTGCTGGATTTTCTACACGACGCCTATACACACGCATATCCGTATCTGTATACACTTGCTCTTTCTGGGTTTCTTCCTGTCCGCGTACCGGGTTTTGAATCTTGACCGGGGGCGCCGACGAAAGCAGAAGTTTTGGGCTCCGATCTCCAGCATTGGATTCGCGAAAATTGAATTTCTGGGCTTTGGAAAATGTCCAAACGTGGATATAAATTGCGTATTGTCTTTGACCTTTTTTTATTTATTTATTATATATGAGTGTATGTAATGCAAATGTGCATTTCTGTATGTATCTGAATTCTATTGGGAAATTTAGTTTAGGGTTTGTATTTTGGTTTCACACGATCTAAGATGAGCTGATATTAGCTTTATTAAAAAATTGCCTCGTCTTTTTACTGATTGCTGAAAAAATTAAACGAATTTTGAATAAATTGGTGAGAAAGATCCCATTTTTTTAATTATTATTATTATTCTCTCTCACCTTTTTTTTTTTTTTTTTTTGGTGGTGTCATTCGAGGTGGGATAGCTAAAATTTGCATATCAGTTCAACTTCTCTAATTTTTTTCTTGCTTGTGTCTTGGCATCTCTATCAATGAAGTGGAGCTTGTTATTTTAACAACTTCGAACCATTTTTATCTTTTATATGTTAATTTCCATCTTTTTTGAAAATTTGAGATTTGTAATATTTCCACAAATTTTAATTTTAATTTTACTTTGCGTGGATCCTGGTAGCCAAGTTAAGATAATTCCACAAACTTACTTCGAAGATTATTACAGAATTGCATGCAAAATATATTGTTTTATGTTAAATGATGTATTCTTGACTGAATTTGATGTAGAGGAATTTGTGGCACATGCGGGGAATGTGAATTGTTTGAGCGTTGGGAAGAAGAATTGCCGGGTATTCCTTACAGGTGGAGATGATCAAAAAGTTAATCTTTGGTCCATTGGCAAAGCCACATCTTTAGCGGTTAGAAAAAATAAAATCTATTTTGGCTTTCTTTTTACACGAACTATGTGATTATTGTTGCTTGGACTGCAAACTGTTGGGAATTGTCAGTTTAAACTGATTGGAGGGGTTCCATCTCTATGCATTTCTTACGTTGTGCATGGTTGTAAAGTTATCAAATTTGTAGAACGCTGGAATTCCAAATCAGGAGACAAATTTATGGAAAAGTTGAGATGGCAGGATGTGTTCTTGCTTTTATGTCTTCAAGACTTCAAGCAAGCATATGAATTTTTAGTTCCTCACAATCTGGATAAATTTGGAGGTCCTTACTTTAATGCAGCAGATAAACACACAGCTAGCATCGTTTATTGACTTCTTCTCTTCAATTGATATCTTGTCTTTTCTGTAAATTATCCGGTTTCTAAGCAGAACATGGAAATGTTATTGAATGCAAGTCAAATTGTTCTCTTAAAAGAGAGATACATTGTAATTTCTACCGGTAATTTAAAAGTGAAATTAACTTGGAAGTATTTGCAATCCTTTGCCACTGTTGAGCTAAATCTAAAACATCTTGAATTAACACGTTTCCATACCTTAGGGCTAGCCATTCATTAGCCATTCACGTGGACACACTAAACGTGCAAGTTTAAATATTATTTAAAAATAATAGCAATTTGCTCTTATGTTGTTTCAAATTTAAGAAAATAAAGCGGAAACAATTTTGTCAATCCTAGATTGTTTGTGGCATTTGGATAGATTCAGATGAAGGATTCATATTCTTAATGTAGATCTGGATAATTTGGCATTCAGATGAAGGATTCATATTCTTAATGTAGATCTGGATAATTTGGCTTACTTTTAAATTACTTATTTTGCCTAACATGATTTTCGAAGTTGCCATTTTCGCTAACAAACTAACTTTTTGAGGAAAGTCTCTACTTACTTTCTAGCATGTAACTTTTAAGCACGATCAAATGTGCTCCGTAAGCAGTAGTACCTTTAATTTTAGTTTACTTGCATTTAATTTGCTGTAGAATTGAAATTTGGAATATGGAGTTGATGCATGCCATCAATGTAGGGCCAGTCATCATGCACCTTCTCTATCTTAAGTATTTCATATGTTAGCTTGGGTAATATCTGGAATTCTTAAAATTATTGGACGGAGTTAATTTTACACAGGTCAATATTATCTGCTGCTCTTATCCGCATATTGTTGTTTCTGAGCATAATGAAGTTATCTTGGAAATACTGAACTCCCATCAATGAATATCTTCCAAAGCATGTGGTCTTCTATTCTGAGAAAATATTATGTGTAATTTTGTACCAACTTCAATTTTTGTGTCACATTATACAACTAAAAGAAGATCCCCTTTTGGTGATTGTGCAGAACTTATGTGGTCACACAAGTCCAGTAGAGTCTGTAGCTTTTGATTCAGAAGAGATTTTAGTGGTTGCTGGATCTTCTTCTGGTGCCATAAAACTCTGGGATTTGGAAGAAACAAAAAGTAAGTCATTTTTTAATTCTTTATATTATATATTGCATAAAAGAGAATAATGTCCCCATTTGACACCTGTTAATTTCTCATTCTCATTCTTCATTTCAACCATACATTCTCCAAATAAAATAATATTACACACAAATCAAAAACTTCTCATCACTTTTCCACCACACATTCTCACATCAATCACTATTCCAAAATTTTTATTCTCCTCAAAATTAGATTCAAACACAAGCAATATTTGAACCCTGCATTGTTGATTCTCAGAATCTGGAGTGTCTGTTTTCTAGCTTGCAATTTCTGTACTCCATTGTCTGTCAGAAACATCCTTATAAGAATGGTTTTGAATTCGACTTCGCTCAACTCCTAATTTAGTTAATATTCTTAACTGTAGCTGTTCGCACTCTCACTGGGCACAGATCCTATTGCACTGCTCTTGAATTCCATCCATTCGGTGATATATTGGCATCTGGTTCCATGGACACTAATTTAAAGATCTGGGATATTAAAAAGAAAGGATGCATTCACACATACAAGGGCCATACTCGAGGTATAAGCACCATAAGGTTCACTCCTGATGGCCGCTGGGTAGTCTCTGGTGGATTTGATAATGTTGTAAAGGTATTACTAAGAGATTTTTGATAAAAATTGTTTTCTGAAATTAATTATTATCCATTTTTCTCAGTTATAAATTCTTTTTGTGTGGTACAGGTGTGGGACCTTACAGCTGGAAAGCTTTTGCATGATTTCAAATTCCATGAAGGACATATTCGTTCAATTGATTTCCATCCAACCGAGTTTCTTTTGGCGACGGGTGAGCATGTGCTATTACGTAATATAACTGGTTTTTTAGGCACTAAGGAATACAAACTTCTGTAATATATAATTTGTGTTCCAGGTTCGGCAGACAAAACTGTAAAATTCTGGGATTTGGAAACATTTGAGATGATTGGATCTGCTAAGCGTGAGGTAATAGAGCTTGTCCATTGAAAAGAAAGAAGAGATTGTCTACACCAATTGAGTGTGAAATCTATAAAAGTTGTTAGACAAAGTAGATTCGTATCTTTCATGACCAGTCTCTATCCTATAAAATGGTCAATTATACCACACTTACAACAATAAATACAGAAAACAGTTGTGACTGGAATTGCAGCATCAATAGGGTGTAGAAATATAAGTTTTAAATAATTTATTCTGCACGGTAAAACTGGACATAGTGGCTTTTCCTGATTTACATGAAAATTCATCCTATGAAATTGAAGAATGATATGCATCCAAAATAGGCTGAATGATGTAACATTTAAATTGATTGGCTTGTTATTAGTTTCTAATAGGGCTGAGTGACACAACTACTCGGGAATCTTGACTATATCATTTCTTGATGTTAGAATGTACATTGGTCAAATAGGATTATGTTCTTGTCGGGACCCTTTACATTTTTTCCTCTTGTGGGAGTTAGAACTGATTCCCGTTTATCTACTGTTATAAATGTGGGGAGGAAAAAATATATGTACTCAGCTACAAAATTTATTTTGTACACGAGGTTCCTTTTTATGAAAGTCCCCGAGAGGGCTTATTTGATTTATGATTTATGTTTCATCTTTCGTTTCCCTTCTTTTATTTTGGGAAATCTATTGATCAATTCCGATTCTTTATTTTTCTCTTAATTCTTTTTCGATTGAGATGTATAGATCATGTTCATGGATTAACGAGAATGTGTAAAAGCCCTATTTGCCTCTGTTGTTTTATAAGTCTCTTCCTTTTTGCTTATTGCATCGCCACTCTTGATTCTTTTCTGATCAAGATGTATAAATTAACGAAAATGTGCAAAAGCTATATTGGCCTCTGCTATTTTATGTGCCTCTTCCTTTTTGCGTATGGCATCGCCACTCCCTTTGACAACATCCACTAATTCGGAACTTAATTTGAAAGCCATATTTCGACCCGGACATTTTCGGGATGCCGCTTTGGGCTTATTATTTTTTAATAGGTTTTTGTGAATAATAGTTACAGTGTGTTTCATTATTAAGCCTTCACCTCCTAGCGATTCTTTCTTTAGATGAATCTTTTGAATTCATAACCAACAAGGCTTTGTCTGCATTGTATACATTTCTGATTTAGCATCCAAAAGCATGAAACTGAAATATGTTGCACAAAAACCTTTGCAAAATGAAAACTGAATTTCACTTATGTTTGTCCTTTCACCCATCTGCATTATTTTTGATGATATGGTTCTTGTCCTCTTTTCTTTTTCAGTTTGATTATAGTGCTCGAAATATTATATCGATTTAAAACAGTATTTTTTTCCTCTCCTAGGCTACAGGAGTACGATCAATAACTTTCCACCCTGATGGAAGAACCCTTTTTTGTGGACTGGATGACAGTTTAAAGGTTACTGTCTGGACTTTTTGAAATTTATGGTTGATATTTTGGGGGAAAAAATATATTTGAATTCACGTGTTTCATATCCCTTGAACTATAGGTTTACTCATGGGAGCCTGTAATTTGTCGTGATTCTGTCGATATGGGATGGTCAGTTCTTGGTGATCTCTGCATCCACGATGGAAAACTTTTGGGTGGTGCATATTATGAAAATTCCGTAGCAGTTTGGGTATCAAATATTTCGGTAATAATTTTTTGTCTTGTACTTCAAATCTCCAAACACTTCTGTTTATTTACTAACGTACTTTTGGTTTCTTATGTAATGTTTTGGGTTTTCATCAAATCACTAACTTGCCCTTTTCGTGTCAGCTTATAGAGCCATATGGAGCAAGAATGTCAGAACAGCACAGCCACTTGGAGCAAAAATGCAACAGTCTAGAAAGTCCTGTTGAGAAAGAGGAAAGCCATATAAAATTCAAGCCCAATCTACGCTCTACGACGCCAGATATTGAACCTAAGGAAATAAAAAATATATATGTCGACTGTAAGTTCTTATTGCATTTTTTTTTTTGTTTTTCGTCAGTAATATATGGTTGTGTGCCAAAATTACTAACATTGGCACTAATTTCTTTCCCTTTGAAGCTGCAGGTGTAAATACTGTCCCTTCGAAGACAATTGGCTCACTTGATTCTTCGAAGGTTTTACTCTCATCCGACTCCATAGAAATCAGTACTGTGGAAATTCAGAAGCAAGGTTCTGCAATGAGATTGCCTGAAAAAGCTAATGTGACAGCGAATAATATAAATTTTGTCGTGCCTAGCATCGTACCCCGGGATGGTCCGGATAGAAAAGATATGGTTAGTTCTAGAAGGGAATCCAGTGTTGCTGCTAAGGGAAATGATGGCTTGTCTACCAAGCCGCCTCATACAAGGAGGCTATCCAATGCTCGATTTGATATGGAAAGAATGTCAGTATCCCTTGAATCTGCACTTTCTGTGAACAGGACTCCAGTACGAAGTAAGAAGGAAAAGCTTGTCACAGATGAGAATTCAAAGGAGTCCTCCCAGGACGAGCAATCAAATATTAAGACTGTGATGGAGAAGGTCGATAAAACTCCATCAATGGAAACACCATCAAGTAAGGGAAATTGTTAAATTTTCTATCTATAAAAGCTTTAGATATTGAATTTCATTACAAGCTTTCTTCTGTATGAATACAACACAGTTACCTAAGTATTTATTATATTGTATACCTCTATGCTTATGTGTGACTACTCGTCTTTCTCAAGTGAACATGTCCTTTTCTGCTAACGTAAGTAAATATTGACTACCCTGGAATCTGTTGTCGGTTGTAAATGCATGTCTTTGCATATATGCTTTTACCCATCTGCATTGAGGTCATTGCTGTTTGTCTAAGTTGGACTTCATAATACTATGTTAGAATATGTAAAGCAACAAGAATATGCCAAACAACTATTTTTTTTTATGCAGTATAGCACGATGGTTTCATGACCTTGAGGTTATTAGATTGGAAAATTTTGTTTCTGTTTTTGAACTCTCAAATTTTAGTGCCTATATTTATGACTTGAAATTAGTTCATACTCCCAAAATTTTAAGATACTCAACTTTCATGCTATGTTGTCTCAAAATAGTCCATTGACTGTATCTGTGTGCCAACTTTGTTTACATACTGGTACTAGTTTTCATTAATATCTGAAATAATCGTGAAATTTATCTCATACTTTTGTGAATTACTATATGAATATGACTTATACTCTCGATACTGTTCTCATTATTATTTATTCTTCTATCAATCTGGAGCACTTTTCTTAGTCCTATATCATGAAAATTATATATATGAAGATATGTAAATGATTTTTAGCTATAAAAAAAATTGATATCATTTTGAAATGTTTCAGATGACGATCGCCTGAGTCGTAGCAAAGGAGGGTCTTCAGTTAAATATGTCAATGGAGGTTGCTATTGAATATTTTTATCTAGTCAGTAATGACGAGTTGGGCGAAGTATAATTATTCCTATGCTTTGACATTGGCAGTGGCAGTTAAGCATGGAAGGACGCGCAGTCTTGTTGAGAGGTTTGAAAGAAGGGAAATGTTGAATAGTGATGAAACTTTTACTTCCGATGGGTCTCATGTGAGAGCAGCTGAACCTGTAGAGACACCTCTCTCACAGGTAGAACTTTGGCCTCCCTTTTTAGCTTTTTTTTTTTTTTTTTTTTTAATTTATGGTGAGGATGCAAAATTTGGCAGTTGGAATGCCTGCTATTAAGCTGACACAGACCCTTCAATTGATCATTATTAAGATTATATAATTGGTCTAAACATTTGGGTGCCTATTCACATGATATTAATAAGTAATTAAAAAGATCATAAAACGGTACATAAGATAGCTTAGCCTAACGAGTAGTCATGGCTAACAACTGCCATAAGTTTAGTTTTTATGCAGGGTTAATATACAGATAATATTTTTACAGTAGAACTAAGAAATTATACTTACGAAGATGTAGCCCTGTCTGTCTCCCTTTAAAATAAAACTCTTTAATTCTCCTATTCATTTTCAACCACATTTACAAAATAAAATATTTTGCACGTAAACCCAAAACTTTTCCGTACTTTTTAACTACACATTTCCAAAAATTCACAATTCAAAACTTCATTTTTCAGAATAATGGCCATCAAACGGGAATAGTATATATAAATAAATAAATTTTCCTTTTCTAGTTCAACTTTTTATATATGGAGGTTCATTATAATGCATAAAGACATTGTGTTGAAGCATTCCAAAGCTCGTCCTCTTTTAGTTTTACGAATAGAGTAGAGCAGGGGAGGTGGTTGTGGCTATTTCTGTGCTTAAATACCCACATTTAATCCAAATTCTGATTACTTGGATTTTGTGTTTTGACAATGGCCCATGAATGAAAATTGCAGCAAGAAGAGAATCCATAACAGAACTTTCATCTGTTAAATTTATGGTAAATTACTTCAATCAGTGTCCTGTTATAAATTTGACAGCTGAAAGTCGATCATGACTTCTCGGGTTTATAATTGCTAATATTGCATCTTAGTAGAGTCTTGCTTTGCGCTCCTTCCTCCTCTTCTCCCAAGTTATCTTTTTTACCAATATTGATCCTGTTATTTACACTTTATATGCAGAATAGGAATCCACAAAACATTACAAGGGAGGGGCCATATGTGAATGCTAAGCCACCTGTGGATGATAAGCCACCATTGCCACCTGTGAATGATAAGCCGCCTGTGAATGATAAGCCACCTGTGAATGATAAACCACCTGTGACTGATAATATTGTCATTGAAAATCTGATGCAGAATCATGATGACCTATTGAGTACATATCGATCTCGGCTGACAAAGTTACAGGTAAATGTTTTTTGATTATTTTTGGTAATTATATTAATACAATGCTGTTCATTGTGTTCCTAAACCTTCTGTAGTTCAACTTTTGATTGGCAATATATGAGTCTTTGAGCAATGTACTAGACTAATTTGCTTATATACTGTGAGCATATAGCTAAACATACATATTGCCCTACTTGATTGAGTAGTATAAGAAATAAAAATATATGCTAATAAAGTGAAGGTGGCAATTTCTAAATTTAGGGAAGGACAGATTTGATGGATGAGGAATATATTGTGTGGACCAAAAGAAACTTTTTCTCACTAGAGATACAATATTAGTAAAATTTAAAAACAGGTTGGGTGGGGGGGGGGGGGGGGGGGGGTTGGGTGTGAAAATTTGTATAGGTGAATCAAATTTTTGGGAATCAGACTCGGTTAGTCATTGCTTTACTGTAGTGATGGCTAATTTTGACTTCTCTTAGGAATCTTAATAATCTCCTATAGGTTTTCACATAATGTTTGCCCCCCCTCCCCCCCCCTCCTCCCCTATCTCAGAATTAGCTTATTTGAATTTTAATTACTCTAGGTGGTGCGGCATTTTTGGGAAAAGAGCGATGTTAAAGGTGCCATAAATGCTGTGAGGAAATTGCCCGATCATTCTGTGAGTATTTCTTTCAGTATCTCTAGGTGTTTTCAATGCTCTGCTCCTGTCGTTCTTCTTTCTTAAGATAATTTTTGCTGATGCAGGTACATGCCGATGTAGTTGGTGTTCTCATAGAGAGGATGGAGATTATTACCTTGGACCTATTTTCTTGCTTGCTTCCTATGCTTTTAGGATTACTGGAAAGCAAGATAGAAAGGTAATTACTGCATCTAATTTGGTGAATTAGGGACTTAAAAGACAGAGATCTCTATCATCTGTTGTCTGAACTCTGAAGTTGGTTTTGTTATTTACTTGTGCTTTGACCATGTGACTCTTATTGCCTGGTGTTTGATGCTTTCAATACTCAGTGTTGTCTGCATTGATATATTTGCCTTGTAAGAACGAAGGAGGAGATGGGAACAGCACTGTTGATTAAAGGAGGAACTGATCTTTTTACCTTGCAATACATCCTATCCTAACTCAAATTTACTTGCAAAATTTTGACATCCCAATATATTTCATGTGTAGGCATGCTATTGTATCCCTGGAGATGCTTCTGAAGCTGGTAGCAGCTTTTGGTACGGTAGTGCGCTCAGCTGTTTCTGCACCTCCAGCTGTTGGGGTCGATCTTCATGCAGAGGGAAGGTACTGTCGCTGAGACTTTTATTTCTATTTCCCCCATTGCACGACATGTATTAGTCAAACGGGTTTGACTTCAATTACATATTGATGCATTACCAATATATCTTGACAGGCTCAAATGCTGCAAACAGTGTTTCACCCATCTCCAGAATATACAAAAGATTCTTCCAGAACTTCTAAGGTGAGCTTGAGTACCATCCCTGATCCCTTCAACTGTCTGCTTTATTTGGCAGAGAATACCGTGATAGGGTAATTTATAGTACTTTTACTGGATTGGATTGGAGTTTCCCATGCTTTATTGTTTTTCCATGTCAACAATACATAAGAAAAAATATTTTCCTTGACTTATCGGATATTAAAAAAAAAAAAAAAACCACTTCCTAGAGTTCCTAAAATGAATCTTCATGGCATATTTTTTTTTCTTCTGTAGGAGGGGCGGAGTGGTAGCAAAATGTGCACAAGAACTGAATCTGGTTCTCCAACAAACATAGCCTGCATCCCTGTTTGGAAAGAGTAGCTTAGCATATGCTTAAAGGGGGAACAGTTTATCACATCAAGTATGCTTCAATTTTGCCTTGCTAGTCTACTTTTTGCGATTTCCTTCGAAGTTTCTGGAGGCCTACATAGAAGGATTTCGACGTTAAGGTTGTCTGATGATGCATTCTCTTTGGATGTGGATGCCATATATTATTCTGCATTTGTATAGTCTCAAGTATACATGAGCCTGTAATCGTCGTGGACATAAACAAAATGTATACTCATGTTTACTGCAATGGAATTATGGTGTTCAAGGCCTCTTTCTTTCTTTAATTTATGCTCGCTCTCAAAATTATTGCAGAATAGGGGTTAAAATCTCAATGCCCATCTTACTTACTATTTCGTTTCTCAACGATTTGTTTTTCCTACGACACTTGGTCTCGTCTCCTTCCGTTTCAAAATTAACAATCTTTGCAAGCGACCTTGAGTGATGAATGTAAGACTATTAAATTTCACTATTTTGGTTTTAAAATTTAGTGATGATTGGGAAAAAATTCGAAACTCTTTGGAAAAATAAGAGGGAATGCTCGTCATTTTGTCAAAACGTAAGTACACTTGAAAGTTGTCCTAAGTATGCTATTGTTCGGTGAAGATTAAAATCAAATTTTTAATAAAATTTGTTGTAAAATTGATGAAATGTATGTTTGAAAAGTTATGAATGATATTAAATATGTTGCTGAAATTAGTTCTTAACTTTGATTTGAACTAAAATCTTTATTTTAATTCCATTAAACAGGGGATCGGTTAATGAAATATGAATCGAAAACTGAACTTTAATATACCCTAGAACAATATATTTTTGTTATTACAAGATATTGGAAGTCGCTGATTTGTTTGAACTAAAATTTGGAATTTGATCTGCATATGTTTGGATAATTTTTGAAGCTGACAGAAATTCTGCTATTATGGGCAAGAGTTATTTTTTGAGAAACTATTTGTCAGAAGAGACCATAAAGACGATTGAAATGTTATACTATATTAAAATGAAGGGCTATTATTTTTCGAATGTATGAATTACATTCACAATATTATTAAATATACCAATTACAATTGCATCTACGAGAATAGATTGTCAAAGTGAAGTTGATAAAATCCTACATTTGGTTAACAATGTCACAAGAAAAATCGAATAGATTGGTTATGATATCTATTGAAAAAAGATAATCTAAAACAAATATATATATATATATATATATATATATATATATATATATATATATATATATGCCTATTTACTCTGCTTACCTATATACTCTTTTGACCCCTAGTTGGCTATCTTATCATTATTTATTTGGGTAATATTATGCATGCATGTGAACATTTACTGTACATGCCATTTTTGTCCTAACAAAATTCTAAATTATCATTATGAAATGTACTTGGTCCAATATTGCAATAATGAGCTAGGTAAAAAGTTACAGCTACAAAGTTTATTCACAAAAGGAGCTTCGGGTTGTACAATGTTGTATTTTTAGTGGCTGTGAAAGTTGGCCACTGTCTTTTTCAAAATCTCGATCTCAAAAAGGTCTACTGGATGAACTTTATTGCCTGGCAAGCAAAATTTTGATTCTCCACTTGTTAGTGGACCCTTGTAAACTTTTTGGCATGTTGACATTGTAGGAAATTAGTTATAAAAGTTGATAAAGGTTGGTTGGTTTTTATCAATCTTTAATAAAGTATTTATGGATCCCACTACTTGAATTTGGTGAGAAATGAGTCGAACATGTTCTACTCGACGATATATGAGTTTGGTATATTAGAACATCGAAAACTATTTTTGGATGAATAAGAAATTAGTGAATGAAGTAGGGTTGAAAAACATGAGTTCTGAAATTAAAAATCAGATTTCAAAACACTAAACCGCCACTCGAGCAGTTGCCTCTCGCTTAGTGAGCGGCGGAGTCAATCAATTGAAATCTAAATTTTAATCTAAATCAAAGTTAACAATTAATTTTAATAACATATTTCATGAAATCCATAACTATTTAACTTTTATAAAAACTTACTAAAAATCTAATTTTAATCTCCACCAAACAGGAGCAAAATCACAATAAATTTGAATTTTTCTCTTTTCTCTTATTATCTTTTCCTTCCGCCTTTTAACAAGATCTTAACCCTTCTAATTTTTTAAAATTTGTAGATAATTATCACATTAATTACAAATTTCCCATTTCCAATCAAAATTTTAAGTAATTAGAACCTAAATTTGCATTTTTACTATCAAACTGTGTATATGGAATGTGTCTGAACTCATTATATCCAATTTGACTTATATTTTTCGAATTGTGTCTATTTGATTGATTATTAGTATTGAATATTAGTTATATGTTTTTCCTTTCGTACTTGAATTGATTGTTTGTATAATATACATTATAAGATTTTTAAACGTAAATATCCATTTTCTTGTGATGAACAAAACATTGTTGGAAAAAATTGGGGGTTTTATTAGTCGGTTTGACCAACGTTTGACCAATTATTGTAGTGGGTCCCGTTAATTGGATAAGATATTTCTTTGGCCGAATGCGTTCTACTCCATAAGTATATTAATGTAGTGTATTTATTTTCTCAAAATCAATTTAGGGTGAATGGGAAATTAAGGCCAAAAGATGACCACTTTAAGTTGAAATAAATTGAAATAAAAAATAATGAGAAATTGGAAAAGTGTCAATCCCAGATAGGAAAGTTAGAAAAATATAAACCACTTTATATTGCTCAAATTTGAGACTTGGGTTTGATCCCCAAGGGTACCAATAGTTTTTGAAGGGGAGATAACATATATGCTAGTAGGTTGGGCCAAAGCCCATACGCATGCGCCGCCGACTTGCTCGGCACGGCACGGCACGGCACGAGCACGGGTCGTAGGCTTGATTGGACTTGGGCCAAGCTGATATATATTTTTGGTAAAATAATATTAATTTATATTATTTTATTATTATTTAAAATAATAATAAATTTATTTTATATTCTTATTTTTTTCATAATTTTTCTGTGGCTGACATGTGGATTCTTCTAGAAGGATGGTTAATGGTTGATGGTTGATGATTGATGTCCAAACGATTTGTATCTATTGAAGACACAACTTTTTGACCGTTGTGTTTTCTAGACACAACTTATCAACTTCTATAAATAGACCCCTATATTCCCGATTTCATTCACTCCAAAACCAATTCTGATTTTATTCTTCTTCCAAAATTCTTCCTTAGTCCGCACATTATTCATATTTTGCATTCAGCCTCGGAAAAACTATTTTCATGCATTTTTAGTCCTCCAAATTGTAGAAAGATCAAAACGTAAGTAGGTTCGCCGAGACTTGTAATTTGTAATGCTACCGTTACAAGTCGAAGTCATTGTATCTTGGAAGACAACTGCTGGATTACCATCGTGCCAATACATGTATTATCGTCTTAAGGAGAAAGAGTCGAACTCTTGCTTCGACCATTTTATTTCATTCAATTTTCACGTTATTATTTTGCCCAAATCAAGGTGATATCATTACTTTCCAATTTCCAACAATCTTAAGACGATAATGACAAGTAATATTGCATCTGTCGTACCCCCTAATAATGCTCACGGGGATAAATCGAAAAAATTCACTCTCATTCACGGGAGTGAATTTTAAGAGACGACAAAAGAAACTGTTGTTTTATCTCACGACTCTGAATTTGGCAAAATTCTTGAGTAAATATGATCCAACTGTTGAGGAGGATGAAACAGATTTTCAAAAAAATAAACAACATTTGATACATGGAGTCATAGTGACTTCTTGTGTAGGAACTACATTCTCAATTGCCTTGACAACACATTATACAACGTATGCTGTTCGGTCAAGATAGCTAAATTACTGTGGGAATCATTGGAAAAGAAGTACAAGACGGAAGACACCGAATTGAAAAAACTCGTTGTAGGCAAATTCCTGGACTTCAAAATGATATATTCTAAAATAAAATAGTAATGAATCAAGTTCAAGAGCTACAAATCATCTTGCACGATATACATGCAGAATGAATGAAGCTCTCTGAGTCGTTTTAGATTGCTGCGATTATCGAGAAATTACCACAAATTTGGAAAGAGTTCAAGAACTACCTGAAACATAAATGCAAAGAAATGGGACTTGAAAATCTGATTGTACAGTTAATAATTGAGGAAGATAATCGCAATTCTGAAAAGAAATCTGGAGAGTTGTAAATAGAGGCTAAAGTCAATTTGGTGGAGCCAAATACTAGCAAGAAAATGAAGCACTCGGGTAATGTCAAGCAAAAGAGCAAGACCAAGAAATTCAAAGGAGATTACTATAACTGCGGTAAGCCTGGTCACATTGCAAAGGACTGTTGACAGAAAAACAAAAACAAAAAGGACCATGTACACTTGATCGAAGAAGACATATTGTCTAACGGTGTGTTTGAACGAATGCTTTGAGATGTTGTGTTTGAAGCAAATATGGTGGACAATATGAGAGAATGGTTCGTTGATACTGGCGCTACTCGTCACGTTTGTGCTGGTAAGGAGATGTTTTCATCTTACACTCCTATCAATGGACGACAACTATTCATGAGCAACTCGGTAACATGAGAAGTTGTTGGTCTAGGTAAAGTAGTGTTGAAAATGACATCATGGAAAGAAGTAACACTTATCGATGTGTTGCATGTTCCCGATATTAGCAAAAACTTGGTGTCTGGAGCTTTGTTAAGCAAGAATGAGTATAGACTAGTATTTGAATCTGACAAGTTTGTACTCACCAAAAATAACATGTTTGTAGGCAAATGGTACTTAGCAAATGAGCTATTCAAAATGAATGTAATGCTTGCACTCCGTGATTTTGATATTAATAAAAATAAATCTTTTGCTTACTTGACTGAGTCTTATAACTTATGGCATGATAGGTTAGGACATGTAAATGTTAATACTTTATTTAAACTAGTAAGTTTAGATTTATTGCCTCCTAATACCTTTGATCAAAATTATCGATGTGAAACATGTGTAGATGGTAAATTAGCTAAAACATTGTTTTATTCAGTTGAAAGGAACTTAAATCATCTAAACCTATTTCACAGTGATATTTGTGATTTAAAGTTTGTGCAAACTAGATGAGATAAAAAATATTTTATTATTTTTATCGATGATTGCACAAGGTATTGTTATGTCTATTTGCTAAGGAGTAAAGACCAGACCATAGAAGCATTTAAACAGTACAAGAATAAGGTTGAGAATCAACTAAGCAAACGAATAAAAGTTGTTCATAGTGACAGAGGTGGGGAATATGGAGCACCGTTCGAAGAATTTTGTTCAGATTGTGTGATTATTCAACAAACTACAGCTCCTTATTCACCTCAGTCTAACGGTATTGCGAAACGTAAAAATCGTACTCTGAAAGAAATGATGAACGCTATGTTGATTAGTTCTGGTTTACCTAAAAAATTTGTGGGGAGAAGCAATTCTGTCAGCTAACCACATTCTAAATAAAGCACCATACAAAAGTAGGAACGAAACTCCTTGTGAGTTATGAAAATGTCATAAACCTTGGTATAAATACTTAAAAGTGTTAGAGTGTTTGGCTAAGGTAGAGATACCAAAGCCTAAACAAGTTAAAATAGGGCTTAAGACCATCGATTGCATATTCATTGGATATGCTAATAATAGTAGTGCTTTTCAGTTCCTTGTACATAAGTCAGACATTCCGGATGTACATTGCATGGCGCCTTGGGATGAGCAAATCTTCTTTTGGCATGATTATTGGATGGTAATTATACATTGTCATCCATTTTTCCACACAGACAGTATATATCTACGAGGGTGCATGACTTTTTTGAGAAGACTGGATGGGATTTTGGGCGATTACTTCAGGCTCTTCTATCAGCTATAGTAGAGCAGATCGCGACCATTCCACTATGTCTTGATGTCTCGGATCGTATTTTTTGGAGGGCCACATCAGATGGTAGATTTAATACTAAATCAGCATGGCAGCTGATCCTCTCTAGCAAGCCAGTTCAGGATTCATTTCGCTTACTGTGGAGCCCTATCATACCTACTACCATTTAGTTCTTCTGTTGGAGACTATGGAAGGATTTAATATCAGTTGATGTCATTATCCATAGGAGGGTCGACGGTCATTTGGCTTCTCGATGTCAGTGTTGTTATGAGATTGAGACCATCACTCATATTTTTACTAGTAGTAGTATTTCAGATCACGTTTGGCAACATTTTGGGGCTTTATTCCAGATCACCATGTGTAATACTCCGAGACTTTGTACTCATTTAATTTGTTCATTTATTTTTTTTGGATAATAATTTAAACTTTTCAAGTTTTATATGGCCAGGTTATTAGTGATTGCCAAGTTTGCTTTGTTGACTATCACGGTAATGGTCAATTCTTTTACCATTAAGCATTACTCATGTTTACAACTCTTTTGAGGCTTCATATATTCAGTATATTATCCATAAGGTTCATACAAATTCTCCAAGGATAGGTACAAAATCAGATTTAACCAAAAGAGACCACCTCATGCTTAGTACACCTCCTACTTGTTAATTTATCATTGTAATGGTAAATTCTTTCACCCTTAAGCATTAGCCACTCTACCACTTCTTTAAGAATTCAAATATGAGACATATTAGCCATACATATCATACAAACTGCCCAAGGAGTGATACAAAATCAGAATATAACTAGAAGGTGACACATCCTACTTAGCATGTGATGATTTGTCACTTTACTTTAACATCAAGTTTCTTTAACCTTAAGGCTTCTATCACGTCTTCTAAAGTATTATCACCTTATATATATATATATATATATATATATATATATATATATATATATATCTTATAAGTCACATGAGGATCCAAATATGGGAAATGAAGAGTCAAGTATGGCTGCATGAAGACACATCATGCTTGGACACCTTATGCTTGGAGATACTTGTCCTTTAACCACCAATTTCTTCATCCTTAAGTATCAAGCACGATCCCAACCCTTAAGACCCTTTATATAGCCCCTAAAGAGGACACTTAACCTAAAGTTTCTTCAAATTATCCCCAAGTGAAGAGGAAAACAAAAGCCTAGCACTCTCAAGTACACATTTCAACCAAAATTACTCCAAGTTTTAAGGTAAGATACTTTCTATACTCAAGTGGTAGGATTTCATGGTAATATTTATGCTTAAGCTATATATGAAAACCATAATATGAACGTTGTGAACAAGTCCATAAAGTTAGATATCTATTTATGCCTTAGGACAAGTCTGAAGGGCACCGGCAAGCTGAAATGTGCAAGTATGTGTTTGAATGCTTTCTTTTGTATAGTATTAACATGTTAAATCCAAACATGGTATTTTACTGAGTATTCTTTATCCTCATAGTATTTTATACTAAATTTCAGATCCATAATCGTTGAGTTGGTAGAAGTCAGTCGGCATACTCGATGATGGGTTAAGGATAAAGTTATTTTGTATTGCAATTCCCTTTTCGTATGTTTTGTTCAAAGACTGTTTTCCATATATTTTCTTGTGGTATTATATATAAACATTTATAAGACATGATGTAATATGGTACTGGAAGAAAATTTTGTAATCATATCTTTCATATTATGCTAAGAGGCATTTTTATAGACATTTTCATGCAATGATAAAAGATGCAAAAATCGGACACGTTTTTAAGGTCAACCCAAAATGCTATTACTAGCTCTATAACTACCTATTGAAGGCTCTAAAAATACTTCTGCATTTCTCTTTGACTTGTCTGAATATGAGCGTAAGAATCACTCAATTCGGACATTTGTGGCCTGAGATATAAATTTTTAAGCGTCGAAAGGTCAATCTCAAAGTTTCTGTGTAGTACCTCACTATTTTTAGTAAAACATCTATATCCTATGATTTTGGAAATTTTCCATATTTTAAAATAGGAAACTAGGAAATATCTTTCAAATGCTATAGATTTCATAGAAAATGGAATTGGGATGAATTTTATAAAAATATTTGAACTGGCTACCCCAATTCGCCGTGACATCACTGAGTTCGTATATGTAAAGAATAATTTCGAATTAGCATACACTTCTGCTGGCCATTAAATTTTTACAGAGATATTTTACTACAAATTTAAAATAAGTTTCCAGTATGTATTATATTTTATTTAAGAGTTTTTACATGTAGCGAATGCAGAAGTTATTATGTTTAGCACGGGACACTCGAATCTTAAAGTTCTAGGTGCCATAGCATGGTATCAGAGCGGTTATACTTTTCTGTAGATTTTTTTAGATAATAAGTTCAGTATGAACTTTATATATTATTGATTGTGCATAAACAAATTTTAAGAAAGTTACTGCCCATCATCATCGAGCAAGGTAGCATCTGACTTTTAACCGGCAATCAAGGTAAAAAAAATATTTTTTTCAAAGTTTATGAGTTTTCCTATGCAATGAACTGCTATATCTATTGTTGGATATATGAATATTGTGAATCAAGTCATGTCTGTGATGATGAAGTCATTAACACTTATATGTAATTGTTTATTAGAGCATAGTAGAGTAACATAATCAATTTTTGTGTCCTAGTTATGACACGAATGATAAGAACTCCCACAAGGATAGAAGTTTGTGGTTTTGCGTAGAAGCGGGACATGTTAGTGGAATTTTATTATAATTATTGTATGCATCTGCTCCATAGCCTCGAGCAACATCTTGATCTGCTAGACTACATTATTGAGATATTGTGGGAGATACACCATGGCATAAGGGATAAGGTGAAGATACATATGTTATATGAAACTGTTCCAGAACCTTGGGCTTCAGTCATAAGTAAGATTGTGCAATCGTCTGATGATGACCTTTCATATAAGGACATTACATATTTACTTCGAGAAAGTTATGAAACTAGCCGCAATTTACAATGAAACTTTAAGGAGACTATCACCTTATCCATGCATTCTAGTTTACGAGCTACCAATTTTAGGCTAGATAATGGACATTGGCTAAGTGTTTTTCGAGAGTTCTCGATGAAAGTCTTCCTATACCATTCCTAGATAGTTCAGAGCAAACCATGTTAGAGGAAGACCCAGATGACGACCCCGAGGAGGATCCAGAAGAAATAGAAGATTAGACGCCATCTTATCTAGCATCTTTGTTTTTGGAATAGAATAAGATGTAATACGTACATCTACTTTTGAATATATGTATAGTGCCTTAATATGATGTTTGTTTGAAAAAAAATAATACTATATATAGATTAAGGAAAGTTGTATTAGCTTTTGGCTTTTTCTAAGCTAGTGTTACGTTTTGAAGTAATTCTAACTGGATGAATATTTTTCGTTCAAAGGAAATGCCTCCAAAGCGCAACCACGGAAGTGCACCAAATTCTAATATGAACTTAGGCAGTGGCAATGCTAATGCTAGTTCTAGTGGTGGTGAAGTTAATATAGCAAACTTTGCACGAGAACTGCTTACCGTAATGCGGGAGTGAGGACAACAACAGGCACCGCCTTTGATTGGGCAACGAACACTAAATCAACAAGTACCAATTGATCATCAAGAGCCCAGCCAATGAGCTATTCAACCTTAAATAGTACCTAACCCGAGGGATCGAACCGCAAATATAGAGCATTTCGTGAAATAAACCCTCCATCGTTCGAGGGGAGCATGGATCCCTTAGCAGTTGAAGACTGGTTACGGGAATTGGAACGTATCTTTAAATTTATAAGATGCGAAGATGCTGAAAAGGTAACATTTTCAGTGTTTATATTAAAAAAAGGGGCTAGCCATTGGTGGGACATAACTACTAAGTTGTTAACATCTGCCGAACAATAGGCTATAACTTGGGTAAAGTTTAAGGAACTTGTAGAAGAAAAATTCTTCCCAGCATCTGTGAAAGATCAAAAGGAGACGGAGTTCCTCAGACTCCAGCAGGGAACCATGACTCTCGTGGAATATGAGCACAAATTTGAGGAATTATCAAAGTTTGCCCCACATTTAGTGGATACAGAGGAAAAGCTGGCTAGAAGGTTCGAACGTGGGCTTCAACCTTATATTCGTGATATAGTGCCAGTTCCTGAGTTGAACACTTATCGAGAAGTCCTGAAGCAAGCACACACTATTTCTTATCAAAGAACTCAAAATGTTGAAAATTTTCATCAAGTTCAAAATTTCTCTGATAAGAGGAAGTAGAACTTTGATAGACAGAATAACAGTAAAGAAAAAAGAAACAATGCACCAAAGAAAGGAAAAACAGAGATAGTAGGAGTTGGTGGTGATAAACGTTGTCCTAAGTACGATAGAGCTCACAAAGGAGAATGGCTATTGGGAAAAAATGTTTGTTTCAAGTATGGAAAATCAGGACATTTTGTTAAAGAATGCCCACAGAATCAGACAAAGAAGGCTGAAAATGACAAGAAAGGAAAAGTAATAGTTTTTTCCTTATCTAGTCAAGAAGCAGAGTGAGACCCTAATGTCCTAGTAGGTATCGTCTCTGTTTCCAATATGTCTGCATTTGTACTTATAGATTCTGGAGCTACACATTCGTTCATCTCTTCTTCATTTGTTGCAAAGTATAAAGTAGAATGTGAATTCCTTCCGTATACATTTGAAATCTCTCTTCCATCTGGAAAAATACTTGTTGCCGACCAAATAGCTAGAGATCTTAAGATGGAAATTGATGGTAGAGGTATATCGGTAGATTTAATTTTGTTAACAATAAAAGACTTTGATATTATCCTTGGTATGTACTAATTGTCTAAAAACTATGCAACTATTCATTGTACCAAGAGAGTGGGAATTTTTCAAAGATCGGGCGAGAAAGAGTTTCATTTTTTGGGAACTGTGACAAATGCTTTGCCTCGTATAGTGTCAGCAACTCAGGTTGAAAGGACGCCGAGAAAGAAATTATGTCAAGGATTTCTATTATCGATGTCCAACATTAAACAAGATGGGCCGTCACTTGATGATGTTCAAATAGTTCAACACTATAAAGATGTTTTTCCAGAAGATCTTCTAAGTGTACCAGTAGGCAGGCAAGTAGAGTTTACCATTGATTTAGTACTAGGAGCAACACCTATTGCAAAGGCTCCATATCATATGGCATCGTTGAAACTACAAGAGTTGAAGGTACAATTGAAGGAGCTTCATGATAAGGGTTTCATTATACCAAGTGTATCACCTTGGGGTGTACCTATGCTATTTGAGAAAAAGAAGGATAGAACATGAGGTTGTGCATTGACTATCAAGAATTGAATTGCCTCACTATAAAAAATAAGTATCCACTTCCAAAAATAGAAGATTTGTTTGACCAGCTTAAGGGGGTTACAGTATTTTCAAAGATCGATCTAAGATCAGGTTATCATCAATTGAAAATTAAGTCAGATGATATCCCTAAGACGGCTTTTAGAACGCATTATGGGCATTATGAATTTTTTGTGATGGCTTTTGGATTAACTAATGCCCCGACAGCATTTATGGATCTAATGAACAGAGTATTCCATGAATACTTAGATCAATTTGTCATAGTTTGTATTG
Source organism: Fraxinus excelsior (assembly GCA_019097785.1). Classification (NCBI taxonomy): domain Eukaryota; kingdom Viridiplantae; phylum Streptophyta; class Magnoliopsida; order Lamiales; family Oleaceae; genus Fraxinus; species Fraxinus excelsior. The sequence continues at coordinate 30,256,744 of CM032625.1, read as the reverse complement.
ATGACATCTTAGTTTATTCAAAAAGTAATGAAGAACACGAGAAACATCTTACGATTGTCTTGGAAACCCTAAGAAAAGAGAAGTTTTATGTCAAATTCAAGAAATGTGAATTCTAGTTGGATAAAATAGGTTTTTTGGGGCATGTAATCACAACACGAGGAATTGAAGTAGACCCAACTAAAGTAGAAATAGTGAATAATTGGGTAAGACCGACCAATGTTGGAGAAATACGCAGCTTCTTAGGATTGGCTGGTTACTACAGAAGATTTATCGAAGGATTTTCTAAAATAGCAGAACCATTGATCCAGTTGACTCGTAAAGGGATAAAATTTCAATGGACAGAGAAATATGAACAATGCTTCCAAGAGCTGAAACGAAGATTAGTTATAGCTCCAGTATTAACAATACAAAACGGACCAGAAGGATTCGTTATATATAGCGATGCTTCGAAACAGGGCATAGGGTGTGTTCTGAAGCAGAAAGGAAGGGTAATAGCTTATGCTTCCAGACAATTGAAACAATATGAACAAAACTACCTATGTATGAACTTGATCATGAACACACTGCCTTCATAACCGACCGAGGGCTCTATTGTTACAAGATGATGCCCTTCAGTCTCAAAAAATGCCAGGGCCGCTTACCAACACTTAGTCAATACCATGTTTGCTAAGAAAATTGGTAAAACCATGGAAGTATACGTTGATGATATGCTAGTAAAAAGTATAGATGCTAGAAATCATCAACTACATCTCGCCAAAATGTTTGAAGTTCAGAGAAAATATGGGATGAAGCTGAACCCACACAAATGTGCTTTTGGTGTGAGCTCGGGAAAGTCCTGGGATACTTGGTAAATCGGAGGAGAATTGAAGTAAACCCAGAAAAAATACGGGCCATCATTGAGATGCACTCCCTAACAAAGCCTAAAGAGATGCAGAGCTTAACTGGGCGAGTGGCCGCCCTTAGCCATTTCATATCAAAGTTGATCGATAAATGTAAACCCTTCTTTGACGTCTTGGCAGGGAGAAAGAAGTTTGAATGGACTCCGGAATGCCAACATGCTTTTGAGGAGCTAAAATTACAACTAGGAGGACCTCTAGTGTTATCAAAACCAAAGGCAAGGGGGGTGCTCACATTATACCTAGAGGTATCTGAGCATGTCGCTAGTGATATTTTGGCTAGGGAGGAAGAAGGAATACAACATCCTGTTTATTACGTAAGTAAGGCTCTACATGAAGCTGAGCCCTATTATTTTCCCTTAGAAAAACTAGCTTATGCTGTGGTGATAGCAGTAAGGAAACTAAGGCCTTATTTTTTGGAACATCCGATTGAAATCTTAACCAACTATCCGTTAAGACAAGTTTTGCAAAAGCCAGATACTTCAGGTCGGATGGAAAAGTAGGCAGTGGAGCTCTGCCAGTTTGACATAAAGTACAAACATCATACTTCCCTGAAAGGATAAGCCCTCGCTGATTTCATCGTGGAGTTCAGCTCGGTTCCAATAGAAGAATTTCATTATGTTTTGCCTTGGGAACTCTTTGTAGATGGCTCCTCTAATGAGACTCGATCGAGGGCTGGAATTATCTTGATCAGTCCTAACAACCAGTTATTCTGTGAAGTATTATCTTTTGACTTTAAGGCGTCTGATATAAATGTAAAATACATATTTTTTTTTCTCCTTTTTTGTGCTCGTGTGATTAATCAATATCAAAATGTACTCATTACGTTCATATTTTGATTTAGGTGACAATTCTATGGATATTACGTAATTTGGAAGAAATAAGCGAATAATGACCAAAATGAAAGAAAACGAAGTTTGGGGACTGAAATGTAAATACTCAAAAGTTATGTGGAACCTCGCGATGAAAATTTGAGAGTGTTAGAGGTCAATTAGATGAAGAAAGAAGTCAAAGGGATGAATCACAAGCAAAATATTATCACATATCAACTCTTAGCCTAAAATGTTATGCATTGAATTTTCAGTCTCGGTTTGAGACCCATTTTTGACATGAAAAACGATCATATTGAGTTAGCTTTCCAACGCATCTTGAATCGTCTCAATTGGATATCAGTAGTGGAAGATATGATAAAAATACTTTAAACTGCTCAGTTATATTGGTTGGACGGCTAGAATTTAAAAACAGGAAGCAATTTTTATGCATGTGCGACTATCCCATTTTCTACTAGGCACTCGCCCTGGCTAAATCGGGTTCGCTTATCTCTTCCAAATTACGTCATATCCATAGAATTATCACCTAAATCAAAATATGAACGTAATGAGTATATTTTGACACTGATTAATTATATGAGCACATAAAATAAGGAGGGAACAATATATTTTTTACATTCCTATCAAATTCCCTCACACTTGACTTCTGCATGTTTTCGGGCAAAACTCAATTTTAGTTTTCCAAAACACCCTAGTCGTAATACCATAAATATAGAACAATCAAACTCTTTAAAGCACACAACACATCATAAATAAACATTCTCGTACAACTCATAATCAATTAGCTAACATTTTCAATGAAACATAATAAACTAAATATGTAAACCCTCATGGATATAAGCACGGAAGTGGTGGCAAATGAGAAGATATGCAAGCATATGGTAGATCATCTCCATTGAAATAAACTTGAACGAAACAGTTACCTTTTAAACACATGAGAGTTGAGTGCTTATATCCGTGAGGGTCTACATGTTTAGTTTATTCTATCTTCATATGAAAAAGCTAGTTAATTGAATATGAGTTGTGTGAAAATGTTTATTTATGGTGTGTTATGTGTTTTAAAGAGTTTGATTGTTCTATATTCATGGCATTACGATCGGGGTGTTTTAGGAAACTAAAATTGAGTTTTGCCCGAATACGAGGAAAAGCCAAGTGTGAAAAATTTGACAGGAATGTAAAATATATATTTTTCACTCCTTATTTCATGTGTTTGTATGATTAATCAGTGTTACTCATTACGTTCATATTTTGATTTAGGTGACAATTCTATGGATATGACCTAATTTGGAAGAAATAAACGAACAAGGACCAAAATGAAAGAAAATGAAGTTTAGTGGACTGAAATGCAAATACTTAAAAGTTATGTGGAACCTCACGATAAAGTTTTAAGAGTGTTTGAGGTCATTCGGATGAAGAAAGAAGTCAAAGGGATGAAGTACAATCAAAGTATTATTACATATTAATTCCTAGCGAAAAGGTTATGCATTGGATTTTCAATCTCGGTCTGAGACCCATTTTTGACATAGAAAATGATCAAAGTGGAAGATGATATCTGAAGTAAAGTTGTAGCCCTTTGAATTAGCTTTCCAACACATCTTGACTCGTCTCAGTCAGATATCATTAGTGGAAGATATGACCAAAGTTGTCCAATTATATTGGTCGGACAACCGCCAGACCCTAGAATTCAAAAACAGGAAGCAACTTTTATGCTTGGGCGATTGTCCTATTTTCTACTTGGTGCCCTTCCAGGCCAAATAGCGAAAAAAATTCTGGTTTACGAATTTAGGTCAACCACCTATAAAAACAACTATAAATACATATTTTAAAACCCTAGAACGTAGAGAACGCCTCCCATCTTCACTCTTTGTTATTTTGCTCTTAGAATCATAAGTTGTATCTAAAATTTTACACTTGGTCGAAGGAGATTGAAGTTTCGAAACCACAATTGTGAGATCTAAATGGTTTTTCTTAATTTGATTTATGTTTTTTAGTATCGAATATTCTTCTATACTTATTTTCATGATTGCTATGTTTAATTGTTAGGATGCCTACTAGTTTGTTATTCGTTACAATCTATCTTTGAGTTGAATATCAAATCCGTAATTGTTTGATTCCTTTAACTTGTAAAGTACTAGGACCTGATGATTTTCTGCGATAGAGGTTATTGAATCTTAAGAAAAATGTTTAAATATATTGAATGCAACCGCTTGTTTTTGTATTATCTAGTTCATCGATTTCTGTATTGTGTAAAGTTGTTATTAAATTGAATCTTGAGCACTGATCTAGGGTTATTTAATAATTAGGGTTAATTAGAATGATTGTTTCTAACTAACTAAAATTAAGGATAAATATGAATCAATTCTAATGGTGAATATTCAAAATATGAATTGAACTATCCTTGCATCTATGATCAATTGTGAATTTCCGACGGTGGATGTGGACTTAGACCAATGTTAATCTTTTGATTATTTTCGTTAATATGATTTTCATTGTTATTAATTGCGTCATTTACAATTGTTTGAATACATAAACCCCCAATCATTATACGAAGCATAAAATATTGAATTAAATACTATTCGTGGGATTGACCCTTATTTTCACTACTACATAAGTTTTAGATGTTAAAGTATTACTTTTGGGTGTCTGCAATAGCACACGCCAGCCTCAAATAATGAAGCATACGAAACACTCATAGCGGGCATAAGGATGGCGAAATATATGCGGGTTGTTTACGTGATAGTATACAGTGACTCAAAATTGGTGGTTAATCAGGTCAACGAATCTTACCAAGCTAAAGAAGAAATGATGAACAAATATTTAAAGATTGTCAAACACGAGTTCAAGAATTTTAAAACCGTGTTAGTCAAACAAATTCCACGGACTCAAAATAGCCATGCCGACGCTTTAGCTTGATTGGCAACAAATGAAGGGGATAAAAGAATTTGATAGCATTCCAGTGGCGAGAATTTGTCATCCAGCCATTGAAGAGCTGGAAACCGTTTCTATGGCAATCGACTCGAAGTCAACATGGATGGATGATATCAAGTCATACTTGAAGACGGGTTCATGTTCGCAAGATCCAGCTGAAGCAAGAAAACTTCGAGTTAGGTCGGCGAGGTATACGTTGATTGATGATGTCCTTTATAAGCGAGGATAATATTTGCCTCTATTGAGATACTTGAACGATGAAGAGGAACTTTATGCTTTGCATGAGGAACATGAAGGAGTGTGTGAAAATCACGCTGGTGGGCAGTCATTAGTTTATAAAATAATAGGCAATGATACTTTTGGCCTACTATAAAGAAGGATGTACTAGAATTTGCCAGGAAATGTAATAAATGTCAGCAATTTGCTCCTAACATTAAGCTTCCACCAGGAGAGTTAAATTATGTAATGGCTCCTTGGCCTTTTTCCAAATTAGGGGAGGGGACGTGTTATTTAATTGATCCCATGCCAATTGGAAAAGGAGGGACGAAGTTTGCAATTGTAGTAATGGATTACTTCACTAAATGGATGGAAGTTGAGCCCCTGGCCAAGATAACCGAGCAAAAAACTACTGAATTCATATAGAAATCCATCATATGCCAATTTGGAATACCACACTCCATTATGACTGGCATTGGGAAACAGTTTGACAATCTTTGCTTTGCTAATTTGTGCTAAGAGCTCAGCATACAGAATCACTTATCTATGACTAACCACCATCAAGCTAATGGCCAAGTTGAAGCAGTCAATACGATCATTAAGCATATGCTCAAAGCCAAACTCGATGCTCTTAAGGAAAGATAGGTTGAGGAACTCCCTAGTGTATTATGGTCTTACCGCACCACGTACATGAATAGTACATGAGAAACCCCTTTCTCTTTAGCTTTTTGGGTAGATTCAGTTATTTCTCTTAAGATGGGAATTCCATCCATTCGGACGATGATATACCAAAAGGAAGAAAACGAGAAGGCACTATGAGGAGAACTAAATTTAATAGAAGAAAAAAAGAGTGATGCTGAAATTAGGAATGCGGTGTATAAGCAACGCAACATAAAGTACTATAATCAGAAGGTTAGGAAGTGGGTTTGAGGTCGGTTACTTGGTATTAAGGAAATACTTTCTAGCTACAAGAGAATCGAACTTCGGATCCCTAGGACCGAATTGGGAAGGCCCTTACATAGTAACTAAGGTACTATGTAAGGGGGCCTATGGACTGGAAGATATCGAGGGAAAACCCATGTTGTACCCATGGAATGCAGAATATCTTAAGAAATATTATTAGTGAAATGGAAAATGTCCTTTGTATCGCGCATAAATCGTTTATAATAAAGCGTTTGTTTTGACAAACAAAAATTTGAAAAAATATAAACTCAAGCCTTGCTTATTAGTAGGCCGAGCTAAGGTTGCATGTGCTACAACACTTAGTAAAATTTCCTACAAGGAAATCATTCAAGCCCTGCTTATCAGCAGACCAAGTAAAGGTTGCATGTGTTGCAACACTTAGTAAGATTTCCTACAAGGAAATCATTCTAGTCTTGCTTATTAGCAGACTGAGCTAAGGTTACATATGCTGCAACACTTAGTAAGATTTCCTACCAAAAAATCATTTCAAGCCCCACTTATCAGCAGGCCGAGCTAAGGTTGCACTCGCTGCAACACTTAGTGGGATTTTCTAGCAAATAAATTATTTAAAACATTACTAGTTAGCAAGTTGGGCTACAATTGCATGTGTTGCAATGCTTAGCTTAAACGGACGTGATAAATTTTAGTTTCATAAGAATTACATAAATAATAAGATTTCGAATAAGACAAAATATTAGATTGATAACAACATTCATAATTTCATTTATAAATTAGAGTCACAAAAAAATTACAAATGGAGTCTTCAAAACTTAACAAAAAACAAATACAGTGAAACGAAATTACGAAGTTGGGAGATTTTGTAGAGGTAGGAACTCATTAGCGACATCCTCGTCGGCTGGGGAGATCTGGACCCATGCCGTCTTTGACAGCTGCTCAAGCTCTTGTTGCTACTCTTTGTATGCTTCAACTAAGAAAGAAGTATTGAAGCTGGGCCATTCTTTGTTTATGTATTTGATGATCTCGCCCAAAGTGACGACGTAAGCATATTGAACTAGGGCGTTGAACTCAGGAGAGGCCCTCTAGTTCTCAATGGCCTTGGAAGCCTTGAGCTCTACCTCTTCTGCCTTCTTGGTAGCTTCTTCAACTCTCTGTACTGCCTCATTAGCCCGAGCTTTTTCTTCGTTAGCTTACTTCTTTTCATTTTCAGCTCGAGTTGTTGCCTTTTCTCTCCAAAGTTGCAAAGCCTTATTTTCGTCCATTAGCTTAAGCTTGGTGGTCAGCTAGCATTCAGTTGTTGTCCCATTTTGTTTAGGTGGTCTTCATAATTTTTCTCCTTTTCTACAAAACTCACCTTTTCTGCCTCTACTTTATCAAAAAGGGCTGTGGCTCGAGCTCTCACCTCGAGCATCCTATCCAGCTCGTCTTTTACCTAACAAATAGGAAAAGAGCTGGAGTTATAAAATACTATATTTAAATTGAAGTCCTTAAGACAAATTAACTTGAAAGATTACCTTCTCTGCCATCGACATCATGTATAAAATGGACCCATGGCTATGGAGTTGAACTGAGATAATAGCTTCACCACACCAACAGGTATCTTAGCCAAGTACTGTTTTTCCCTCTCGTTCCAGCTTCTGGTAAGGAGAGTCGTTGATTATCTTAGAAGAGAAGATAGTGCAGCCGTAGACTCCCTAGCAGGAGAGGGAGCTCTTAAATAGTCGAAAAATATGTGTTATCAACATTGGGTCTCTATAAATCCGGGCACTTATCATGTGACTTTAAGGAGCTAGTTATTGTGGTTAGGGTAATGGCAGTAGGCACTGATGGAGATCCTTGGTGAGGCAACTGAGAAGTGGACATCTCAAAGGAAGATGCTGCCTGAATAGATTGTTTAGGAGGTATTCAGATCGGTGCCTCTTCAGAGGCTGTACAGGTTCAACCTAGGTCTCCTCAATTTCAACTACCGCCTCAATAGGGGTATTTTTCTTCTTAGCTGCCTTGTATCCCAACATGTTTGGATCTTGGTCTGAAACAAATTTTAATATAAGATCAGTATCATGTTAGGAATAAGTATTGAAAGAAACAACATGAAGCACACTTACAAAAAGAGGTAGGGGTCAAAGTCGCAGCTCAGGTTGAGACGGAGTTGGTGGCAGGGACTGGAATAGGCCTGCTTGAAATAAATTTGTGTTTGAAATCACAAATTTACAGGACCTTGCCTTTTTAGGAGAGCTTGGATAGCATCAATCTGTCTATGAGTGGCCGAACTCAGTATAGATGCCTTGTAATCTACAAGAGAAAAATGGAGTAATTAAAAGAATGATCTCGACATAAAACCAAAACAAGAATCAAAGGTGATCTTTTACTTACATAAGGAATGATAAAGAGAATGGACTATACTCTCCATATTTACCTCGGCAGGATGTAATTGTCACTCCCCTAATACGTAGAAAAACTTCATTTTCTACATTTTTATTGAGGATGGTGTATCTAATACTGACAGACCCCCGGTCCTAGGCCTAATGCTGGTATACCACCAGCTTGAGTTTTTTGCATCATCTTTAAATGAAAAGAGAGAATTGAATTAGGATACACTAAGTTCGGGGTCTCCTATTTAGTTCCATAAGATTAAAGTCACCACCAAGGTTCTCCACCCATTAGGGTAAAGTTGGGTAGGAGCTATTCCCCACGACGATAAAAATTCACGAATTATTCTAGGAAAAGAGAGTCTTAAGCCGTCCTGGAGGATTGCTGAATTTAAAGCTACACATCCTACTGGCGGAGTAATAGCTCTACCGAACTAGGGATACTATACTTGGCTCTCCAACTAGCTGACATATCTCCAGTAACTACCAACCTATAAGAACTTGCCCCCCATTCCCTCATTCTCCCATTTGGAACTCACTTCTCATTTCCCACGATTTTGGTCCATATTTCTATAAATTATTGGTTGTTTTGGGTACACCGAACTAATGGGAACGGGTGCTAAAATCTCCTAACAGTCAAAACTGACAGAAGATGAGCTGAATGATGGAGTGGACGAAGAAGGTACGGATTTTTCCTGTTGGTTGCCCCAAGACTGTACCCGTGATTCGTCTGAACTCATATAAATTGGGAATAAGTACAAAAAATGCAGGAAAAATGAAAGGTATTCTTGCTAAAGGGAATACCTAAATGTGGTCGTCCTCACTTAAAAAGTGACAAAGATGAGAAGAAAATATTCGAAGGAGCAAAAGTTTGAAATATGAGAAGGTAAAAGTGAGGAAAATGAAAGGTGAAACTCATTTAAAAGAAAGGAATATCAAAAGATGTAATCTGGATCGTAGGATGAAAAAATGGAAGGAAAATCAATAGCTTGATTTTACTACTTCAAAACAGTGTCGTTTCATTAAAACTTCCAAATGAAGAAATCACTATGCTTGACAGCTCATCAGTCGTTCATGGTGTGACACTTGTCTATATCATTAATTGTTGTTACAATTCTAAAATAGAAAGATATATCCAATATTGCTAAGGTCAGCCTATCACATAGGCAAAGTGCTGACCTGTGGGGTAACTGTTTATGACCGACCTCAGAAGTCGACAAAATACGGTTTAAATATGTATGGTAAGCTCGTACTAATGTGAGTTCGGGAATGCAAGGTCAACTTGATCACGTAGTTAATCGAGGCTCAATGAAGCATAATGATTATAGGTTTCTTACACATTGTACAACCTATCTATGAAATCGTGACACTTGGCAGATCTTACATCAGCGCCCACTATTCACACCAATGAAATACTTTAGCTTCATTCCCTAAGCAATTCATTAATTATTGGAGACCACATTTGAGATTAACTCATAATGACCAGACAAGCTGAGCTCCTTAACTAATCCAAACATGCCAATGAATGTACTTTCTCAGCTCTGCACTATAGCTGACAAAATGGGTAAATGACAGGTGCATGCAGGATTTTCCCTATAAAGAGAAAAAGATGACAAACGGAGGCATAAGAATATGAGATTTCACATTACAATATTTTCTAAACTTTTTCATATTTCAAATATCTCATTAGAAAAGAAGATGAAATCATTGTATTAAACATTTTACGATCTTTCATTATCAATCAACTCTCCATTATCCTTTTAAGTTGGCTTGAACTTTACCTATATAATTTTCAACGTCAACAGCATATAAACTCAAAAACATTGTTCATTAATGGATATATAAAAAATTTACATAGTACATAATTGATATTCTATGCAATCCCAGATATTTAACATAATTTACAAAGACATCTATAGGGATATGTTTAGTAAATGGATTAGCTACCATTTGGTGTGTGGAAATATATTGAAAATTTGCTTCTTTCTTTCCTATGATGTCTTTTAAAAAATTATATTTTGTATCATTGTGTTTGGTTTTGTTGTGATACTTAGAATCCTTTGTGTATGCAATAATTGTTTGACTATCATAGTAAATCATTATACGTTTCACAACACCAATAAGGACTTTTAAATGCTATAAGAATCTCCTTAACGAAATAACTTCGTGTACCATTGAAGCACATACTACAAATTGTACTTCAATTGTGGATAAGGAAATGCATGTCTGTTTCTTTCTACTCCAAAAGATGGCTACACTATTAAGCAATAATGCATATCTCGAAATTGATTAGCGCTCATCTAGGTCTCTACCCAATCAGCATCTGTGTATCATTTTAAGCACAAATCATTTTCTTGATATCACAATGAATAATTAGTAGTACCCTTTAGATATCTCAATATCCTCTTAATATCTTCCCAATGCACTGCTTAGGATTAGATTGATACATGTTGACCAGACTATCTACGTAACAAATGTCGAGATGAGTACACATCATAACATATATCAAGCTCCCAACTGCACTAGAATATGGTACTTTGGACATTTCTTCTTTTTACTTAAGAGTCTTAGGACACATACGAAGACTTAGAGTTCCATCTTTCGATACAGGAGTGTCAATGGATTGCAATTCTTCATTTTGAAATGTTCAAGGATTTTCTTTATATATGGCTCTTGTGATAAAGCGAAAAGTTTTTTCAAATGATATCTATAGATATTAACACCTATTATATAATCTACTTTACCCATATCCTTCATTTTAAAATTTGAAGATAACCATTTCTTAATGGTTTTAATATAATCCTTATCATTCCCAACTAGTAAAATATCATCTACGTATAGTGATAAAATCACAAGTTTCTCATTGGACCTTTTCAAATAATACAGTAATCTTTATCCTAACAAAATTGTACTAGATAACTGCTTTGTCAAATCTCAAGTACCATTGTCTACAAGACTTCTTTAGGCCATAAATTTATCTTTTCAATTTACGTACTTTATTCATTTGGCTCGTTTTAGTGAAACTTACTGGTTGTTTGATAAGTGTATAAAATACACTTATTCGAGAGTCTAAAATATCGATATTTGGTAATTCTTCCGACAAAATATATTCTAAATTGTTGTATTTTATGTTATATAGTAAAACTCAATGGTTGAACGATAAATCAAAAGAAAGAAGCAAAAATTGGTGAAAATGACAAAATTCAAAGTTTGAGTACTAAATTGTAAATACTCAATAGTTAATTCAGACCACAAGACAATACTTCAAAGACTGTTAAGAGACAATTGGATGAAATTAGAATTCAAAAACGAATGGAATATGATCAAAATCAATTTCTAATCGTACAAGTTATATTTCAATTTTTTAATCGAAGACTGAAATCGATATTTGACGTAGTGAACATCTGAATTGGAAATATTCTATTTCTATCAAAGTTGTACCCCTTTGAATTATCCTTCCAAGTCAATTTTAATTGCATTAATTGGATATTGGGAGAGAAATTAAGGCCAACATACCGACTGTTATGTAGAGACAAAAAATCTGCGTACGAAGACAATTTTCCTCATTTGATTGGAACTCTTTTAGAAACCAATTTGGACATGATTTTCAAATTTTTTTTCTATCCCTACAAGTACCTAACAGCATAATACGTACTAGAGACCTTTGATATACATATTATACTCCAATATTATCAATTTCATCATCAAAGGAGGAGAATTCATAGTTTTTGTGAGAGAATTGAATGGGACTTGCAAGAATTTAATGAGTGTATTTGAGCCACATTATTTTGAAATAATAGATTGATGGAGAATGTGTGGTTGAAAAAGAAGGAAAAGTTATTGATGTGATGGAAAATATTATTTTATTGAAAATGTGTGGTTAAAAATGAGTAGAAAAATAAAAATGAAAAATTTAATATGTACCAAACAAGAGCGTAAGTGAATATTCAAACTTGATTTTTGGGCAAAAAAGAGAAGGCATAAGTGGAAATTCATCAAGAAACCATTGAAGAGATTCAATATTTCAAGCTTCATCTTCATCTTCATCTTCTCAATTTATCAAAAATTCGGGTTATGTCTTTTCACTTAAATATGATTTCTCGTAATTTCGATATGCTAGGCTAGTTTTATACATTACTAGGATAAGATGAACCTTTGTTACGATATTTTTACTTCTTAATTAATTATTTTGACTTTAATTTGATTTGATTTGTCGATGTTTAGTATTGTTTTTATAGTTCTTTTCAATTGCTAGATTACCAATTGAATTGTTAGTGGATTTTATTATTATCGAGAGAGATAATACGGTTTAAGCATAATATAATAAATATTGTAAGATTTGATAGATGATAGATATATACCTCTATACTTTATATGGTTTCAATAGGTATTGTAGCGCTTGTTAATGTATTTATCATGTTTGCATCTTTCATCGAGCAATAGAAGGGTCACATTTGAGGAATATATTTGATCGCTATCGAGAAAGGCTTTCAATTAAATTAATAACATTAACCAAAATAAATGATTTCAAATTGTCATTTTAGTTGTTATACTAAAAATGGAATAATAAGGGGGATTAGACATATTAGCAATGCATCTCACACATTTGAAAAACACAATTACTTACTTTCATTAGTTTAATTGATAATTTAGGGATTAATATAAAAAATCACAAAATTTGTTTGATATTTGATTAAAGTTGCAATTAATTTTAACTCGATCAAACACGTAGTCATTGTGGGTTCGACAATCTATTCATCATTATATTACTTGATCAGGATCTCGTACACTTGCAGGTTTCAAAGGATCATTGTCGTATGTAGATTTATTAATCCAATTCTCCTTTTAGAAAGACAATCTTCACGTCCATTTGAAGTAATTGTAAATCTAAACATGCCATTATGGTTAAAAGTAGATGAATTGAAATAAATCTCACTATTGGTAAAAAGGTATGTTCATAATCCATACCTTCCAATTGGGTATAATCCTTTGCTACCAAGCGAGCATTATACCTCTCTATAGTTCTATTAGCTCTTCGCTTTATATTGAGAACCCATTTGTTCCCAATAGCTCTTCTCTAAAACAGAAGATCAAACATGTCCCAGACTTAATTTGATTTCATAGACTCCATCTTTTCTCCTATTGCATTATCCTAATTTTCCTTTCCAGGGCATGATAGAGCTTCTTGTACTAATTTTAGTTATTCATCATCTTTCAGAGATACTAATAAAACTTGGCTTTTAATCTCAAAATGACATTTAGGCATACTTTTTCTAGTATTTTTATGAAGTGAAAGCTCCAATTTTACCCTGTCACTTGAAGATAAATTGCTCATATTTAGATTAACAGATGTTTGCACCTCAGTTGATCAATTAAGTACAACTCTTCATCTAATTTAAACAAAGTTTATCACTTTTTTAATTTATCCCCTGCTAGGAAATTACTCTCAAGAAATGCCATATCTCGTGACTCTATTTCAGTTATAGTCCATCCTGATTTTCATCTATGAACACATACACTTTGGATTGGTCTGAGTATCTTATATACACTTCTTGCCCTGCAGACCCAATTTTCCCAACTCACTTGAGGAATCATGGATATAGGCAGTTGATCCCCATGATCTAGAAGAACTTAAATCAGGAAATGTACATGTCCAAAGCTGATATGGTGTAATAGGTACTGATTTAGAGATAACTCTATTCAAAATATAGGTCACAGTAACAAAGCACATCCCCAGTAGGAAATGGGCAAGTTAGCATGCACAATCATAGATCTCACCATTTCTAGCAACATTCTATTCTTTCTCTCAATAACACAATTTTGAATAGAGTTCTCTTTAAATTAGTACCTATTACACCATATCAGGTTTGGACATGTAGATCATTTTGTTGTGGCGTGTTGAGAATAGTTAATTTTCTAATGATTCCCTTATCATTACATAGATCTTTGAGCTATTCATATAGATATTCATGCCATCGGTCGGTTCTTTAAGTTTTCTCCTTTTTATCTATTTGATTTTTTACAATATTTAAATATCGTCTAAAGTATTTTAACGCCTTTGACTTATGAGAAATCAAATAGATATAACTATATTGCTTGAAAACGTCTATAAGAGGCTCCATGTTTTTCCTTCACATTCATAGGGCCACATATATCTGAATGGACTAACTACAACGAAAGTTAAGCTCTTAAAACTTTACATAATAGTTTTCGTGTTGTTTTTCCGATTAGGCAATATTCACAAATAGTAACGAAACCTTAGAGGTTGAACCTAGCAAGTCTTCTCTAGATAACCTATTCATTCTTTCTTGTCCAGTATGTCCTAATCTAGCATGCCATACACGTTTATCAACATTCAAATCTTGAGAAGAAGATACATTCATAGAAAAATAACGATCAATATAATAGTTGTAAGTGTTTGGATAACAATCCAACACTACAAAGCCACCTGATAGATATCCAGACCCATAATAAACATCGTCATTACAAATACGAACAAAATTACCACAAAAGTTCAAACTGAAACCTAATCTTAAAAGAATAACAGCAATTAAGTAACTTCGTATCCCTATTGCAAATAAAACATCATGAAAGAGAATAGTACGGCCATCACACAAATGCAACTTGCATGTATCAATCCCTTTCACCTCTACTCTATCATCATTGCAGACGTGTTTCCACTTTGTAGAAGCTAAAATTCGACGAAACTCCATAAATGCTTCTCGATCCCTAGTTACATAGTCTGTCTCTTTTTGAGTCTACAATCCACATAGAATGAGATTCAGTTAGCATAATAATGATTGAAACATAAACATCACTAAAAGAAGTATTTATTGGAGCTACATTTTGTGGCTCAGGGTATTCTCGAACAAAGTGTCCTAGTACCTGATAGTTGAAGTATTTTAGTTTGCTATTGTCTTTATTCTTTCCAAACAATTTATCCTTCTTGTTGCGCTTGAATTTATTCTTTTTAGGTCCATGCCCAGTTATATATATATATATATATATATATATATATATATATATATATATAATTTTAAACAATTTTGAAATATTTTTCATTCTTAAAAAATAGTTTTGGGACCAATATGCAATTCTTCAAATTGCATAAGGAATTCACACGTACCTCCATGTGCAAAACAATTTCTATTTTCATTTTTCCTTTTTTTAATCATAGTTACTATTCATCGTCAAAAAATGGGCAGAACTTTAAGAAATTTATCCAAAATTATGGAGGCCATAACTTCTTCATTTCAAAATCAAAATTAATGTTTTTTTTTATATTGTTGGAAATGTCTCGAAAAGATCTATTCATCCCTAACAAATGGGTAGCATGAATCATAATGTACAAGAAGTTATTATGTGATTAAGTTTCGATTTTTTCGACTAGGGTTCAATTTTCCCCAAGAATACTAATCCATATGACATGAAATTTTGCATACATATTCTACATGCTATCATGAACCTACGGTATAAATTACATGAATTTATATGTAGGATATCAAAAGTTACCATTAATGGTTTTCAAGCTTTGGAAGAAAACCAACGTACATGCACTTGATTGATCTAAACCATTTACAACATGTAAATTAAGTAAGAAAACAACCTACTTAGGCTCTGATACCAATGTAAAATGTACTTGCATGGTTATAACCGAATTCCAAGTAGTGAAACTTACTTGAAATCACAAAAATGAAATTGAATCACTTGCATTCGTTTTGCTTCCTTTCTATACTGCTTTGTACTCGCTTTCTAGTTAGAAACTCGATCACAAGGGAATGAGTTTGATAGCATCAATCCAAGAACCAAATTTATGATGTTATACTTCCAAATCAACTCACTACCTTTATGTGTTTGTCACCATTTTCTTCACACGTGAATTTTGCATGTATTTTTCATATGATATGGATATAGTGGATGTTGTATATGGAAGTTATGGTTTGTGAGAGATTGATTTTCAAATTCAATTTCCGACTCCTCCCTACAAACATTCTCATTCAATTCAGGTCGGGTCAACCCATATGGGCCATCCTTTTATTCCAACAGTCTTGTTCCCGCAACTCCAAACGAATAGAAAAGACTGTGTAATTCGAAGTTGAATATGTCATTGCAATCATTGAACGCTAGGGAAGACATCAAATTGCCTTGAAAGTTTAAAGATGGATTAGACAATTCACGACCTAAGTCTCATGTCCAAGAAAGCAAACGAATTCGACAAAAGTTATAGTTACCATTTGCATAATTTTCTACATACAAAATCACTCTTTTATTTGTGAAAAATGTCTCATGTGGAAATTACATGGAACCGTATTTTTAAGTTCCAATTTAAAAAATTATGTAAAGTTTGTTTATACAAAAATCAAATGTTAATTCAAACGTCTAATATTAATAATAATATTATAAAATTAATTAACCTATATAGTTATCATACCCCACACACACACACACACACACACACACACACACACACACACACACTTGATCTCAATCATAAACCCTAATCACTCTCTCTCTCTCTCTCTCTCAACGGTGTCGCTGGAGATATTGTTGGCATTGCGGTGTGGCAATCACGATTGTTGTGAAGACACTCACGTAGACGTTACCACCACCGCTACGAAGACTCAACCATCACCACTGTGACCATTACGAAGATGCTTACGATCGCACTCAAGACACTACTACTACATCGGCAGCGCCCTGAAGCAGTAGCACAACTGTGAAAATGATACTACGGCCCCATCACTCCGAAGCAGCTAGCATCACTGTGCAATGCCAATATGTCGAAGCAGTGACTGTGATAAATTTGGATTTGATTTTTTGGTGGTGTTTGGGAGGTCATTGTGATGGTGGCTGCGGTTGTAGTGATATTGGTGGTGGTTATGGCAGTAACTACGATAATTTTGGATCTTTTTTGTGTTGTATGGGTGGTGGTGGTTCTAGTGGTGAGGTAGTGATGATCCTGGAAGTGGTGGTGTTTTTTGTGGCGATGGCAACGATGGTGGTGGTAGTGATTGTGGTTGTGCAGTGGTTATGGGTGGGATGAGATAGAATGGGGTATGGGTATTTGTGACCAAATAATTTGTAACTAATAAATAATATGTTACTTAAAAAATGTGATTGTGACTGAAAAATAATTTGTGACCAATTAATTTGATAATTTGTGATCGTGAAATAAGTTGTGACTTATAAAATTTATGATTTGATATAAATAAATAAAATGTGACCTATTAAATTTTTGATTTGTGACCAATAAATAAACTGACCTATAAAATTTGTGATTTTGTAACTGATAAATAAATTGCGACCTATAAAATTTTTGATTAGTGACCATGAAATAATCTGTAATCTATAAATTTCTTGATTCGTGATTAAGAAATAATTTGTGACCAATTGATTCGATAATTTATAATCAAATAGTATACAATTGAAACATTAATATATTTAGTTAATAAAATATATTTTGAAATTAATTATTTCATAAATAAAATTTAATTAATATCTAATTTTTGAAGTTTTAAACCTTGTTTATTAATTTTGAAATGGGCCAAACTTGATCTCTTATACATGCCCCGCCCAAAAAAAATAAAAATAAAATGGGATACTTACAAAAATACCCTTAAAATTAGGGATGTTTTGAAAAATCATATGAAAGATTTTTAGGAAGTAAAAAATACTGTGTAAAATGAAAACGTGACACAATGTCACTTTTTTTTAAAAAAAGTGACACAAACTCGAAAAAAAATTGACAAACACTAAAAAAGTGATAGAAATCAAGAAGACGACTGAAAAAAAGTGATAAACACTAAAAAAAGTGACAAATTTTAATAAAAGTGACGAATTAAAAAAAGTGGCATAAATTAAAAGTTATACAGATTAAAAAAGTGACACTTAAAAAATGACAAATCAAAAAAAGTGACAAACTCAAAAAAGTGATGATTTTTTTTAAAAAAGTGACACAAATAAAAAAAAAGTGACAAACGCTCAAAAGTGACGAAATTCAAAAACAATGTTATTGCCTAAAATGTGATATACAACTTTTATTAAAAATGATGTTTGTTATGCAAAAAAGTGATAAATTTTAAGAAAATGACAGGAAAAAAGTGACATGCATTAAAGAAAAAAAGTGAGAAAAATTCAAAAAAAAAAGTGACAAACATTTACAAAGATTAAAAAAGTGGCAAACATTAAAAAAAGGTGACAAAAATTCACACAAAGTGACAAACACTAATAAAAGTGACAAAATTCAAAAAAAGTGACAAAACATCAATTAAAACATTAGAATCAAATCTTTCATTACCAATCATACAACTCAATAAGGGATAAGTGCTTTATTATGCATTGTCAATTTAGTGAAAAATCAGAATATCCAACAGTAAAATCACAAGTAATTATTCGAAGTGATAAATATTGTCCATTCGAAGCACTTTTTCCTGCTGTCAAAATCTTGGAGTGATGTTTGATGGCCTAGTTGTCAACAACTTCAATAAGGGTTGGCTCGTAATCACTGGGTGCCTCGAATCCATGTAGGTTCATCACGGTGACAGCGCTGTTGGCAAGCCTACCACCAGGAACATCTTCGCGGAATCTGACACCAGTTGCCAATCCAGGACCACCAATTGCAATAGGAACAGGTTGAAAGTAACAACAGCAACCTCTCTCAGCTTTTTGATAGCTTCAACGACACTCTTAAACTTGTGGTGCTTCTCCAAGCACTTGGGCATCCCAACCTCGTTTCACAACATCCCAATCATTCTCATAACGATCCATTGTGACATGCATGCGACCTCTACCAGATGCAATCTGGGCATCAATACCTTTCTCGCGCAAGTTTGCAAGATCATTTTCAAGAGTCTCCACAAAGCCTACACTTGAAAATTTTGTGTAAGCGCAATTTGACGGGTCAATTTTTACTCTAATAAAACCAATCACAAGGACGAAAAGCTCCAACATTATTGCATGATGTTACACATTTGGCCTATATTACTAAACAATGATCATCTGACAAATTTTAATATTTCTACAAATTGATAGATGATTCTCAAAACTGGTTATATTTGAATAGAACAATAAAGTTTTTGCCCTGAACAAGCTCAGAAGCACTATAGATGCTGTAAAAACAAATCACGAAATATGAAAAGTTCAACATTATTGAAAAGGGCAGAGGTAATTTCACAAAATATAAATCAAATTTAGTGAAGCGAAAGACATTAAAAACTTTTTTTAAAAAGTTGCATTGCATTGCTTATCAACAATTCCGTCCCACATAAAATCTCAGAACAATTTAAAGTTGTATCTGAACTTACTCTTCTTCATATCATAGATAAAACTTAAAGATTATGAATCCCTGTGATTGAGTGTAGTAAAATGTACTGTTCACGGCTAAATTAACTCTCATCTAAAGAATATGACTTTTAGAATTGCTAATTCTCTATTTAAGCAGGATTCAACAACACAAAATTATTAAATTATATCTTTTGAAAGGATTCATGGCAGCAGAACAATGACATGTAATGATGTTCCCATGGTTAGCATTTGGACACATGCTACCATTCCTTGAACTCTCCAAAAAATTAGCAGTAAAAAACATCTTAGTATCCTTTGTTTCCACCCCAAAAAACCTACAGAGGTTGCCTCCAATTCCGTCCAGTTTAGTTGGCCGAATAAAGCTGCTCGAGATCATACAAAAATCATGGCATAATTCACATAAAAATGCATTTGGAGCAATTAATCAAACACTTGATATGCACAATAATTGAAAGGAGTAAAATCTTCTCATGATTCTATGCTAAATCCAAATATTCCACAAACAATCACAAAACCAACATCAACTACACTCATACTCCCAACAAAACTCAAAAAACTCCAATCATGAGCAAAAATTTAAGATAAAGAAGAAAAATTTCGAAACCCATAAAGTTGAGCCAATTTACCTTTGATTTCTTGAAATTTTTATGGATGGAAGTGTGAATTCGTGGATGAATGATGTTGTAATATAATAAATCTTCAAAGCTCACCGAAATTTGGAGAAAAACGGGATGATGTTGATGAAAATTTTGAACAAATTGTGAGGGAAGCTAGCTCTCTGTGTCTCTGTGTGTAGGTAATTGAATGTGGTTGGTTTGGGGAAGTATAAATTACGGTGATTTAGAGGTTTAAATTTATGTTTAGTGTATTAATCTAATTAGTTTCTTTTTTACAGTAGGGGACCTAATTTTCCCAAATAAAATCATCAGTGTTACAGTCTTGGCCTGATTTGGTTGGTTGGGTCCAGTAACCAGCAGTTCGTTCTAGGCCTGAGATTAGATTCCTGTTGAACCATTAACAAGTCCAGCCCAAAATGATAAATAGCTTACAATTTTGACAGAATTAACATACAGATTCTACCAATCTTGGTGGAGAGATTCCTGAATCCAAGATTTGTTACATATTGATTGGTATGTCATTATTTAATTTATGGTCTCTCTATATACATTTAAAAAAGTATTACTGTTCATATTAAAGTATCTTGCAGAAGTACGGACAATTGGAGTGCAACAACTTGCATGGATTCCACGTGCCCAACAAGATCCTCGTATTCCACTTAAGAATCAGTATTGCTACGTAACATTATTATTTTATCATAAATATCCGTAAGCTACTTGAGATTTATTTGTTTGTTTGAAAATGCAATCTTGAAATTTGGTGGCTAACCTAATTTGATATAATTTGGTTTTAAATTGATATAATTTGGTTGTTTGTGTTAAATACTTGATTTAATTTTAGAAGTTAAACCTCTAACTACTTAGGTTTGTAAATTAATAAATAAATATGGTGGTGTTGGTAACTTGGCATCAATACTTGTTTACCTAACCTAATTGAAATTAGTATTCGTGATTTGGCGGGCATTGAAAAGTAACAAATAAACAACCGCGTCCCATTGGGTCCATGCCGCGTCAAGAAGGAAGAAAACCATTTTATAGATATAATCAAAGATTAATTCAAGTGGAAATGAAGTCAACAAATCATACACTTTGAGGTCCATGATGGAGTTTGTTTTTTCTTTCATATTTTTCAAGATCGACCTAAAATATTTCGTTGACAAGAATCTAGAAAAAAAGAAAAAATAGTGAAAGTATGCAATACTTTTTGATTACTCATACTATTGTTATGTTTTTCCACTAGTTGATTTATGATTCATTTGTCATGATTTTTTAAAAGTCAAAGGAGCTTTCGAGCGTTTGACTAATTTTATGAAAATATTTCTTTTAATTTTTTAGAAGAAGTTGGTCCAATGCGACTTCTTTTAAAAGGAAGCTCTTTTAAAAGTTAATTTTCAAACAAAAAATAAAATAACTTTTTTCAAAAATTATTTTACAGGAAACAAAAATAAAAGTCATAACAAACGGACCCTTAATGTTATTAGCATATTTGGATGTTGTAGTTTGTCCTCGCGGGTCTTCTTTTGCTTTTATTAACCACTACTTTACTTACCCGAATAATAAAAAACGTTTGTTATGCATCAATATTTATAATTTTTTTACAGATTGATGGTGTGATGATAAATTGAATTAAAATTGTCATGCTCATGTAATATGGGTTAATGGCATAAAGAAATTGGGAATTTTTTTTATTTGATTGGTCAAAATCTCGTCATGCCATTTGTTAATAAATAAATCTATAAATTATGGTAACACAACAGCATACTAATATACTTCCCATCTTTAATTCCATAATTATGTACAAATTTATTTGGTCCCCAGACAGCATGATCCGGACACTACTCAACATAGGTTTCAATATGCTGTACTTGTGCACAAGTGTGCATTGCACGGCTTTGTAACACAAATTTCACATGATGATCATGATCTTTTTAATGTTTGAAATCCAAATCCTAAGAAGATCATCTTGGAAGACCAAAATAAAAATACAAGTTTCATCTCGTATATTATGTGGAGAAAACCTTACTTTTCTTAATGTGAATCTTAACTTACTTTTTGAAACACGCTATTAACGTTTTACACTTTATTTAGACTCTCGCCACTAAAGCTTCCTAATTGGCGACATATGTGGTCTCTTGATTAATCTCTATTTTTTGGTATGGTTGTAACTAACCTAACTTCCCTTCCAAAATTCACCAAACAAATGTTTGAACCCCCCACTCCATTGTCTCCATTTGCACTCGTCTCTAAATTATCTCGATAATAAATTAATGGGTAAAAGGTAAATGTAATAAAGGTCCCCTTGCACCCCCCGGGGCATAGCTCAATGGTGTAAATGATAAGAGTGAGACAGTTTCAGCTGAGCTGACAGCCGTTGTGTGAAAGTTCGATTCATGCCTCTAACAAATGTTTACCTTAATAAAGGCCCCCTTGCTTTATTATATTTTTCTATCAAACTATCTACCTTGTACTTTAGTCTGGATACTTATTTACACAAAACAAGAGTTTTTCCTAAAAATGTCGTGTATCATTTTTTTCTAGTGTCCTCATTTCTTCCAAAACCACACCCTTCTACTGGAATCATTGGAGCCTCTACATAGCACTAGGAATTTCTACACTAGATATATTAGATACAAAGGCCTTATGGGATGAAGATAAGTGACGATAGAGCACCCAAAAAAAAAAAAAACCTCTAGTTGTTTTGGATTTGCCCTTGAATAGATACACCCAAAAAAGTCTTATGTGATAATTTATTCACCAAAAATATGTCATACCGGAAGGACCCCAAATATCACCATGAAATATGAATAAGAGTAAAAGGTGCCGACGCTTTATAGGAATGTGGAGGAAAATGAACTGTATGATGTTTTGCTAACAAAATTTACAATTGCAAAGCGGTCAAGTTTTTATTTATGAAATAATGAAGGAAATACAATCATCTTTTCCGAATTCAAGTCTCGAAATTCACAATGAGAGAGAATTTTTTTTAGCTATGCTATTATTCTCCCTTGTAATATGGAGTACTAAATTTAAACACAATTTTTGAAATAAAAACTCGACTTTTATCAGCAACTGAAGACAACGAAAAATCTATTAATTAACTTTTTGCTTATCAAAACATGCGGTATAAGTGGAAAAGACATTTGGCAATCTTGTCATGTGCTCAATTGCTCTAGAATCAATAATCCTTGGAGGTCGAGAATGTGTTTGAGATTTTAAAGCTACGAAGAAATTACCTCATTTTGCAACACAAGAAGGAAAAAAAAAAAAAAAAATGACTTATCCTTTAGATGATCTAAAAAATCATGTCGAAACTCTAATTGTTCTGTAGTGAACGGACGCTCATTTTGAACATTTTGAGTGCACTCTTATCACTTGAAATGTGATATCCTCCTCCTTTTTGCACTACCAAAGAGGTATCCGATTTTTTCCTTGTCGCACATGAACAATTTCACTGATTGGGGCCATTGATGAAAAATCCTATTCAAGTTGTGATTTGCAAAGGAGGACTTTCATGGCTAAATTGCTTCACAGCCTTAGGATTATGTTTTGTACGTACACTAGACATCTCTTCTCCCAAAATAGCAAACGTGACCATAGGAGAAAAATATATAAGATGAGAATCCCAAAAAATAGAGTTGGCTCCGATATCATGTTAACATGGTAAGACGAAATCTATGTTTTTTCATAAATCAGAAATTATAACAAAAATTGCATAATTTGGACTCGTGAAGTATACAATTTATCATAACTAATTTGATTCATAACAAATGGCACATAATAGCGAACTCTGCTACCATGTGACAAATATGTCAATATAATATATCGACCTAAGTATTTGACAAAAATTAATGTTTGTTAAATGGCATGAGGCGATTTCATTAGAACTTATTATTATTATATAGATACTATTCATGACACTTGATATCTTTAACATACTTTTTGACTCCCATTTTGCTCTCCAGAGCAAATTTTCCCTTTCCCATTTTAAATATCCATTCATTAACTTTAATAAATGAAGTATTTCTATACAAATGTGATAAATATTACTATACATATCTCCACCAAGAAAAGTAATTTTGAAATTTATGTCAAAAGAATAAGATACCATACCATGTACATTGATTTATTGCATCTTTGAAACACAAAATGATACAAAACACGTCTACTCAAATGTAAAAATTCTCAAAACAACAATGTTTTGAGAATAATAACGATATTCAGCTCTGTCGTTACTTAGCGCCCGTCTAACTATCAATAATTGATTGAACATCTTCACTTAGAATATTCAATTATTTAAAAATATTTAATGGACACAAAAATAAAAATTATAAAATAATCTCATTCATATTAATTAAATTAATTAATTACTTACTGGGCTAACTAATTTGTGACTTTTGGCGCATTAATGATTCATATGACTCTGCAGTATATATTGCACAGTGCGTTCTCACAAGTCTCTCCGCTCCGTCCGACCGGTCTCCTTTGATTCTCTCTTCCTTCTGTCGCTCTAATACAGACATAGATACACAACACAAGCAACATATTTGGAGCTTCATTTCAGTTGCGGATTCAGTCACGACTGAATTACATGATTCTCGGATTAATTGAATTCAAGGCCTCTAAGGTATGTGTTTTGCGTTGCACGATTCTTGTTTTCTCTACGTTTTAGTTATGATAATGGGGTGGATTGATAAATGATGATTGAACCCACGATCCAGTTCTTCAAATTCAAATAAAGACTGTTTATATTAATTTTCGTTTTGGTAGAGGGAGATGTTTTAATTACTAAATAGGGTTAAATTCATCGATGGTCATCTAACTTTATATTTGTTGTTAACGTTGCTACTCGATTTGATTTTGTTTCACCATAATCACCCAGCTTTATCTCAGTATCGCCGTGGTCATCAAATTTGATTTTATTTCATCATAATCAATCAATTTTATATAACGTTTCACCATGATCACTCAATATTTTTCATCATTTTCACTAATTTTAAAATGGTTAAAACGATAACATTGCATTATATATATATATATAATAAATTTTAAAAAAAATAAAAATAAAAACTTATTTTGAAAAAAATAAAAAAATTAAAAACTTATTTTAAAAAAAGTTACTTAGAAAAATAAAATAAAATAAAAAGTTATTTAAAAATAAAACTTTCCTTTAAAAATAAAATAAAATAAAAAATTATTAAAAAAATGTTTTAAAATAAAATAAAAACTTATTTTAAAACAAATGTTTTTAAAATTTAAAAAATTACTTGTTTAAAAAATTTTTGTTTTATATATATAATACAAAGTTATCGTTTTACCCCTTTTAAAATTAGAGAAAATGATAAAAAGAAATTGAGTGTTATATGAATTTAGGTGGTCATAGTGAAACGTTATATGAAATTGGATAGTTATGGTGATATTAAGTATAAAATTGGGTGGTCATTTGTGGACTTAACCTTAATTATGATTAACGATTTTAGTGCTTACTTTATATTACATATTTATTTTCTTTACCATTGATTTAATGGTAGAGTTTTGGGAGCCTGAACCGATGCATTCGGGTTCAATACATTGTTTTTGTCATTTATCAGAATTATCGCAATCTCAAATTGATGAAGTGTTTGTTAAAAGTCACTGGCTATGACGTGTTTTTACAGATTTATATGCATCTGTTGGTCAAATATAATATATCAGATATGCATGCATTTATTGCAGTTTGTTGCCTGACTGTAATAACTCAAATTTGCCTATGAAGTATGAAGGCATCCAAATCATGGTGGTCATTGTTGAAGAAAAGACATTTTTCTTGTGAGGGGGTATGTTCCTTTTAATAGTACTCTTGTTTATTTTAGTTTCGGTATAAGCTAAGGACTAACGAGTAAAGGTAAGAGTGTCTAATGTATAGGAATTGCAGGTAGCGTGTGGAGCAAAGATGAATCAGCTGCCATTTATGGGAGTTGTCTGTACAGTAATGTTATTCATTGTATATAGGACCACAAATTATCAGTATCAACAGACAGAGGTATGTAGTCAGTGTATAATTGATTTTCTCATTTGAGCTTTTGGTTGTTCTCATATGAACTTGAACAATGATGTGGGTGCATGCATCACAAAAGAATCAGAGAACTCCACCCTTACCCACTCTGTGAGTCCTGCCCTGCTGCAGTTGCCCAAATCCTCCAACCCTTGAAATGTTTGTCAATGTTCCCTAAAACATTATCAACTAGAAACTTGGACTAATTGATTTTCCAAATACTATATTTTTGTCAGAATCAAACAGAGTTCCTTAAAATTCGTTCCAGTTTGCTTAATATTTTTTTACTCTGAAGAGTTTGTGCGTAGTTCATCTATGAAAACCAATTTAACCTTCTCTTTTTTATCAGATGGAATCAAAATTGCATCCCTTCTACACATTAAAGGTAATTGATCATCTTGATCTAGCTTCTCATCAAATTAGTTAACTCTTTATGGTATTATTCTTGTTGGTACTACACGATATGCTAGCATACTGAGTTGAATAGCAAATTGTTCTTGCAGCATCACTAACTTTCGTGAAACTTATGATATTCATTCATTGCAATATTGATGTACTATTGATGCTTTTATCCAGCATGGAGGCATGGCTGCCTCAAGCTTAAATAGTTTACCCCGTGGAATCATCGAACCAAGGTCAGACCTGGAGTTAAAGCCTCTATGGACTACTAGCAGCTCTAAGTCAGGGGTAAAAGTTTAATGCTTGATTTTCCTTGGAGTCAATGTGCTGATTTGTTTCATATTCTTTCGGATTGTAAGCCTTTGATTATGATTAGCCCTCAGTTGTTAAAAGTTTCCTTACATTCACAGGGCGGTCTGATAAATTTTGATGGTAAAAGAAGCAATGACCGAATGTTAATACATGACCTCTTTTTTCTTTCAATTTTCAGGTTAATCTTGGAAGTTCTCATAATTTGTTAGCGATGCCAGTGGGGATTAAGCAAAAGGAGAATGTTGATACTATAGTTCAGAAGGTGTAGCATTCTATTGATTTTTGAACTTTTGAAAACTCTGCTGATTCATAAGAGTATTTTAAATATCCCCACACATAGCCTGAATCTTTTAATTTCAGTTTCGTTCAGAGAATTTTACAGTTATTTTGTTCCATTATGACGGCAATGTAAATGAATGGTGGGACCTGGAATGGAGCAAGGAAGCTATACACATTGTCGCACACAACCAAACAAAGTGGTAAGGCTGAATAATTTGGATCTAGTTTCTTGTCTTTCATCTGCCCAAACTTGAAATTTTCCATTGTAATTAAATATGTGAAATTTTTACAATCATATCAATCAAAGGTAAGGTAGTGCAGTCTTTTTGAGGGATTTTATAACTAAAGTAATTTTGGTGCCATCACAGGAGATGAGAATTCAATAAAGAAGTGTTTATCAATCCTCCACAAATTCAGTTCTTTAACGCTTGTTCAGTAATTAGTTCTTTGGACTATATTACCTGTGGCTTCTAACTTGTAGTATGGTGTCAGACATAGAAAAAAATTTGGGAGCCACCAATCATTCCAACTGCTCCTACTGTTAGCCTCCTCCCTAAGGATTACATATTGCAATGTGTTACATGTCCTGAAATTGGACTCGCTAGAAAATGGGAAATGGTTCAAGTGACCAATTCAGATATTTGTAGAGTCTTGACCAATAAAATGGGAAATGGTTTGAATTCTTATCTGATGTAGTAGATGTTTGTTTCAAAGCCTCATGTCCTAGGCACACTACTGTTTAATTGCTTTTTTAATCTAATTTTTGTATTTATTCTTATTTCAGGTGGTTCGCAAAACGCTTTTTACATCCGGCAGTTGTGTCTATTTATGATTACATATTCCTGTGGGATGAAGATTTGGGCTTGGATAATTTCCATCCTGGAAGGTACAATTGTGGCACCTCAGTGACGTATCCTTGTCCTTCTCTTTTTCAGATTTTATCCAAAATAATAGTTTTGTTTCTAGTAGCAATTACTTCTCTAAGCTTGCTGCATTATGTTGAGTTGCCAAAAGCTGTGTTTCTTCTATGTAAAAATTGGAGTCATGTCTCAAGTCAAATGAATAATTTGGCATCTAAAGAATACCATGTATAGTTTCCAGATTAATTGAAAAGGAAAATACTAGTTCCAAACATGCAGGTCCCATGAAGGGTTATCCACCCTTGATGGCTGCTCTTAACTCCCGGTATCTGTTATTTGATTCTGTAATTTCGCTTTGACCACAGGTACCTGAAAATTGTAAGATCACAAGGACTGGAGATATCTCAGCCAGCTTTGGACCCAAATTCGACTGGTATACATCACAGGATTACAATAAGAAATAGAATGCGTAAATTCCACAGGTGAATTGGGCATAAAGTTACACAGTCCGACTCGGAATTCCATCTATAGATGCTTTTTGTGTTAGTACTTACATTTTCCGATTCAAGCAGAAGAGTCTATGATGTCAGAGGAAGTGTTCAATGTTCAGATGATAGTGAAGGGCCTCCTTGCGCTGGGTAATGTTTCTCATGATATCTTTTCACTGGAACCAACTTGATGTGTGCATGTTCCGTCTCAGAGTACTTATCATTTAGTATTGCAATGAATTCCTCCTTACTTAGAGGCCACATTATGCTATGGAATTGGAAGAAATCATCATTTGACCTTGTGCGAACCAGGAATGCTAAGTACCATTCTTTGCTTGGTTGCCATCACAGAATGATGCTAGAAAGGAACCATAAAGTAAAATGGATTTCGATAATTTTCTCTTTGTGATTTGAAAAATTAAATCAAATTATCTGCTTGACATCATACCGTTAATGATCAATAATATCTTAATATTAATTTTAGCACGTTTTGTTGAAAATTATGAACTATTACTCCCATGAAATATATATCTTGCAATCAAAAGAAGTATGTAATAAGTGTTAGTCAAATAATGTTGACTATTTTGTGATTTATTAACATAAATTCCACGTACAGGAAATAAAAATTTTGGATAGTTAATCCACCATAATGTGATGTCTTATATAATGGAAAAAGAAATAAAAAGAACAATGAAACTAGAAGCTTGCTCTATCTTGGTGACATACAGAAGACTAAAAAAAATTAAAATAAATAAAATAAAAAATCAATTTGACCAATTCTGATATCTGTGTACCAGATGATCATAGGAAGCAAGTGTTATACAATTTAGAGAAACATTTTGATCACTTCAAATTGCAGATTTGTGGAAGGAATGGCTCCTGTATTTTCAAAATCTGCATGGGATTGTGCCTGGCATTTGATACAGGTAGGTGTGCTGCTTTTTTGTGGAACAATTTCCTATTTCCTAAATCTAATGGTGTGAAATTTACTGAATTAAGCATGTGAGAAGTGAAATAGTTTATATCATCATCAGTGTAATTTACACTGATGTGCCTTTATCTAACTTATTCAAAAGCATTCTTAGATGTTTAAAATTTTGCTCGTCATTTAGTGAAAATTATATGTATGTGACTTGAGAATTTTGATGTTCCCTACATTAAATATAGGTACCTTTTGCAACTTATTATTTTCATCTGATTTCCTAGCAAAGAACAAAAGATTCAGAAAATAAAACCTTTTGGATTCAATCCTCTCCATTTCTTAAATTACCCGATCATAATTGTTGTTGTTTTTGGTGATGAGCCGATGCAATCTAGAGTGTATGGCCGTTAAAGTGACTGTTTTCGTGTCTTTTACTCGCTAGAGTTCCTTCAGTGTGTTGACCTGATGAATGCTCTTGCGGTCTATGCTACTATGCTTCTGAAATTTTTCATACAACAATTCTGGTCTAGTTAATTAACCTGCCCTAGCAACCTGCTCATACGAACGTTTTACCGTTTAACTCCAATTTCAGCTGCATATATTTTTTAATATTTTTTTGGCATTTCAATAAATCTTACGAATGGATGTCCCTTCTATTAGAATGATCTTGTTCATGGATGGGGAATGGACATGAAACTCGGCTACTGTGCTCAGGTAATTTGATTGCTTAGGGGATGCTTAGATGATGTTACTGTCAACTTGCTGTTTCCGTATTAACTCCTAAAGTTTTGTTTTCTTTTGTTGTGTTAAAGAGATTGTTCCACGTGTACTAAAAATGGGAGCTTTTAACCAAATTAGAATATAAATGGCCTTCTTAATTTCAACGGCAATGAGATAGAACCAGAGTTGCTTTAACTTATTACTACTCCTGTGCTATGCTTGCCACCAAAAAGTTTTCGTACTTCTTTCCCTTCCCAATGAACTCTCATATCACGGGAAAATTTACGATTTCCTATTCCTCTTTTCTTCTTCTTGCACCAAGACGTTCATGTTTAGTTCTTTCACAATAGTGCCACCCTTTTTGCCTTTGGAAAGGCAGCAAAACTAAATTGGAGATTCTTTTGGGGGCCTAACATAAATCACAAGCTTGGCATGATCAAGCACTTTTAAACTTCATCTGCCTGATTCATAAGCTTCAATAATTTATAGGCTTAGAGCAATTTAGACAGGTGTATATTAATCTTGTAAAACTGTTTTTGATGATTTCTGTAACCCATATATTGTATAAACTTTGAACTTTCATAGGGTGACCGCACAAAGAAGGTGGGAGTAGTTGATAGTGAATATATAGTTCATCAGAGTATACAAACTCTAGGTGGGGCATCTGCAAAAAAGGTAACTTCCCTCATGACCCCTTGCTTTCCCCTGCTTCCTTTTCACAATTGCTTTCAGTTAAATTGTACGAGTGCATCTGTACCCTGCAATTGTCCGACATTTCATAATTACCTGATGATTAAGTTTATTAATCCCTGGGTGACATCACAACCATATCTAATGAAGATATTTTACTTGAAAAATAAGATCCATTAGGTCCTACTTCATGCAACTTTAGGAAGGTTTGGCTAATATCTGCATTGTACTTCTAGAGGCACTTATTTCATTCTTGCTCTGGTTTCCCAAGTGAGAGTTACTAATTCACTTTGATTTCATGAGTTCAATTCATACTGTTGGTGAAAGCCCAACAAAACTTGCTCAATTGCTTCTCTGCTCACCTTAATTGTTACTGTCTAAAATGTGGGGGGGGGGGGGGGGGGGGGGGGGGGGGGGGTGGGGACGGATATGTTGTTTTGTCTTGTCCATTTACTTTGCTTATTATGTTTGATATCTCTACAGGGTTCAAGTCCCCAAAAATATGTGAAGGTATAGCTCACGTTATTTTGTTGTTTATTTTTTTTATTTTTTATTTTTTTCAAAATGACAAGCAATTATGTACTTTTACATGTGAGAATTTTCTCGCTTAACGGGCTTCCTGTTTTTTTTTTTTTTTCCTTCAGAGGCTTGGCTTTGATGTGCGATTGAAGGTGAGTAAACTAAATCTTGCGTGCATTATTACTGTTTTTCTCCACGTTCCTCTTTGTTTGCTTATATGGTGCCAAAATAATATTAAAATCCTATGCTTGATTTCCTCTCTTAATCGTGACTTGAATAAATGATTTCACGTGGCTTACCCCAAATTTATTAAATGTAAATCCTAGTTTTTTGTTGTTGTGAAAGTATATCTAAATATATATTGAGGTCCTAATTTATTGTATTTTGTAGATCCGGAGGCAATCAACATCCGAACTTCAAATATTCAATGAGCGGTGGGAACGAGCTATAAAAGAGGACAAGAACTGGGTAGATCCAATTTCAGCAAGCCAAAGACGCAGGCAAAGGCGAAGGCGCAGGCTCAAGCGCAAGTCGAAGGTTTAACTTGATGATAGATGACATCCAGTTTGAATCATTGTATCGATTTGTAGCCTACTAGCAACACAACACAAAGCAAATCTCATAATTATTTCATTTTTTGAATATTGCTGGCAATTGATTTTCTTCCAATTTTTGTGTTTAGTCAACTGAAAATTTCGGGTTGTTTGACAAAACTTTTAGCATATATTTGATATGAATGTGTAGTAGAGAGACCATTTGGGAAGGATGAAATTAGGGAGGTGATGTTCAGCATGAATGACAATAAGACTTCAGGATCAGATGGATTCTCTTTCTCATTTTATAAAGCTTGTTGGGAAGTGGTGCGACTGGACATTGTGGATGTTCTTACTTATTTCTTTCAATGTGGCAAGTTATTGAGAAGTTATAATGCTACATTTATTGTGCTGATTCCAAAGAAATTGGGAGCGTAGGATATTAAGGACTTTCATCCTATTAGTTTAGTAAGTAGGGTGTATAAGATTCTTGCAAATGTGCTAGAAAATTTATTAAAAGAGGTATTGGGGAAAGTGGTGTCTAAATTTCAGAATGTTTTTGTCAAAGGGTGTCAAATATTGGATTCCGTACTTGTTGGAATGCATTGACTCGAGACTACGCCTAGAGCTTCCACGAATGTTATGTAAGCTTGATATTTAGAAGGCCTGTGATCATGTGAACTAGGGATTCTTTTTGTATATGCTTAGTGATGTGGCTTCGGGGATAAGTGGTGTTGGTGGATTTTGTTTTGTATCTTTATTGTTTCCTTTTCAATTTTGGTGAATGACACTCCTGAGGGTTATTTCCGGAGTAGCAGAGGTTTGAGGCAAATGGATCATTTGTCTCCATTGATGTTTGTTATTGCTATGGAGACTTTTGGTATGATACTTGAAAAGGCTATGGGGGAGAGTTTGTTAATGGGCTTTATGATTAACCAATTGCAGGTATCCCATTTGTTATTTGTAGTTGACACATTGATATTCTGTGATGAAGATACTGAGCAATTTAGGAACTTGCGTCGTCTGCTTCTATGCTTTGAAACTATATATGGATTGAAGATAAATTTGGGAAAATATGACGCTATCATGGTGGGAGATGTCGATAATGCAGAAGAGCTGGCAGCTATATTGGGTTGTAGGATTGCGCAATTGGGCATGTCATATCTTGGGCTCTCCTTAGGAATACAGTTTAAAAGTACACATATTTGGAATATTATTGTGGAAATGGTGGAAAGGAGATTAGCGGGTTGGAAACTTACGTACCTCTCTAAGGGAAGGCCATCTTATCCTCATTAAGTCCATTTTATCGAATCATCCTACTTGTTTCTTGTCCTTATTTCATATTCCTGATGCAGTGACAAAAGATTAGAGAGGATTTAAAGGTAGTTTCTTTGGGGAGGGTGGGCAGGGGGAATGAAACTTCATTTGGTTAATTGGAGTACAGTTTGTTTTCCCATAAGGATGGGGGTCTCGGATTGAAGAGTCTTGTATTGTTTAATAAGGTGTTGCTGGGTAGGTGTTTGTGGGGGATAGGAGTGGAAAGGGAGAATTTTCTAGAGAGAAATTATAGAGGTGAAATATGGTGTTATGGAAGGGGAAAGTGCTTAGTCGATGATCATGGTTCTTATGGGGTGCGTTTGTGGCGTATATCAAACGAGGGTGAAGAGACTTTCGGGGATAGATTGACGTTTGTGGTGGGGAATGGTAATACTATCAATTTTTGGGATGATTGTTTGTGTGAAAATCGACCATCAAGGGTGGGCTTTACTTGTTTGTATCGTATTGTTTTGATGTCGTCTGTTATGGTGAATGATGTCTTGAATATACATAATAGGAGCCTCAGTTGGAACATTCTTTTTGGAAAGAGTTTGTAGGACTGGGAATTGGATGATTATGCGATGCTTTTGACTTTTTGTATGAGATGCACATTAGGGTAGGATATGGTGATTGTAACAAATGGAGGTTGATATGGGATTGTATTTTCTCAGTTGACACTTATTTCAGATCTTTATTGGGATCTCTAGAGAGCTCATTCCCCAGAAAGATGGTATGTCAATGTAAATTGCCATATCGGGTGGCATTTTTACTATGGACGATTGTGAGGGAATATGTGTTAACAATGGATAACCTCCAAATAAGGGGCTTTTTATGTTACCGAGTGGTGTTATTGTGTATGAGGAACGAGAGACGATTGACCACTTGTTCTTTTATTGTGACGGTGCTCGTTGTTGTGAAACGATATTCTGGCTTCTCAACACATGGATTGAGTGTTGTCGCGGCGCATGTTAAAAGGCATGGAGAAGAAAGTTTCGTAATAAGGACAGTAAGCTCTTTCAGGACCTTATTCCGAGTTGCATCGTATAGTGTGTGTGGAGAGAGAAACCCATTTTGATGATCATACACAAACAACAAAACATATTAGAGAATTGTTTTATTTGACATTGTATATTTGATTTAATGCTGCGGCTACTAGTCCTATAGATGGACTGTCCAATTTTATGTTATTTCTTTCTTGTTTAAATTGATAATGCACTTTATGTATATCATCATTGATTAATAAAATATTTGATTACCTATAAAAAAAAATTGATAAAGGTTGTAAATCTCCACTAAATGGATGGTTTAAATAATTGAATTTAGAAAATTTGATAAAAATTTAGCAAAGTTTATAAAATAAGCAGTTAGTTAAAGAGAGATGATAAAGCTTCCCCTGTTTGTTGGTGCATATATATAGATGATCGGAACTTCATAAAAATGAATTGTTGTGTAAATATGAAGATTTAGAATGTTGAACATGGGCATAGCCATTGTTTGTGTTCTACTTTCATACAAGATTTCACAGAGACAATTATTTGAAATGTTGCTCTTTTTAATAAGTTCTAAGGGGTCGATTGTTTGAACTAGTCAATTTTCAATACACTCGATAGCAGTAATATCAATTAATACAATTGATTAAATTAAAATAAATAAATATAATATTATCTGATGATGCAAGAAATCGTACCTGGGTCGACCCGGACCGGATGAAAGAACTCCACCCGCTCTGCCTCCAAATACCTGAAATAAAGGCGTTGAGGTGCGTCCTCGTAGCCCCTCCGATGCTTAAGTTAGTCAAACGGCCAAGAGAGATTTTATATAACGAATGTTTTATGGAAAAAAGACGTACCTCATTCATGGAGATGGCACACCTATTTATATAGGGCGGTGATAGAGTCCTAGACGGATTGGTATTCCTTTTTCTGGGGGATGTTTGTGTTGCGTTAGGATTGTATAACCTTTTTGGGAATGCCGAGATTTATGGTAAGTGGAGAGGTATAACAGTTAGGTTGAACTAGGTTTCCATGATCACGTGTACTCGGAAAGGGGGGGCACGTGACGTTGGGACCGTACGTGGGGCATATGACCCCGACCTCGTATGTCGAGTAGGACACCACAAGTAAGGAACTACCTTGACCTCGAGGTCATGCAATTTTCTCTGGTGGGCCTTGCAGTATCCCGAACCCGACCTCACTGGGCCAACCTTATGGGCCAAATGTGGCAGCCCAAGGTAGAGGTCGGGTACATGAGTTGTATCATCACAAGCCCCCGTGCATCGAGCCCGTCGATGATGGGTCAGCCCCCGAATGGCGGGGTCCGGTGCATAGAGAGACGTTCTGGGATCGAGCTGGAATTGTTGGGCCTTGATGGGCCGCCACGTGTCGGAATCGTGTAGGCTGGCAGGTAAAAAACAAAGATGAGCGACACGTGGCACGAACTAACGCCCTGGATTGAAAGACTTTTCACCTTCCTCAGGCCCCCTATAAATACCCCACTTTTTACCATTCATTTTTTCACTTTTTACTCTCAACGTCACTCGAGATCGGGGTTCGTTTAGCGTCCACCTTAAGAGGTAAGTGTTCGAGCTTTTAAGTTATTTATTTATCATGTCTAGCAGTAGTAGTGAGGGGTCGAGTGGTAGTAGTAGTAATAGTGCGACGTCTAGAAGCTCGAACCTGAATAGACTCGAACCCGACAAGTCGTCACTCATCCCCATTGCAGTGCCCCTATCCTCTCAGCCCGAGGTCGAGTCCGTTATGTCGTACCCTAGGATAGCGACCATGTATAAAGAACACGTGGTCATAAAAATAGCGAGGGAGTTCGGGATTATGCCTACTTGTGACGTTAGGACACCCGGCCCCGATGAAACCATTTTGGACGCTCGGGATGGGGAGATGACTTTTTTCAGAGACGCCTTAAAGGCCGGGCTTAGGTGGCCGCTGCATTCGTTTTTTATTGACTTCCTTACCTCGTACCTAGTCTGCCCAGGCCAGCTAGCCCCGAATGGCTGGAGACTACTAGTATATTTCTTTATATTATGTAGATGTCTCGGGGTTGTTCCTAGGATCGACCTTTTAAGAATGGTTTATGACTTGAAATACTCGCCGGGGTATAATTGTTTTGTGTACTTGTCGGCAAAGGGGGGATTTAGGACACCTGATACCCCGAGCTCACTTCGGGGTTGGAAAGAGAGGTTCTTTTTTGTTAAACCCCGACCATCCTTTCAGGCCGATGTGGTCAGTCCCTGATAAGGACAGTTTTAACGAGGGTCAAGCCTACTTCGAGGTCTTGGAGAGAGATAGACTTAGGTTAGTTAATCACGAACCACTGGCGGCTAAGGTTGATTTCCTGCTCGAGGAAGACACCCTCGACCTTGCCAACGTGAGGGGCATCGAGGGTATGAGTCTAATTCCTTTCTTTCTTTGAGGTCAATCCCGAACTGAGATCGAGCTAATAACATTGCATATTTTTTTTGTTTGCAGAATTAGAAATGTCGTTCAACCCGTCTACTCTGCTTGCCAACGTGCACAAAAAGTCCAAAGGCCCGAAACCGAAGCCACCGGCCCCGTCCAGAGGGAAGAAAAGGGCTCGGGATTATACCTCGAGCCAGATGCCCAGTGGGCCTGGGCAGACATCGAGGAGCCCTGGGCACAACTCCCAGCCTTCTCCCCGACCATCAGCCTCTCGGGGACCTGCCGAGGTAGTGGACCTCGACGATGAAGGTCCTCTTGGTCAAGAGGCACTCGAGGATCACGCTCGATGCCCTCTGATACCCTCCATGGTCGTGAAGTTAAAAAATGAGGTCGATCCGGGTGAAGGAGTTCAAGCTTTGGAGTTGATTTCATTGAAGGTATGTTTATGCTATCGTGCTCTTGTCTTGCAAAAATTGTAATTGCTGAAGCCGGTTCTGGTTTTGACATTGTGTAGGCCCTGAGCATGGCGAGGGGAT
This sequence comes from Fraxinus excelsior, assembly GCA_019097785.1. Taxonomy (NCBI): domain Eukaryota; kingdom Viridiplantae; phylum Streptophyta; class Magnoliopsida; order Lamiales; family Oleaceae; genus Fraxinus; species Fraxinus excelsior. Next base: position 30,219,644 of record CM032625.1, on the reverse strand, counting down.
TGTCGTTGAGGAGCCTCGAGGCAACCAGCAAGGTAGAAGAGCTCGAGGCTTCGTTGGGAAAAAAGGAAGATCGTATAAGAGAGCTCGAGGTCGAGCGAGATCTTACTCGCATCGAGATCCGGAAGGTTCGGGATCAAATGGGCGAGATGAAAGACGAGGTCGATGAGGTGAAACTGGAGCTGCTCCAGGTCAAAAAAGGGGTCGAGGAACAAATCGCCAGGGCTCGAGCTCAGGCGATCGAGGAGTTCAAGAACTCGGATGAGCAAAAGACCCTTCTCGGGGAGTACGGCTCGGGGTCATATCATTACGGCCTGAGGCTGGCCAGGTCCTTCCTTCGCACGAAACTGCCCGAGGATGCGAAGCCCATTATCGAGGACCTCAAGTCGGTGAATGAGCTCGCCAACGATCTCGAACTTTCTGAGTCCGAGCCCGAGGATGCTGCTGTCGAGGAGGTCGATACCCCTGGGGATGAAGATCCAGCAGACCCAACTGACCTAGACTAGGAATATCCCCGACCTTGAATGTAATATTTTTTGTTTTTTTTTTCGTTTTTGAAAAATGTACAAGTACATTGCCCGACCTGGTTTTAATGAATGATCGATATTTTTACTTCGCGTGTTCGCGTATTTATTTTTTGTATGTCGTCGGTGTTTACTATATGAGTTCGAATTTTCTTCTCAGTAGAGGGATTCAAACAGCTCGAGCGTGTTACTTGGCTCATTTCTGGGCCAAGTAGCTCGGTCGTGTTATGAACGAGCTCGAGCGTGTTACTTGGCCGATTTCTGGGCCAAGTAGCTCGGTCGTGTTATGAACGAGCTCGAGCGTGTTACTTGGCTCATCTCTGGGCCAAGTAGCTCGGTCGTGTTATGAACGAGCTCGAGCGTGTTACTTGGCCGATTTCTGGGCCAAGTAGCTCGGTCGTGTTATGAACGAGCTCGAGCGTGTTACTTGGCCGATTTCTGGGCCAAGTACCTTGGTCGTGTTATGGACGAGCTCGAGCGTGTTACTTGGCTCATCTCTGGGCCAAGTAGCTCGGTCGTGTTATGAACGAGCTCGAGCGTGTTACTTGGCCGATTTCTGGGCCAAGTACCTCGGTCGTGTTATGGACGAGCTCGAGCGTGTTACTTGGCTCATCTCTGGGCCAAGTAGCTCGGTCGTGTTATGGACGAGCTCGAGCGTGTTACTTGGCTCATCTCTGGGCCAAGTAGCTCGGTCGTGTTATGAACGAGCTCGAGCGTGTTACTTGGCTCATCTCTGGGCCAAGTAGCTCGGTCGTGTGATGAATGAGCTCGAGCGTGTTACTTGGCCGATTTCTGGGCCAAGTAGCTCGGTCGTGTTATGAACGAGCTCGAGCGTGTTACTTGGCTCATCTCTGGGCCAAGTACCTCGGTCGTGTTATGGACGAGCTCGAGCGTGTTACTTGGCTCATCTCTGGGCCAAGTAGCTCGGTCGTGTTATGGACGAGCTCGAGCGTGTTACTTGGCTCATCTCTGGGCCAAGTAGCTCGGTCGTGTTATGAACGAGCTCGAGCGTGTTACTTGGCCGATTTCTGGGCCAAGTAGCTCGGTCGTCTTATGAACGAGCTCGAGCGTGTTACTTGGCCGATTTGTGGGCCAAGTAGCTCGGTCGTGTTATGGACGAGCTCGAGCGTGTTACTTGGCTCATCTCTGGGCCAAGTAGCTCGGTCGTGTTCTGGACGAGCTCGAGCGTGTTACTTGGCTCATCTCTGGGCCAAGTAGCTCGGTCGTGTTACTGTATTGCCTGTGGTATCGACCTCGAACACTTTTGTTGCGAAAACGGCTGAACCGATTAAGATCGAGGTCGGTGTTTATGATAATGTTTTGACGGAGACAACTAGCTGCCGTAATGGACTTGAGTGTTCTTAAAATAACTGATGTTACACGGCATATAGGCCATATTGAGAACTGAAGAGTACTTGGGCACGCAGGCCATAATAAGAAAAATAAACTGACTATCCAAACTCCGAGTAACTGACGCCCGCTTTTTCTTGACTACTTATAGTAAATTTTTAAATTGTCCGCGTTCCATGGCCTAGGGAGTGGCTTCCCAGAGGTGTCCCTCAAACTGTATGACCCCGCCCTCACTCTTCGTATCACTTCATAAGGCCCCTCCCACGCGGGTCCTAATTTTCCCGGGGGGTGGCCTGCGGCTGCAGCACTCCGGAGAACCAAGTCCCCGGTCGTGTTATGAACGAGCTCGAGCGTGTTACTTGTTACGGCCGATTTCTGGGCCAAGTAGCTCGGTCGTGTTATGAACGAGCTCGAGCGTGTTACTTGGCTCATCTCTGGGCCAAGTAGCTCGGTCGTGTTATGGACGAGCTCGAGCGTGTTACTCGGCCGATTTCTGGGCCAAGTAGCTCGGTCGTGTTATGGACGAGCTCGAGCGTGTTACTTGGCTCATCTCTGGGCCAAGTAGCTCGGTCGTGTTATGGACGAGCTCGAGCGTGTTACTTGGCTCATCTCTGGGCCAAGTAGCTCGGTCGTGTTATTGTATTGCATGCGGCATCGACCTCGACCACTATTGTTGCGAAATTGGCTGAACCAATTAAGATCGAGGTCGGTGTTTATGATAATGTATTGACGGAGACAACTAGCTGCCGTAATGGACTTGAGTGTTCTTAAAATAACTGATGTTACACGGCATATAGGCCATATCGAGAAATGAAGAGTACTTGGGCACCAGGCCATAATAAGAAAAATAAACTGACTATCCAAACTCCGAGTAACTGACGCCCGCTTTTTCCTGACTACTTATAGTAAATTTTTAAGTTGTCCGCGTTCCATGGCCTAGGGAGTGGCTTCCCAAAGGTGTCCCTCAAACTGTATGCCCCGTCCCGTACTTTTCGTATGACTTCGTAAGGCCCTTCCCATGCGGCTCCCAACTTTCCCGGTGAGTGACCGGCCGCTGCGGCTTTCCGAAGCACGAGATCTCCAACTCTAAATTTCCTTGATTTCACCCTACCATGGAAGTGCTTGGCTGCTCGGCTCTGATAGCTTGCGGTTCTTATAGATGCTTGCTCTCGCACCTCCTCAAGTAGGTCAAGGTGTTCGGTCGTTTGTCCTTCAATATACGGCTCAATCATCCTCTGTGTTGGGAGGCCAACTTCGATGGGTACCATAGCTTCTACACCGAAAGCTAGCATGAATGGGGTTTCGCCGGTTGCTATCTTGTGAGAAGTCCTGTATGTCCATAGGATGGCAGGGAGCTCCTCCGGCCAGCTTCCCTTCGCATCTCCAATTCTGGTTTTTAGGTCGTGCAGTATGATCCGGTTGGTTACTTCAGTCAGGCCATTGCTCTGGGGGTGCGAGACTGATGTCAGTCGGTGCTCGATCCTGAGGTTGTTACAGAAACCTCTGAACTGTGCGTTATCAAATTGTCTTCCGTTGTCTGTTATTAGTACTTTAGGTATTCCGAACCTGCAAATAAGGTTTTTCCATACGAATGACCTAACTTTCGGCTCTGAGATGGTTGCCAACGGCTCGGCCTCGACCCACTTGGTAAAGTATTCAACTGCCACAATAACGAACTTCAGCTGACTCCTAGCCAGCGGAAAAGGCCCGAGGATGTCAACTCCCCATTGATCGAACGGCGCAGAGCATGAAATGGGCGTTAGCTCATTGGCGGGGGTATGAATGACATTGTCGAACCTTTGGCACTTGTCGCACCTCTTGACGTAGTCTGAGGCGTCTCGTTTCATGTTAGGCCAGTAGTATCCGTGCCTTATGAGTTTGTATGCTAGTGCTCGAGCTCCTTGATGATTGCCACACACGCCTTCGTGGACCTCTGCTAAGGCTTGAAGAGATTCGGAGGGCTTCAGGCACCTTAAGTAGGGTAATGTAATACTTCGTCGGAACAGAACACCCCCGATAATACAATACCTCGCGGTTTTGGCCCTTACGCTTCTTGCTTCCCGGGGGTCGGGGGGCAATCGTCCGTTGCTCAAATATCCCATTATGGGGTCCATCCAAGAGGGGCCATCATCAATGTCCATGATGCTGGGTCTTGGGTTAATGCTGGGCTCTGTCACCATCTTCAAGTGTACCGTTCTGTCGAGCCCATCTGCTCTCATAAACATGAGTCTAGATAGCATGTCAGCTTTCGAGTTGTCACCTCTTGCAATCTTTGTGATCTCACAGCTCTTGAACTTCCTTTGGAGGTCATGCGCCTTTAGACAGTATAAGCTCATTTTTTCATCTTTCCTCTCGAAGGTGCCCTCGGTCTGGCTGACCACCAGTTGGGAGTCACTGAATACGATAACGTCCTCTATTCCCAGGTTATGTGCCAACTCTAGTGCTAGGATGACAGCCTCGTACTCCGCTTCGTTGTTGGTGGCTTCGAATTCGAACCTGAGCGCGCATTGAATTTTGGTTGTTCCTGTAGGGTCGATGATGATGACTCCCGCTCCCGACCTTGAACTGTTGGACGCTCCATCAACGTATATTTTCCAAACCTTCTTGTTCGGGTCTACAACATATGGCCCCCGGGATCTAGGTGTAAGCTCTGCGATGAAGTCGGCCAATGCTTGCGCCTTGATCGCTGGTCGTGGCTTGAACTCGATGTCAAACTCCCCCAGTTCGATCGCCCATCGGAGTAACCTCCCCGACACATCCGGCTTCTGAAGTATGTGCCTCAGTGGTTGGTTAGTGAGGACAACAATTGGATGGGACTGAAAGTATTGCCGGAGTTTTCGGGCCGCCACAACCAAGGCAAGAGCAAGCTGTTCGGCCAACGTGTAGCGAGTCTCTGTATCTAGGAGCACTTTGCTTATGTAGTATATGGGTCGTTGGATCTTACCGACCTCCTTCACCAGGACTGCACTCACCGCACTTTCCGAGACTGCTAGGTATAGAAGCAATGTATCGCCAGGCTCTGGTTTAACGAGGACCGGTGGGGTTGCTAGGGCTTTCTTTAGCTCCTGAAAAGCCGTCTTGCATTCTTCATTCCATTCGAAGACCTGGTTTCCTCTTAGGATTTTGAAGAATGGGAGGCATTTTTCTGCCGCGCGAGACACAAACCTGTTCAGCGCTGCCACCCGACCTGTTAATTTCTGAATATCTTTCTTGCACCTTGGCGGTTCCATTGAAATTAGTGCCCCTATCTTGTCAGGGTTAGCTTCTATCCCCCTGTGGGTGATCATGAATCCCAAGAACTTACCGGACGATACCCCGAACGCACACTTGGCAGGATTTAGCTTCATCTTGTACTGCCGTAGTGTCGCGAACACATCTTCGAGGTCTTTAACATGACCATCTACCTGCTTACTCTTTACAACCATGTCGTCAACGTATGCCTCCACATTCTTCCCGATCATGTTAGCAAAGACTTTATTGACGAGTCTCTGATAGGTAGCCCCTGCATTTTTTAACCCGAATGGCATGACTCGGTAGCAGTAGATGGCTGAGTCCGCCATAAATGAGGTCTTCTCCTGATCGTCTTCTGACATTAGAATTTGATGGTATCCCGAGAATGCATCTAGGAAGCTGTACAGCTTGTGCCCTGAAGTACTATCCACAAGGTTGTCAATTCGGGGTAGGGGGTAGCTATCCTTGGGGCATGCTTTGTTAAGGTCTGTAAAATCAATGCAGACTCGCCACTTCCCGTTGGCTTTCTTGACCAGTACCACATTGGCGAGCCATTCAGGGTAGTGCACCTCTCGTATGAAGTTGGCTTTCAGGAGCTTTGCGATCTCTTCTTGGATGACCTCTCTCCGTTCGGGGGCAAATTGTCTCCTTATCTGCTTGACCGGTTTTGCACCCGGATTCACATTGAGTTTGTGGACGGCGATCGTAGGGTCTATTCCCGGCATGTCCTCTACGTTCCAAGCAAATACGTCGGCATGGCGGGTCAAGCAACTGACAAGTTTGTCCCTCGTTGTGGCATCAAGACCTTGGCCGATTGTAACCTTCTTGCCGGGCTCGAGCTCGAGCTCATCCATCCTTTCGGCCGGCGCTAATCTCCCCCCACGGTCAAGGTCGAGTTCCTCCTCCGTCAACTGCATGACGTCTGACCTGATTTCTTTAACGCTGGTCACATAGCATTGTCTGGCCACTGCCTGGCTTCCGCGAACCACCCCGACCCCTCCGCTTGCAGGGAATTTTACTGCAAGGTGGAATGTTGACACAATTGCTTTGATACCATTCAAAAGTGGCCTGCCAAGTATGGCGTTATAGGCCATAGGTGTTCGAACCACCTGGAACGCTGCGATTTGTGTTACCTGTTTTCCTTCTGACCCCAAGGTAAGAGGCAAGTTAACAACTCCTTCTGGAACAACAATACCTCCCCCGAACCCCTGAAGAGGTGTCTTGACCGGTCTGAGCTGTTCCGTCGAGATGCCCATTTTTTCGAAAGCGTCATGTGATAACACATTCGCTGCGCTGCCATTGTCCACTAAGATCCTCTTTACCTCAAAGTTAGCGACGATTGCCGATATAACCAGTGCATCGTCGTGTGGGAAAGACACGTCTTCCAAATCTTTTACCCCAAAAGTTATGTCTTCCATCGTGCCCACGTCTACACTAGAGACAAGGGGATACAACCTTGCGTACTGCTTACGTCTATTGTTGGAGTCTCCCCCTGAGGCCGTACCTCCGATAATGACGTTGATGGTCCCCGCCGTTGGTTGTTGATCCCTTTTGTTGCCCGGTGGCTTCCCTTGTGCTGATTGTTCTGTGGCCGCTTGTCTCGACCTACATACGTGCTCAAGAAGCCCCTCTTAATGAGAGACTCGATCTCCCTTTTCAGGGCGATGCATCCCTCCGTAGTGTGGCCGTGATCTCTGTGGAAGTCACAATATTTACTCTTGTCACGGGCTTCGGGAGGGGACTGTATCTTGGGAGGCCACTTCAGCTCTCTGAGGTCCTTGATCTCCATGAGAATGTTCGACCTCGAGTTGTTCAATCGGGTGAAGGACGTGGGGCCGGCTTCTTGTCTCGGTTGACCTCGGGGGAAATCCGTTCGTTGGGTGGACTCGTGGGGTCTCTTCATGTCGGGCTTTCTTACTGGCAGGACGTCTCTTCTCGGGAACATAGTTTCCTCCATGTTAATATACTTTTCCGCCCTGGTGAGCAGGTCGGTTATTGACTTTGGAGGGGTCTTTGATAGGGACATCTTGAACGCTTCGCACCTTACTGCATATGTAAGAGCAGATACCGCGGCTGTGATGTGTAGGTCCGGGATCAAAAGCCTTTCCTTGTTGAATTTTGTCATGAAGTTGCGGAGGGTTTTATTGGGCTCTTGTCGCATCTGCATGAGTGATGCGGTTGTCTTCCTGATTCGTTTGCTACTGGCAAAGAAAGCGGAGAACTTGTCAACCAAGTCCGAGAATGAGGCTATGGAGTTGGGCTCTAACGTGGAGAACCAATCCCTCGCGGCGTTCGTGAGTGTCTGAGGAAAAGCTTTGCACATTACAGCATCGGGTGCGACTTGTAAGTTCATAACGTTGGTGTATATATTCAGGTGGTTAATAGGGTCCGTCGTCCCGTCGTACTCTTTCACTCTGGGGTATTTGAAACGATCAGGCAGGGGATAGGACAAAACTTCGGGGGTGAATGGCGTGTTAGGGGCAAACCCTACCGCCGCCCGTGACTTCTGCAGCATCCCAGCGGTGACTCCTTCTTGAATAATTTTTGCCAAATCAGTTGGATCCATTGCGATCGACCTCGGCTCGATAGGTTCCTGGGGTATACCCGATGTTCCGGCTTCGTAGTTGATGGGGCCCGGAACCCTAGCATGGGCCAATTGCCACTTTGTGGTGACGGTACAGGGGGTGCGCTTCTCTCATGTAGCAACTGAGTTAGCGTGGCCACCTGCTGGCGAAGTTCCTCGAATGTGGCTGGTGTGAGTGGATACGGTGGTTCTCCTGATGTTACCTCCTGTGGGGGCGGGACGCCCGCAGCGGGAGGCTGATTAGGGGCGGATGAGCTTGCCGGAAGTTGTCCTGAACGTGTGTTAACCATGGCTTTTTGTCACACGGTTCCCACAGACGGCGCCAATGATGATGCAAGAAATCGTACCTAGGTCGACCCGGACCGGATGAAAGAACTCCACCCGCTCTGCCTCCAAATACCTGAAATAAAGGCGTTGAGGTGCGTCCTCGTAGCCCCTCCGATGCTTAAGTTAGTCAAACGGCCAAGAGAGATTTTATATAACGAATGTTTTATGGAAAAAAGACGTACCTCATTCATGGAGATGGCACACCTATTTATATAGGGCGGTGATAGAGTCCTAGACGGATTGGTATTCCTTTTTCTGGGGGATGTTTGTGTTGCGTTAGGATTGTATAACCTTTTTGGGAATGCCGAGATTTATGGTAAGTGGAGAGGTATAACAGTTAGGTTGAACTAGGTTTCCATGATCACGTGTACTCGGAAAGGGGGGGCACGTGACGTTGGGACCGTACGTGGGGCATATGACCCCGACCTCGTATGTCGAGTAGGACACCACAAGTAAGGAACTACCTTGACCTCGAGGTCATGCAATTTTCTCTGGTGGGCCTTGCAGTATCCCGAACCCGACCTCACTGGGCCAACCTTATGGGCCAAATGTGGCAGCCCAAGGTAGAGGTCGGGTACATGAGTTGTATCATCATTATCTATTCAACGTAAAATGAATTTATTCATTAAATACATCATATATCTAGTATTCTCACATTTTATGCCCCTGTTTGAGTCACATTATTTTTTCATTCTCATTTTTCTACTCATTTTCAACCACATATTTTTCAATAAAATAATTTTTTCATCACATCAATAACTTTTCCTTCTTTTTCAATCACATATTCTCCATTACATCAAATAAAAAAAGGCATTCTTGGACTCAAAATGTGACACAAATAGCTTCTATATATTTTTATTAGGAAAATGTTGTACATATATATTTACATAATCTTTTACCATTTAATGAGGTGTCAAAAAAATTTAGTTTTTTTTTTTAATTTGGTTGATGATATTTTGACTCAATAAAATTGAGTTTTTTTTTTAAATGAATTTGTTCATTAATTACATCATATATCTAGTATCCTTACACTTTATGCCCCTGTTTGAACAACATTATTTTTTTCATTATCATTCTTCTACTCATTTTCAATTACACAGTTTTCAATAAAATAATATTTTTCATCACATCAATAACTTTTCCTTCTTTTTTCACGCTCATTAGATGATGAATGAGATTATTCTTCATTAATCTTTAGTAAAGGTGAAGCACCTTAACAGTGGTCTCTCTCATCTATTTCATCATATCAACTGTTCTCAACAGGGGAAAAAGAAAAATAATATTGTCCGGTACTTCTATGCCATCCGTCTTATCAATTTTCTTAGTTGTTTTACATCTCAAGTAATGCAAACAAATTACTTTTTCTTATAGAAGTTACATCTAAGGGTCCATTTGATTGCAATAATGGAAAATTGGTGGAAAGAAAACAAATTTCAGAGAAAATAATTGTCTAGAACTTGTTTTTTCAAGAATTGTCAATTGATTGTGTTTGATTGTTATAATTTTCTACCTGAAAAATATTGAGATTTTGGTATTCAATTGCCAAGAAAAATTGGCTATCAAACAAGGCAAAAGTTGGAACTTGGAATTTTCAAATTCCATGGAAAATAGGTAACATCAAAATGTAGTTTCATTATATAGAAAATTAATTTCTAGAAAGAATGTATGCAATTGTATACTTATCAACTTTGCTTCAGCTAGTTTGAAGAACTGTACAGAACTTCATTTTTCAGACTTGAGCTATTTATCTTCTTATTTTGTGCCTCAGAATACGTGCATTGTTTCCTTCATAGTCGGGATAATAGTCCATATGGTCATTGAACTTCACAAAAGGTTTTCATTGGGTCACTAAACTATAAAAATCACCTCGTTAGTCACTTGACTTTGCAAAATGCTATCCCCGTTCATCAATTACTGAACTTCCATTAAAATAACTTAACAGCGATGTTGACGTGGACGCCAAATCACCAAAGTGCTACACACATGGAAAAATGTTAGTCCTAACTCCTTAGCACGTTTTCATTAAAAAAAAATAGACGAAAGTCTCCAATTTATCTCATTCCAAACCCTCACCAAGAACATCCCAAATCCAAATAGCCAAATCAAAATTACAGTCTCCAAACCGGAATTCCAGTTGAAAGAAGCCCAACCTTACCTCCAGCAACATGGAATCATACTTCAATCCTCGAAATCGATTATATCCAAAAACTTCAATCACGGTCGTGCTTCCAACAAGTGGTGGAGATTGAAATTGAACAAGATGGTCGAGAGTTGTGTCAGGATCAAGAACTAGTGTTTTGAAGGAACGAGAGGGTAACGAGGATCAAGAACTTGGAGATAATTTGAAATTTTGTGGATTGGAACTGGTGCTTTAAAGGAATACAACCCGAAATGCAGCAACTACTAGGATTGAATACAGCCCGGATAAATCCATTTCAGATAAATCATCAACATTGTCTACTGATCCACTATTCCTAGTTATTTTGTATTGTATTTTTCAGTTTCGCCCCCTCAAATTTTTTGACTTGCCCCCACAATATTTTAAAATTTTTTATTTTTTTCCATTAATATTTTTTTGACCCAATAACTTACACTTTAAAATTCAACCGTACAAAATTTTTAGACCTAAACAAAAGATCCAATAGTTACTTAAATAAATAAATAGCTCAAATCCAATCCAAAAGCAAAGGACTCATTTATGAATCAATTATCCAAAAACAATCCCACAGACCACAGCCCACAAAATGTAATCTCGACTACAGACACTCCCTCATTTTTCCTCAAATCTCTTCTCTTATTGACGAGTTTGAAGTGATGAGAATCAGGATAGACCAATTTCAGATATCCAAGCCATCTCTACCATCTGTTATATAGTTAGGTAGTTTACTTTTTTTTCTTTTTGATGTCCATCTAACGTTCTTGTTTTCAATTTGTATAGCGTTAGACACATAGATAGACATATTGTTTTTGTATCGACAAATTGATTGTCTTTTTGGTTAGTCAATCTAACTTGCCTATTTTGGTACTCAAAATCGTCATTTTCAATCATCTTAGTTAAAAGGTTTTCAGAGGCTCCGTTCCCGATTGAGTTTGTCCATGTAAAAGTTTAGGCCTCAGTTTGATGCTTGGCAAAATGAGAAATGCACTGAGCAATACTATTACAGGCAGAATTTGGTAAATGCATCATGCTTTCCTGCTGTCATCGGTCATCCATTTCAATGGAGATATGAAGCCATGGCTGGATATTGCTATGAACCGTTATAAGCATTTATGGACCAAATATGTTGATGATGAGGTGGAATTCATTCAAGCGTGCAATTTTGGCTTGTAAAAGAGAAACATGAGATCCAAACCAGCATTCTACCTAAACAGATCAGTAATCATAAGCCGAAACATGAGATCCAAACCAGCAATATATCTAACATAAATGATAAACAACAATCCATCTAAATTCAAACCTAACCACTCAAACACCATCTGCCAACAAACCTCCATGTATTACTCAAACCAAAATGCAGTCTTCAATGAACATATCAACAAAAATACACGAACAAGATAAGCAAAAAAGAAGTTCGATTACAAAAGAGAAGCATTACAAACATCAGTACATTCCTAGATTACACATTGGTCCTATAAGTATACACTTCACCGCTACTGCATTTCCCCACCTCCACACGAAGCAACAAGAGTTAAGAAAATAAAATAAATTACAACAAACATCAACAACATATAGAAACCAACGCTGTAGAAGTTCTTATCCCGACGCAGCCCCATCAACAACATCTGAAATAGATTTATCCAGGCAACATTCATTCAATCCCAAAGTTGTTGCATTCCTTCAAAACACCAGTTCCAATTCACAAACTTTCAGCTTTCTCTAAGTTCTTGATCCTCCTGACCATTCCTTCAAAACACTGGTTCTTGATCCCGACGCAGCCCCTTAAACTCAGCACGGAGATCACATAAAACACGCAGCTCCCTACCTCGTTCAATTTCAATCGCAACAACTTGATTGAAGCACGACAACGATTGAAGTTTTTAGGTATAATCGATTGGGATACTTTTAAGTTTGGCCTAGTCAATAAGCCCATTTGTCACTTTGACTTTTCAACTATACTATATTTTCACATTGGCCTATTAGAGGTTAAAAGACATAAATGTCCTTAAATAAGTTATACAATTACAAAAGGCTTAATAACACAAAACGTCCTGACGTTTGACACTTCTTGCAGAAAACGTCCTTACATTTCATTTTTTTGCATTTTCGTCCTTATTTCAACGTTTTATTGCCGAAAACATCATTTTCACCATTTTTAATGTAAAATGACCATATATACCCTTTCATTTAAATTAAAAAAAAAAAGAGAAGAAAAATAAAGAACGAATTACAATCTTACTCCTAAACTTTTTAAAAAAGTGCAAATGAGTCCAACTAAATTATTAAAATATTAAAAATAACCAAAAATAAAAATAAAAGCTTTTTCTCTCCTCTTCTGCACTTCATCCTCCTTCGCCGCTTCCTCCTCCTCCTCCGTCCCCACCTCCTCAATTTCCGTTCCTTTGTCAACACTACCATTTTCATTTACATTCTCCTCCACTTTAAACAAACCCTTCATATCCTGAAGTAGGCAATATTCACTGGAAAATATCTTGGGTTTGCATCCTGTTACAGTTCCTGCTTGCACTTTGGGCTCGAGTCTCACTTCTGACAGTTATAATATTTACTGATCTTAATTCGTTAATATGTTTATATGGGCATAATTTATTGAATTTCTTCTGCATTTAATTCAATAGATTTCTTGGATATAGCTTCTTTTATTTCTTTACTTGATTGTAAAATATTTTCTTTAATTTGGTTCAGTGATAAAGAAACTGAAGCTAGAAACCAAGATGTCGAAAATGGAGGCCATCAGCTACTGCTTACAGATGGAGAAGAAAAGCTCAATTGCTGTGCAAATTGTTCAGTAGAATTCGAAGGTTGATTTTGATGATTTATGTCATATAAGGTTTTGGATTATGCGGGTTTCTCTATCGTATGCCCAGGCTGCTTCTTCAGCTTTGCTGAATGTACCCAACGAACTCCTTTTCTCGGGTCACGGATCTCGGCTGCCCATTTCCCCCATGGCCTCTGCCGTATTCCCCTGTACAGCTCTGCCGCTTTGCATTTCCACCCGTTTTCACTTGCTTATCACCTACATGTATAAATTCCTCAAATCAGATTCGAGATATAGCCTAGGAAAAAAAGCAGCAAAATCTAGTTAAATATTTAATCGTATAAGTTTGGGATCTTTTGAGAGGTTGAGAGCCGTTTTTGGCTAGAGGTAGGGGCGAAGCCAGGATTTCTTTTCAGAGTGGCACAATTTATTAGTGACGTCAAATTCCACATTATTCGACGTCGCCCCAACAACATTTAAGTTTTCCAAATCAGTTTTTCTTTAAAAGTATCTTTTCATAAGATTTCAGCAATTTCAATTCAACAATATCCAAACTTCACCAATTTCAACTCAACAATACCCATATTTCAGCCCTACTCAGCAGTTAGCATTCAATTTATCAATACCCAAATTTCAACAATACCCAATTTCAATTCCATAACAACCACAGTGAATTTCTACTACACACTGCACACAACAATACCCAAAATGTAGTATTAAAAAAAAGGAACAAAAACATCTCAAATGAACATAGAAAAGGAGCAGCAGTTCGGCAGTCTATGGAAAATATTTAATTCACAGACCAGATCACAAATCCACAATATTATCTCAAGCTACTATCACCATTATTCACCAATAATCCAATTGCTAAAGATATTAAGAAAATACCCGATGATCTGGGCGGAGAGAAGAGAACTCAGAGCAGTCAGCTACTCACTGCAGAGGCTGGAGAAATAGCTAAATCTCATAAACTCAACCAACACAAAAAAACTCAAGGTAGAAAAAAGAAAAACCCCAAAATCTTCTACCTTCTGGCGACTGCGTGAGATTGCGAGGGTGTGACAAGGCGAAGGCTGCGAAGATTAGATGGGATGGAAGTTCTAAAGTTGTCGGAGGCTGCGAAGATGCCGGAGTTGAGGAGCAGGGTGCGAACTGTGAAGGAGGCTCCGACTGGCTGCGAATAGACGAATAGTGGAGGGTAGAGGGTTGGAGGTGGAGTCGAGCAGATGAAATAGTGATTGTGATAATTGTGAAGGAGGTTTAAATTTTTGGAATTGGGCTCAAAGTTTTGGGCGTTTTCTCTTGGGCTGGGACAGTTGGACAGCCTATAAAAAAAATTGAGCCCAAAAATCTTTTTTGAGCCCGTAAGTTCAGGGTGGGCCTGTGCCCACCCTGGGCTGTACTGGGCTTCGCCCCTGGATGGAGGAGGTGGAATTGTTGGGTTTGCGCAAAGTGCTTGTGAGTAAATCCCTATTGGATCTGCTAAATCTTGCTCGACACAACTCTTGTACTGTACACTAGTGCTGTCGTGCAGATTTGGATACTGGGGTGAGCTTAAGAATGGTTAAAATGAGTAAACAAACAGGAACAAAATAAAAGGTAATTCTCGGCAAACCTAGTGATGGATTCTTGATAAAATTAGATCATCATTTATTTTTCTTCCCCAATTTCTTCTGACATACGGCTAAAGATAAGATTTTTGGGTATTCTGGGAGATGGATTTTAGTTAAGAATGAGGAAAGATTTCTTTTGGTGGTAGTGAAGGAGGCTAAGGGAGGAAGAGAAGATGAGAGAGAAATGATTTTTATTTTTATTTTTGGTTATTTTTAATATTTTAATAATTTATTTAGACTCGTTTGCACTTTTTAAAAAAGTCTAAGAGTAAGATTACAATTTATTCTTTATTTTTATTTTTTTGTTTTATTTAAATGAAAGTGTATGTTGGTCATTTTACGTTAAAAATGGTGAAAATGATATTTCCCGCAATGAAACGTTGAAATAAGGACGAAAATGCAAAAAAATGAAAAGTATGAACGTTTTCCGCAAGACGTGTCAAACGTAGGAACGTTTTGTGCTATTAAGGCATTACAAAATATTGTTTTGTTTAAAAGACTATTTTACCATTTTAGTTAACAATTGAAAATCAAACACTTTCCACTTAAAATTTTAAAATAATTTAACTTTTCTTATTTGTTTATTCCAACAAAGATAAAAACTTTCTCAACTTTCATCTACTTCAATCTCAAAATCTCTGAAATTTATCGAACGCTAAATAATGATTTTTTTTAATATCAATCATTTCGAATCAATAAGTATATTTACGTATGTCTTACTTCGTTTTCGTTAGATTTTTATACGTTTTAATCAATAAAAATATCTGGAAATCTTTTTACATTTAACAGCCGCAAAAACTTATCGATTAAATTTTTTAATTGTTAAACAGACGACTGCAACAATCGGAACAGCCAGCAGCCAGTTGTTTTCATGCCGTTCAACTTTTTTTAAAAAAAAATTTATGTTGCCCCAATCGAGCCGAATGACTATGTAGTTTCTTAAAATTAAAAAAATCATGTTTTGTCTTGCAAATATGGTTGTAATGTCAGTTTGTTTCTGTGATGACTTCGAATTGGATGAGAAAGATCAACAGGTATAGAGATGGACAAATGATAAAAGTGGTGGTATTCCAATTTCCATAATGGAGAGTACAACATATGCGGGAATGTACCATGATTTACAAAACAAGTTGATTGTCGATCCCTCTCAATACAATATGGAACTGAGATTTCGATTCAAGGATGATTCATCTATTTAGATTCCACCTATGAATGTTACTTGTGATGAAGAAGTGAATTATCTATTTGAATGGAACAAAATGTACACGACTCTTCTTTGAGTGACGTTAGTGAGGAATGTTGTCAACGAAGGTGGAGACGAAGATTTAATTGGAGGGGATCACAATGCCATAATTTTCGGGACACAGTGGAGATAGCTCGCGAGGATGATGTGATTATTCTCGAGCCAGTTGTTCCTCATCGTGATCTCATTGTTACATACAGAATTTCGTCGGTAGTTCACGACAATGAGAACGATAATGAATTTACAAATGATGATTTGATTACTTTATCCCGTCGGAGACATGAGTGGGGTGGGAGTGCAAGGGCTGGAATGAGTGGACCTTCATCTAATTCTTCGTCTGTGGTTCCTCATTATGAGGATTTGTATGTTGAGCAATTATTTGAAATAAAGAAAAATTTGCAAGAAGCTGCACATCGATTTCAAATTCTTTATTTAATTATATATAATTCAAACAAAAGGAAATTATTGAAATTAAATACAAAATATAAATATCATTTAATTAAATTTGAAAAAATTAAGATTTGTTTACAATGAATATTTAATTAAAGAATTTTAGCCCCCTATTTGAGCCACATTAAATTTTTCATTTTCATTTTTCTACTCATTTCAACCACACATTCTTTAATAAAATAATATTTTCCACCACATCAATAACTTTTTCTTCTTTTTCAACCACACATTCTTCATTAATTTACTATTCCAAAATACATTTTTTCAAAATATTGTGGCTCAAACACACCCTTAAATTAAAAAAAAAATTAAAAGAAAAAAAAAGAATTTGCTAATTTTTAAAAAATGAATATTTCGTTTTAGTAATTATCAATTTCAAATTCTTTATATATATATCAAACAAAAGGAAATTATTAAAATTAAATAAAGAATATATATATATATTATTTAATTAAATTTGAAAAAAAATTAAAGGTTTGTTTACAATGAATATTTAATTAAAAACATTTAAATTTAAAAATTAAAAGGAAAAAAATAATTTGCTAATACGTTAAAAAAAATATTTCATTTTAGTAATTATCAATTTCAAATTATTTATTTAATTATATATATAAAAAATTCAAACAAAAGGAAATTATTAAAATTAAATAAAGAATATAAATATTATTTAATTAATTTGAAAAAATTAAAGATTTGTTCACAATGAATATTTAATTAAAAAATTTTAAATTAAAAAAATTAAAAGGAAAAATAATAATTTGCTAATTCGTTAAAAAAGAATATTTCATTTTAGTAATTATCAATTTCAAATTCTTTATTTAAGTATATATAAAAAATTCAAACAAATGAAATTATTAAAAGTAAATAAAGAATAAAAATAGTATTTAATCAAATTTGAAAAGTTTAAAGATTTGTTTACAATGAATATTTAATTAAAGAAATTTAAATTAAAAAACTAAAAGAAAAAAAAAGAATTTGCTAATTTGTTAAAATAGAATATTTCATTTAAGTAATTATCAATTTCAAATTCTTTATTTAATTATATATATAAAAACTTCAAACAAAAGGAATTAAAATTAAATAAAGAATATAAATATTATTTAATTAAATTAACAAAAAAAATAACTATAAAACAAAATTAAATAAAGAAAAAAAATATTATTTCTTATTGGAAAATTAAATTATTGAAAAAAGTTTAAAAAAAGGTTGACAGTTGGCCCATTAATAGTCACAATTGTTAAGAGTAAAAAGTTTCATTACTCACTGAACTTTGAACTTTGTCACGTTATGGTCACTCAACTTCCATTACCTGCTCGTCGGTCACTGAACTTGCAGGAGGTTACCTCCTTCCATCACCAACCTGTCGGACGTTTGGAAGGCAGTCGAGGTGGCATTGACGGCGTCCGGCGTGGCATTGACGGCGTCACAAGGAAGAGTTTAATTTTCTCAAAATCCCCAATTCTCTTCAATTGAACAAATCGTATCTTCCTTCCCAAACGAATTCGAACCCTAATCTCACTGAAGTGTCGCGATTGCAAACATTTAGGTGTGCTCGAGCTCAGAAATTGACAATCGAAGGAGAGTAAACTGTTGGGTTGCCACTAAGATTCGACGAAATCAATTCAATCATCCCTTTCCAGATTCTGTCATCATCCCCCTGAACGAAACTGAGGTGAAAATGAGCAACAATGGGGTAATGCCACTTGAAGTGAACTGGAAATAGCTAGCTTCTCACTGCATTTTCTGTTGGTTTCACTACTTTCTGAGCTTCCAATTTGCAAACATGGAGGGAGATAACGGAGGTAAAGCCCACCCTTGATTTGAGAATATAATGTGTGTTGCCGGTAATGAGCCTACTAACTACGGTAGTCCAGTTTGTGTGAACTTGCATAACTATGAAGGAAATTCCAGTATGTATGATTTTACAATGGTGGTAGTTATTGTAGTTGATAGTTTTATAGGTGAATGATGAACTGCAGGGATTTACAATGGTGGTAGTTATTGTAGTTGATAGTTTTATTGGTGAATGATGAACTGCAGGGAATAAATTAATATAATTGTTTTAATTTTTTTGACAGAGAACGAGGAGGACTCTGATTTCGATTATTCTGAGGTTGACAGAGCTTCTGAGGATGATGATTTTATGTACGAGCGCAACGTGACAGATGGCCTCGAAATTGGTCCGGACATGAATGAAGCAGGAAATGATGTAGTAGTGATGAGGGTAGGGGATGTGGACAACGATGACTTGGAGTATCCATCATCTGAGGACTTATTACTGTGTTGTTCATCAGACGAAGAGGTTGGGTATCGCTTTCCAGAATTTTCGGCTGAGACAGATATGAGGAATCAGCAGTTTGAGGTTGGACAACTATTTCGATCAATGGAGGAGTTTCGGACTGCAGTGAGAACCTATGGTGCTCTCAATGGTTACAACGTGAGGTTAAAGTATAATGATAGAAAACGAGCTCAAGGAGTTTGCAAACTGGGGTGTAACTGGAGGATATGGGCTTCGAAGTTGAGTACAACGGAGACAGTGCAAGTGAAGTCTTACACGTCTGAGCACACATGCTCACGGAGCCAAAACAACAGACATTGCAACTATATCTTCCTGACAAATAGATACATTGAACAGTTCAAGGCAGACCCAAATTGGAAAACACAGTCCATATTGGCCACTGTGAAGGATGATCTTAAGACGGAGATAAGTAGAAATGTGGCCAACAAGATGAGGCGATATGCTAAGGAATTGTTATTTGGAACGATGGAAGAACAATTTGGACTTTTGATAAGATATGCTGTAGAGGTACTTCGGACAAATCCGGGATCAACGGTGATTATAGCCCTATCGGAGCAAGTTTTCAAAGGTATCTACATATGCTTCAGTGCCTGCAAGGCCGATTTCAAAATAGGATGTAGGAAATGTGTTGGTGTAGATGGGTGCCATTTGCGGGGTTGTTTTGGGGGAGTTATGTTAACAGCGGTTGGACAGGATGCTAATGACTGTATATACCCCGTGGCGTATGCTATTGTCGAGAAGGAGAACACAGACGCTTGGAGGTGGTTCTTAACGTACCTCCAAGAGGACATTGACATGGACAATGGGAGGGGTTGGACATTGATGACTGACAGGCAAAAGGGTCTTCAAAATGTATGCGAGGAGTTATTCCCAGAGGTAGAACATCGTTACTGTGTACGACATATGTACACAAACTTCTTCAGCGCCGGACATAAGAGCAAGATACTAAAAGATTTTCTGTGGCGTGCAGCTAAGTCATCAACTGTTGCTGAATTCAAACATTGGATGCAAAAAATACGTGAAGTGAGTGAAGATGCATACGGTTGGCTAATGAAGAAACACCCTCAAGAGTGGAGTCGTTCCCACTTTTCATTGCACTCCAAGTGCGACATTCTCCTTAATAACATATGCGAGGTCTTTAACAAAATGTTGCTGGGGGATAGAGAGAAATTGATTCTAAATATGTTGACATCAGTGCAGTTGTCTTTCATGAAACGAATACAGCAGAGACGAGAAAAAATGATACGATGCCAAGGTCGTTTATGTCCAAAGATAAAAAAAAAGTTGTACAAGATTGCTGAGATGTCAAGAGAATGCACGTTGCACTTGTCTGGGGGGTCCATGTGGCAGGTTGATTGCAGTTATGGGACATTTGTAGTTGATCTCCAAGAACGTACTTGCGCATGTCGAAAATGGGAGCTTACCGGTATACCGTGCATGCATGCAGTTGCAGTGATACAGGGATGCAGAAATGTACCAGATGATTTTGTTGACAGTTGTTATACGATCGAGACATACTTGAGTTGTTATAATAATATCATGAACCCAATAAATGGCACAATGTTGTGGCCCGAGGTGGAAGCCCCCAACATCATCCAGCCTAATTGGAGTACTCCTCAACGGGGAAGGAAACAGAAAAAGAGAAGGAAACAGGCGGAAGAAATGGTAGTGCAAAGTCAAGGAAAATCATACATGAAGAAGACAGGGCAAGTGTGCATGACGTGCTCGATATGTGGATTGAAGGGACACAATAAAAGATATCACTCAACCGATGGTGCCCCAGATCAAGTACGTATTTTACTCTCAAGTACATATTTATTTGGCTAGACATGACACCTATTCATGTATTTTATCATTTATTCTATGTAGGACTGGTACAATGCTGAATTAGAACCAGTTGGTTCAAATAGCAGCGTAGTTGTTAACGACAATGTGAGTAAATTTAGAATTCATTTTCTAGTTATTTAACTACATTTTTTATTTATGATGACATTGAAAATGGTTGTTATAGAATTACAGGGTAAGATGGTGTCATCAAGAGGTCATGGCTTATCGTCAACCCAGAACATGAACGAGGAAAGGCCCATGCAATTCATTCCAACCCCCGGCATATCTAGACGTACAACTCAGGAGTGAATGGAATATTGTGGCTATATTTTGTTGGACTTCGTGCTTTTGTAGCCATTATGCCAAAGTTTTGTAATTTAGTAGGGCAGTTCTTTTGCAAGGAGACATTGTGGCAAAAATTGTTTTTTTGTTATACATGCCATATGCCCATGTTCAATTCGTGCTTTTGTAGCCATTATGCCAATTTTTTTGTAATTTAGTAGGGCTGTTCTTTTGCAAGGAGATGTTGTAGCAGAAATTGTTTTTTGGGTATACATGCCATATGCCCCTGTTCGACTATTGAAAAATATATTTCTTATACATGTCTATTGCCTATTCGTCTCTTAAAAATATACAAACTAAATATGCACAAGATTATGAACCACTTGTCATAATGCAATAAAAACGATTACTTAAAATTAGTACAATGAAGTCTTTAATTGAAGTCTTACGACATACATAATTTCCTACATTGATAATTACACAAACATGGACTTCGATAAGTACAAAACGTTTCCATTTCCATTTCCCTTTCCCTTCAGTCTCAGCAAGTATTCAACCATGGACGTCGACTAGTTCACTCCAACCTTTCCTTTTCCTTTTCCATCAGTATCGATAAGACTCTTTCCTTTGCGCATGGTAATATTGATTGATATCTCGATGTCTTTTTCTTCAGTTATTTGAACACATTTGTTGAACATACACGACAGGTCTTGACAATAATATGTAGCTTCAGACTGTTTGTCATCTTTCCATTGAAAATGACCACAGTCCCTAGTACAACAGTAGAACAACTTCCCAATGTTTGGAGTATTTTTCTCCACCTCCATACATTTCTCAAATCCCTGCCCACATTTTGGACATCGTTTCTTTGTTGGGCAGTCCGACAGGTAGTGTCCACTCTTCCTACAACTGTGACATATGCCCCTGTTCTTCCCTACCATGTCACCTGAAACATTTGGAAGGTATACAAATTAATTAGCAAAGCAATGAAACTGAACTACAAAGTAATTAGCTATTACATTGTTGCCCTAGAAACTGAACTACAAAGTAATATGTCCAGTTTAGCAGCACCATGTATGGAACAGAATACATGAGTTCATGACAAGTTAAGACCAGCTGGATATTTTGGCAGAATACATATGTCCAGTTTAGCAGCACAATCATGCAAAAGAAAGTCTAATGCTTACTCATTTTGTTTCCAAGTTAATGCCCTGTCATTATTTTGGTTCAATCTGCAGCTTCTACAACATATATTTTTACAACAAACATCCAACAAGATTTTTACAACCATAGAATTATCTGCAAACCCACCTTAGCAATTGTCCATTACAGCAAAGGAGGCTCAACCACAATAAACAACCAGACAATAATTCCTTTTCTAATTCCATCAACTCCATTTTAAGCACTGCCTATTAGACAAGTAGCAGTAATTTTCAAGGCACATATGAATCACTGAAGTGAAAATAATACGGTCTCTTTCCACACAGAAACAAAATTGGCAAATTTTTTAGCACCAAACCATGGACCAAATAACAGAGCAATGCAGAGTGAATCCAGATTCCATAAACGAACCACCCATTCTTGAAAAAACTTGTATGAATAACAATGCAATTAACCAAAAATTGAGAAATGTTTACCTTCAACGAAATCTATATTGGCTGAACAGGTTCGTTTCAGGTGGGGCGATTTCAGTTCGGACAAGATTAGGGCTCCTTCAACGAAGGTTTTGGGGGAATGTTGTGCGGCTTCAGCTCGTGTTTTCGGAAATGAAAGGGAAGCAATTTGAGCAAGTCGACATTTAGGGATCGATTTTGTACTGGAACTGGGTGGGATTTGAAAGGGGGATTGGGAACGATGGAAGGGGGATTTCAAATTGGGGATTCGTCTCTGAACGTATACCTAATTGAAGGTGAACGGGAGTGTTTTGAGTAACTTAAGGTCTTACGTGGCCAAGGAAATTACGCCGTCACTGCCACGTCGGACTCCGTTAAGCCACCTGGGTTGCCTTCCAAACGGGTAGCTGTTTGGTGATGGAAGGAGGTAACATTCTGCAAGTTCAGTGACCGATCAGAAGCATTAGTAAGTTGAGTGACCATAACGTGACAAAGTTCAAAGTTAAGTGAGTAATGAAACTTTTTACTCCGATTGTTAAACAGCCGGCCAATAGTCAAGGATATTTTTGTCTTTTTGTTTGTAAATGTTATGTTTTTACTTTTTTTTTATTGTATTAATGAGTCAAATGATGGAAATATGCTCCAGTCAATGGACCATTTCCTATTATTTCCTCTAATCGATTCGAGGATTGAAGCAGGTTTCCGGACGTTATGTTGGGCTTCCTTAAACTGGAACTTCGGTTTGGGAGAATGAAATTCCGATTTGGCTGTTTGGATTTGGGATGTTCTTCACGAGAGTTTGGAATGAGATGAACTGGGGATTTTCTTCTGTTCATGGTGAGAGACGGGATATGGGTCAGTTAATTTGTAATGGTTTTCTGTTTTTTTTTTAATGAAAACATGTTTAGGATTAACGCTTTTCCACGCCAGTAGTACTTCAGTGATTTGGCGTCCACATCATCATCTCTGTTATTTTTTTTAAAAGTTCAGTTAGTGATGAATGTGATAGCATTTTGCAGAGTTTAGCGACTAACATGATGATTTTTATACTTCAGTGATCCAGCGAAATTTTTTTGCTAAGTTCAGTGACCACCTGCTATTAACACCCCCCCCCCCCCCCCCCCCAAAGTCTTGACTCTCCAGTTCTTTTAGATGGCCAAAATGTGCCAATTTTGTCCCTCTTCCATGGAGAACAATGATAAGAGATATCTATTATTCAGCTCTACTTGACTGTCTTTCCCTTTATTTTTGTTTCTTTGCAGTTGGTATAGTTCTAGACGAAAAAAAAAGACTGGCTGCCTTTTTTTTTCCTGTTATACATCCAGATATTGCAAATGAAATACCGATTCATTAACAGAAGCTACAGCATGTTGCTTTTACAACCTTGTTGGATATGTCAACTTTTGCTAGTATTTAACTTTGTGGTTTTCTTAGGCTTAGGATTTATCTTTCTAGATTCAACAGGAGTTACCGGATTGCGTGCATCTAACGAAACCAATTATATTGAGATGGTTAAAAGTTATTTACCAGCGGAGCATCAGTTCAATATTTGCCGTGGTGGTAAAATGGCTTTTCCTTGTTCATTTTGTTGACTTAGAATCCATGTTACAGGACTGAAAGTGCTATGAAGTTTGGGTGATTTTTCCTGTTTTACTTAGTAAGGTTCCTATATTATTATAAAACTTACATTTTCTTTAATCTCTTGGCAATATTCATTATTCACCATCTTATGCAATTGTTTATAGCTCGACATTGGCTTCTGCATTTTTCCCGCGGTTTCTCCTCCTTTCGTCTTCTAAGGAAAATTTCTGGCGTTAGTTCCTTCATAAAATTTCTTTTTACAAAGTTCTTTTTATAACTTCTTGCAAGTGAAGTTCATTTCATTTTGCATAACTGCATATTAATCTTTGTGCATTGCTATGCCTTATAGCTTATACATTCATAATTAGTCAAAGTTTTTTGGATCTTACCCCATTTTCCCTTTTGCTGATAATCTGCAGCGAACTGATTGTATATGGTTGGTGATTGGTTCCATTGACTGCTTATTATCTGACGTGCGGTGATGTTTAAACAGAGGCACCCTTCCTGCTGTAGATTTCATGGGCAAGCATGTAATAGTCGGGGTAAGTTTAGTTCTTATTGGAATACACTTGTTCGAGCTGTACATCAAGTTATGACTCGATAAGTACTCCATTCACTTCCATCTGATCTTCAGTCTGATATAAGCTTATATTTACAAAACTTGTTACAATATTTATGTGGTTTTTCTTTGCAGCAAGTATACATGTACTTCCGAGGCGGTGGGAAAGCTGCAGAGATGAAGCATGACGCTGCTCGGGGAGCCTTGAGAGCTGCAATCTAAAACGTCGTCCATCACAAACTTGTTGTGTAATTTCCTGCGAGTACAGATTACCATTCGACAGGGCATTAAGAGGCGCAGTAGCACATGTAAAGACTGTTTTATAATGTGTCCATTTTTTTGTATTACTATGTTTAAAGTGATGACAAGACTTTTGAGTAAGGGCTAGAAACTGGATAGTAGATAGGAGATATACCTGTCGTATTTTAATTTTGAGCATTACATAGATCTTTATGTCTGTAAATTCATTTTTAACAACTGATGGCTTCCAAAAAGTTTTCTTATTATCAGGGGCGGATCTAGATTAAATTTGAGTGGGGGCGAGATTAGGGGCGAAGCCAGTTCGTCGAAGTAGAGGGGTCCAAAGTTGAAGGGGTGCCCCCGAAATTTTTTTTTTGGGAGTTGTTTAATAGTTTAGATTTAGTTGTATTTTCCCAACTAATTCATGCTTATATAGGCCATGAACGAAGCCTTTCACCCTGCACCAAACCCACAAATATATTCATTCTGACCATGCAACAGTTTTTGCAATCACAGGTTGTCAAAATGAAATTTACATAACATACCAATTCTTCAACAATATTAGCCACCTGAACTACTACGTGGCCAAAATACTTTCCTTTTGAATCGTAGACTTCAATTGTCAAATCATCTCCAAACTCTTCTGGCAAGCTGTATTCAAGTGGGAAGGAAATTTAACCATCCAACTCTATGAGATTGAAGAATATGTAACAAGATTAAAGAGAAAAATATTACATACAAAACATGAGTTTCACTAGATCCTGACTGCATTCGAGATAGAAAATAAGCTAAAAAAATTGTAAAAAAAAAATAAATAAATATATATTTTTTTTTTCAGTGGGGGCGGCCGCCCCCTCTGGGCCCTTCGTGGGTCCGCCCCTGCTTATTATTCATTTTTTTTTATAAATTTCATGAATTTGTGGGGGTCGCACATAAACGAAGCATGCTATTTATTTAGTAGAAGATGCACTGAGATGTATATATATAAGTTCAGTATTTTTAGCCCACTAAAACAACAAAATTATACGACTGGCACACATGCAAAATAATAGTAGCATTAAAAATCATTATTACTGGATATATAATAACTACCTCATCAGCCCAGCTTAAGAATATGCAGTACATATCTTCTCGCAGTCCATGGTGCAGCCACCACCGCCTCTGCCATTGCCGTTGCCCTTCCCGGAACCGCTGAATGAAGTAAAACACTCAGCAGAGCATCTCAGCTTTTTCTTGTAACATGGACCCTTTTCTTGGCGCACACTACAGTAGGCCTTATGGTCTCTCCTATAGAGTACACTCCACTGGCACCCCCATATCCTACTCCATAGCCACCACTTATAGCTCCTTTGTGGCTTTGCCCCAATCCGTCCTGAACCCCGGTATGTCGAACCTGCCTCCTGGCCTAAAGAAGCTACATATTCCACCATTATTGTTTAAACCTCCACCTTTCTTGCTTTGGTGCTGCTGAGGTGGTCATAGGTATTATTTTTTTTTTTAGATTGGGTAAATGTAAATATTAGATCAAAATTTGAGTACAACTATTCCGGGCATACCCAAGCTTACTGTTAGTTAGCTACTCTTAGGACTGCAACTTATACATGTGTCCCGTATGCTTCCATTTTATTTGTGTTGTTTCAGTTATTAAAATGAGTTTGTCCTAGTCTTTAGGATGTAGTTAGTTTGTTCAAGACGTGTTGCAGTTCATGGCTTGATTCTCGGCTACTGAGTTAGTTATTCAATTTATATATATATATATATATAATGTAAGCTTAATGCATCAAAGTAGATTTCAATTCCCAGTTTGCATTCCCGTATATCTTTCTCTATTTTTTTTTTTCCTTATTTTTTATTAAAGAATTTTCTTTCTGCATACCTGTATCCTTCTTCAGTACCAAAAAATTCTTCAATCCTCTGCTTTTTTCATCTTTAAAACTAGCATCTGGTATCAAAGTCTCTTCTTAAGGGATCTGCGTGTGAGTTTGACACGTCATGGAAGTTGAAGCTAGTCTCTCCTCAATTGCTCCGTCGGTGTTCGGTGGAGTCAACTACTAGATTTGGGCAGTACGCATGGAGAAATACTTGGATGCTTTGGATCTTTGGGAAGCAGTGCAAGAAGACTATGAAATTCCTGCGCTTCCAAACAATCCCACCATGGCACAGAGCAAAGCATGGAAGGAGATGAAGAAATCGAAGGCCAAAGCATGCTTGTTTGCTTCGGTGTCATCAACGATTCTCACAAGAATAATGTCCCTTAAGACAGCCAAGTCTATATGGGATTATCTCAATGAAGAATATGCGAGACGAAAGGATAAGAAGAATGCAAGTCTTAAATTTGATAAGGGAATTCGAGTTGCAAAAGATGAAGGAATCTGAAACAATTGAAGAGTATTCAGATAGACTTCTTGGAACTGCAAACAAGGTGAGGCTAGAGAAGATCCTTGTCACAGTGCCTGAGAGGTATGAAGCGACAATTACAACCTTAAAAAATACCAAGGATCTATCAAAGATTCCTTGCAGGCACAAGAGCATAGGAGGCTTATGAGGCAAGATGTCAACACTGAAGGAGCCTTACCTGCAAAACATCACGAATCTGACAAACTCAAGAAGGAAAATAAGAAAGGCTTAGAGGGAAATTCGGTTTCTCCTGCTTCAAGTAACAACAAAAGCAAAAATAAAGTTTTAAGGGTAAATACCTTCATTGCCATCACTGTGGAAAGAAAGGTCACCCTCCATTCAAATGTTGGAGGAGACCTAACGCCAAATGTTCCAAATGCAATGAGATTGGACATAAAGCAGTAATTTGCAAATGAAAAACTCAGTAATAGGAAGTTGAAGCCAAAGTTGCTGATCAAGATGATGAAGATCAGAATTTTGTGGCGTCTTGCTTTGCGAGCAGTAGTTCGATAGAAAGTTGGTTAATTGATAGCGACTGTACCAACTAAGTGACCAATGACAAGGAACTCTTCAGAGATTTGAGGCCAACTGACATTACTAAAGTCAAAATTGGCAATGGTAATTACATCTGTGTCAAAGGGAAAGGGACAATCGCTATAACTGGCACTGCAAGCACAACGAGAATTTTTGATGTTCTCTACGTACCAAATATTGACCAAAATTTGTTGACCGTAGGTCATTTGATTGAAAAAGGCTTTAAAGTGATCTTTGAAGATAGTTTCTGTCACATTCTTGATGTTAGTGGTCAGAAATTCTTAAAGTGAGAATGAAGGGAAAAAGGTTTTCTTTTGATCCCATCAAAGAAGAACTTGTTGCATTTTCCACTGAAGTTAGCAACATCGAGATATGGCACAAGAGACTTGGTCATTGTCACTTGCAAAGGATGTAGCTCATGATGAAAAAAAGAGCTCACAGTTGGTTAACCAACCTTTGGCGATCACTTGCCGAATTGTCATGTTTGTCAATATTATAAATTTACGTAGTTCGACCCTAACAATACCTTGAGACAGGTGAATAGGTATATTATGCGGAATTAAAATTTTTAATTAATTAGCAACATATCACCAATTAATTATCTCTAGATGATTAAGCATGCAAGTTAATTTAACTTATGTTTAAATACCGCAGCTAATATACTCAACAGAGAAATCCAACTGGGAAAAACTTCGAGCACTTTTGCATGTCAATCCACTATAAACGATTCAAACACTTACAGTCTACCAGACTAGACGACGACACATATATCTGATTTTCGGACTGAAGTTATTACAGCTCTCTTGGAAACTGTGCTCCCCTACACCAATCCTTACCTATAATTTTCAAAGCTTTCTTGGAATCTGATACCCTGCAGCACTCATAGCTTTGCAGGGTCGTCTATCTCATGTGGATCACGAAGAACACCATGTTCTTCACCGAATGGAACTCCAGTCAACTTTTCTCGATCTTCAGCAACTCTAACAGACGCGGAGGAAAGAACGGTTTGGTATTTGGATTATGAAAGTGATGTTTTTCTCACCAAAACAATCTCATGGGACGAAGGTTGAAAGAAGGAATATGTAGGAATTCTCTGATGAAGCTCTCTCAACGATCAACCTTGTCAAATCACGTTCAGATGTGTTTTTGTATTTATAGGTAGGTTAGAAAAGTGATGGGCCGGGGAAAACGCTTTTAAATCGTGAAATAACATTTTTTCAGACAACACTATCGCTCAAGCAAGGGCTCAGCGATAGTCGAGCTATAGGTTGTCGCTCGAGCGAAGGCAGGGCGATAGTCGAGCGATAGAGATTCTATTTTTGACACTCGAGGCAATCTATGGCGACAGTTTAACGAACATTCGCGTCGTATTTTCCTTCTTTTGCCATACTCGAAACATAGACCTAAAAAACCTATTTTCATATAATTGCACATTACTCCTTGACTTTTTACAATATTTGCGATTAAGTCTATTTTGTTTACAAAATTGTTAATTACATAATTAAAAACCTAACAAGCTCCCCTTTTGATATTCTATGACAAAACTACTAACCAAAGTCAAGGCGGTAATCAAATATGAATTACAGACTTATAAACCTATGACACAACTAACTAACTTGAACGAATTCTGCATTTCAATCAGCACATATTTCCCGAAATAGCCAACTCAACACCCAATGTGAAATGTGTGGAAAATAGTATAAGTAAAGCAGTTCTAGAAGTTAATAGAATATAGACAATCTACGAAACATATAGTTTGATTCAATTTCAATCATGTATGTTAAATCAAGACATAGTACTGATGCAACCCATCATACCAAGAAACCACACCGATACTACTAAAACATCAAACTTAATTTAGCAGAACTGAAATTAAAATATAAAATGCCTTTGAGTAAAAAATCTTATATATATATATCAAGAGTATAAATTACATCTAGAAAAAGATACATTAAGCATTAAAAAATCTAGATATACGTTTACTTCCCCTTTTTATCACAAAATGACAAGGGAAAAATCTAGAAACTAGGTATCATCAACTGCATCATCAGAATCCGTCCTCTCTTTGGAAGCAGCATCATCGTCCCAATGACGATAAATCCATTGGAGTCCACGCTGAATATAGCCAACATTACCCCGAAGTGTAGTGAACTCAGCAGTGTGTCGATCAATTGTATCACGTAGCTGTGTGATCTCCGCCATTATCTGAGCTTGCTGCTTGATCGGTACAGTTATCTGTCCCATGAGAGCAATCGAAGGGTCAATGGAAGCAAAAGCAGAAGGTACATACTCAAAAGGAGGAGGAATTGACTCTAAAGGAGGAAGAGCCGAAGTCAAAGTCAACGGGATGTCAGAAAGCTGATGAGCAATAGAAAAAGAAGAGAAATTCGAATGGTCAAAAGAAATGAGGTCATCATAGGATCAGCCAGCACAGTTGGGTCAACGGGCTGTTCTGGCTTAGATGAAGCACGTGACCGACTCTGGGCGATGGTAGTATGATCAATCGGCCAAGAAACCTGCCTCGGTATCCCCTTCGAGAAACTAAGTCCTAAGGTTGTCACTAATCTATAGATTAAGCAAGCATAGAAAAGCCCTACCCTCGTCCTTGTGTCTCGAAAAACCCTCAAAATCTGTTGGCATATGAAAAGGGAAATCAATAGAATCTCCATGTAGTAGAGCGTACAGAAAGTATGCCTTCTCCATAGGAAACGAAGAAGTATGGGAGACATGCCAGAGATTCGTGCACACGATGTGCAATAGAATCTGGCGATTGGTCGGAAGAGACCTAGTGCAAATCGCACCTGGACATCATTCCAATGGTGTGTTAAACAGTGTCGAATGGACTAAAGAGTCCGTATGAAGAGTATCAGAATTCAAGTAGGAGAATAAGGGGTGGACGATTGGAGAAATATGAATAAGATTCGAAATAACGTCCGGAGTAATCTTAACAGTCCAACCCCAAAGAAAAACCCTAAAGGATGACCCACTAACATCAACTAATCATGTAACGTGAGTGACTATAGTGAAAAACACACAATAAACCATAAAAAAGTGCCAAAAAGCATCAAAAATTCGATTTGTGTTGAAATATCATGCAAAAATTGATGATAATCTATGACAATGTTCAAAATATGAAATGTATTATAAAAAACTCAAACAAGAATGATCAATACAATAAAACCAAGATAATTGCAAAAATGAGAAAAAAAAAAACCAAGTTTTTCGAAATTTAGCTTTTAAGTTCGATGTTTTGATGAAATAACACGTTCAATGAATGATTTTATGTGTTTAAGGAGTAGGCAAGCCTCCAATTTGGCATGGGTTATGAAAATTTTGGAGAAATGAAGCGAAAATTGGGGATAAAATGCGTAAAACCCTTGAAAATATCGTTAATATTGAAAACCACGGGCTATCGCTCGAGCGAGGGTCAAGCAACAAGCGAACAAGGCAGCTTATGCTGCTGTCGCTTGATAAGTGTATTTTATACACTTATTTGTGCCGTTAAATTAAAGTAATTGTCATTACTTTAGATGATTTGAGGCTTAATTATATATATATATATTGTTTGCTAGGTACATCTAGATGCAAAACCATGGAATTGAAGAAATTGGCTGAAAAATGGCTAAAGTTGACATAATCCAAAGTTTGGGGACTAAATCGCAAAGTGTTAATAGATGATTCGGACCTCGTATCGATGATTGGAGAGATGTTGGAGTCAATTACATGAAATTGGAAGATGAAGGGTCAAGAAAATACAAAGAAAGAATCGAAATAAATAAAGAATGCAATTCGGGGACCAAAGTGCAACAATTGGAAGATTTTATGCCTGCGCGCGCGCACAGGCATAATCTCTCGCGCGCGCACGGGCTTATCTTTTATTTACCGAGAGTGAAACATTTACACGGCGCGCGGGCAAGGACTTATACGGCGCGAGCGCACATGCCATTTCTGGGCCTGAACGGCCCAATTTTCTGGTTTTATCCAAATTCCCATAAAAACCAATTTTAACCTACTTTCTTGAGGGAGAAACGGCGTGGAACGACCCAGAGCATATCAAATCCAACTTTTCACCAAAAGAAAGGGTTTAGCACAAGATTCAAAGGCGATTATCACAAGAGATTGAAGATTCAAAATCCGGATTGAAGAAATACAAAGAGGAAATTGAGTTTTCACTTTTCATTCATTATTTTTCATTCCGGGTGATGTTTTTCCAAACCTTATTTTGTGATTTACATAACATGATGCTAGGCTAAGTTTATTTGTATTGGATGGATGATGAAACTATTTGATTTCTAGTTTTTAATTCAAGACTTGTGATTTTTAGTTTGATTCTCGCATTGTGATTCCATATACATGCTTTTTCATATTGTTTTAGTGTTTGCGCACCATTAGAGCAATAAGTTGCTTATTTGTAGTGTTGGAAAACTTACGATAAGTAGAACACTGTATGTGTAACACATGAAGAATAAATATTAGGAATAATATTTGTGAAGTGTGCGATCTTGTATGATAATCCTATAATTTAATGCATATTCATCATATGAATGCGGACTAGGAATAGGATCGTGTCGTGATCAATATAGGTTTATTATATCTTGGAAAAGAATAATAAATAGAAGTGGAATTATCGATCGTCACAATTGCATGAATTAAGTTAATTTTCACTAGTTGAGAATTAAAACTAAGAATTAATTAGTGGAATCAGAAATCCAATACACTTTCCCTCATTTGATTTAATACCATTTTTTATTGCTTTCGTAGTTTTAGAACGTAGTTAAATTCAAACCAAATATCTTTTGTCACATTTGCGACTTTAAATATATCAAATACACTAAAATTGAGCTTTATTCCCTGTGGGACGATAACTCACTCATCACGATTATTACTTGTCAACGATCCCGTTCGCTTGCGGGATTTTTACGAACATCGCTCGAGTGTGGCCTAGAGATAAGCGGGAGAAAATTGAATTAACAGAAATATCATTTAAATTTTAAAAATTAAGAAAAATAGAAATTTTTAAATAATATGTAAAATGAGAAAATCAAACTCCAGACAACCCGATGATCATAACCATGGAGACATTCACAAGCCGATCATTATCAATAAAGACTTTCCGACGTACTCTATTAAGTTCAAGATGGAGTAAAGTATATAAGTGACTCATGCGCGTAAACTGCCACTATTTTTTCGTGAAAATGACTTCAAACCTTAAATTTGGGAGAAACGGTTAGGACCTGAAAAATGAGGTCAAGTACATGGCTAATTTTCTTTTCTCTCCCCGAATATGAGCATATAATTTTCTATATCACTTTTCTCGTAAATTACATCTTATGTACAGACTTTTATCCATTAAGCGACTAAATTGATCCTTGTAACGAGCTTTAGGCTGATTAGTCCTTGTCAGATGATTACAGACACCAGGTTATGAGAAATCCCTCGGGCTTAATTGCTCGAGTTAAATAAGCTTCGAACAAAAGTATAAAATGAACCAAACAGGTATACACATTTTTAGTTTATTTTTCAAACAATGCAAGGAGACTCATCACGAGTAAAGTCATCTAGATGTAGGTCAATTCACGTTCGAGGTCACCCTACTAACATGTGACTGTCATCCTAAATCTCACACATGTGATCCAGACTCACTCACAAGATCATAGTGTGTGATGTGCGGATGATACATGACGACACATATACTCAATACCCCACATTAAATCGAACCAAACAATGGAAATAACAGTATAGAATAGATAAATGCACACTAGGTCACACAATGTGTCTTTAGCCCCAAAAAATAGTTTTTGCATTTTTCCCATTTTTCCCAAAAAACAATTGTATCACCTCATTTTTTTTTTGTTTTTGAAAATAACACTCAAAGCAAAGAAATGCATAGAAATAGAAATAACAAAAAATATTTAAAAAAAATTAATGGGATGCATACAAGGATGAATGGACTCAATGGACTATACATGCATGACCTAAACATAGAATCAGAGCGAGATTTGTATGCCCTTACCTTTAAGAGTATGAGCATTTTCACAACCTTCTAGGTCACTCCTTTTAACCCAGACCTTCATAGAAGTAGAAGATAATTTGGTTAACCGAGTCATCATCTCAATTAAGTGGCTAACCTGATTGGCAAGAAAGTTAACATTGCTAGTGAAGTCGTGACTTTTACTTCTATTCAAAAATTTACAACACCTAGGTCTAATATATTCTAGGCACCATAGTGGTGGCAAGTGGGAATGAACCTAGGTTCAAACCTGCTCGATGGTTGTTGTCGATATGTAGGACGATTGACCATACGTTGTCTGGTAGTTCTCGATCCTATGTCATGCTTTCCTTTAGGTTTAGGATAAGAAATCTCCCGAGCTTTGTTAGTGGTCGGGACGAACGTGGTCCTGGATATACTAGCAGTAGCATCACCATTATGAACGTAGCCTAGACCATGCCTATTACCCTTAGGCTTGTTCATCATAAGTAGATTATCTAGTTTCTACGAGCCAGTCATAAAGGATTGGAGTTGAGCGCTAGATTTATCAAGATCACTTGTTAATGATTTAACTTTAGATTCCAAATTTTCATTAACCATCTTCAACTCACTTAAATTTTTCTTCGAGTCCTGAAGGTCACCTAATAGTTTTTCTTTTTCACGTTCAAGCTCATTAACCTTTCTTAAGGCAACTTTATTGACCTTCTTAATCTTGAGACTCTTTTCAAACAGTTCATGATAAGACTTGTGAATGTTGATCTCATCCTCAGACTCTTCTTCAGATTGTTCACTCTCATCATCCCTTTCAATTTTCACAATCTCACAGTCAGATTCTATTGTAGCAAATGAGGGAAAGGCCATGAAATTTTGTTCATCCTCACCACCAGATGTCTCGTTCTAAGAACTGGAATCTGACTCATTATCACTCATGGTCACGGCTAAAGTCTTACGTTGTTCTTTACCCGTACTCCTCTTCAAATTAGGACAATAACTCCTAATGTGACCGTATTGCACATGTGGCATTGAACATATTGATATTTCTAATGGGAGTCATGGAGGTGTTTTTCTCACGTCTACATCTCGAGAGTTTATTAAGGACGTCACTTTTTTGCTCCTAAGGTTTTCTTATATTCCTCATCACCCTTTGAATTTTTTTAATGAAATAGGTTATTTCTTCGTCCCTTAGAATCTCAATATCAATGGACTCGCTCTCCTATTTTCTACTGGTGTTCATGGCAATGGATTTAACCTTTTTATGTCGAGAGACGGTGAGTTCATAAGTTTAAAAGATCATATGAATTATTCAATCTTAACATCGTCTAAGTCCTTGCTTTCTTTTATCGTAGTCACCTTAAGTTTAAACCTATCAGGAAGGGATCTAAGGACTTTTCTAACAATTTTAGACTCGGAGATATTTTCACCTAAGTTAAAGCTAAAGTTGACTATGTAATTTATCTTTGCATAGAATTCGTCGAACTATTCGTCATTCTTCATTCTAATCTCTTCAGACTTAGTGATTAATATTTGTAATTTAAAATTTTTAACCGTTTTAGTTCTCGTGTGTGTGGTTTCTAAGATTTTTCAAACTTCCTTGACAGTTTCACACATCGAGACTCTCCTAAATTCTTCAGCAGATATAGCCATGAACAGGGCAAGAAGGCTCTTGTTGTTCCAATTACACTCATTTCAGTTCATTTTAGTTTATAGAGAGAGATCAGTGGGTGTGACTACACCAGCAACAGTTGTTGAAGGTGGAGCCCACCAATTTTTAATGCTAATCCAAATACGTTCATCCAATACCTTAAGAAAAGCTCTCATCTGAACTTTCCAGTAGGCATAATTGCTTCCGTCAAAGAACAGAGACACAGACATTGATTGACTCATCTAGAATATATAAAAAGGGTCAAGAATTGATTTAATGCTATGATACCAAATAAAATTTACGTAGTTTGACCCTAACAATACCTTGAGGGGTGAATATGTATATTATACAGAATTAAAATTATTAATTAATAAGAAATATGTCATCAATTAATTATCTCTAGATGATTAAGCATGCAAGTCAATTTAACATATGTTTAAATACCGTAGTTAATATAATCAATAAAGAAAGCAGTAAAAACACACGGTATGATCACGGAGAAACCCAACAACTACTTTGTCAATCAATCCAGTATAAACGATTCAGATACTTATAGTCTACCAGACTAGACGACGACACATACTATCTGATCTCCGTACTGAAGTTCTTACAGCTTTCCTAAAAACCGTGCTCCCCTACACCAATCATTGGATGCAATTTTCAAAGCTCTCCTGGAATCTACTACCCTATATCACTCATAGCCTTGCAGAGTCATCTATCTCCTGTGGATCATGAAGAAAACCCAATTCTTCACCGAATGAAACTGGAGTCAACTTCCCTCAATATTTAGCAACTTTGACAGATGTAGATGAAAGAATGATTTAGTATTTGGATTATGAAAGTAATGTTTTTCTTACCAAAACAATCTTACATGATGAAGGTTGAAAGAAATAATATGTAGGAATTCTCTCTAATGAAGCTCTCTCAATGATCAACCTTGTCAAATCACGTTCGGGTCGAGGAAAAAGCCTTTAAATCGTGAAATAAAATTTTTTCGGACAACACTGTCGCTCGAATGAGGGCTTAGCGATAGGCTATTGTTCGACTGAAGGTAGGGAGACAGTCGAACGATGGAGGTTCTATTTTTTGCCGCTCGAGCCAATCCATGGCGACAATCTATGAAAATTCGCACTATATTTTCCTTCTTTTGACATACTTGAACCCTAGACCTAAAAAAACTATTTTCATATAATTGCACATTACTCATTGACTTTTTACAACATTTACAGTTAAGTCCCTTTTGTTTATAGAATTGTCAATTACATAATTAAAAACCTAACAAATACGATAAACAAAAATGGAGACCATTCCTAAAGTCAACCTGGAGAGACACTCACAAGTTGAAACTAGTCTACATATATGTATTGGGTCCTCAAAGAACTCTATCATTAGCAGGTAGTCAGTATTACATTGCTTTCATTGATGATTTTACAAAACTGTGTTGGATTGTTTTCTTAAAATTCAAGTCCGAAGTGGCTGGAGTGTTTTGGAAGTTCAAGAAAATGGCAAAAAACCGAAGTGGCTGCAAAATTGAAGTTCTAAGGTCATATAATGGAAAATAATACACCTCAAAAGAATTTAATTTGTTTTGCGAGGAAGCAGACATAGAATACCAGCTTAATGCTCCATACACTCCACAGTAAAACAGAGATAGTGAAAGGAGAAATGGATACATAATGGAGATGACCATATATATGCTTTATGAAAAGGAGTTGCCAAAGAATTTTTGGGTTGAGGTGGCTAGTACTGCAGTTTTCTTCCAGAACAGATTGCCTACCAAGGCATTGAAGGATAAAACTCCATTTGAGGCATGGTATAAACCTTCACTCAATTTTCTTAGTGTTTGGTCGTGTGTGTTTCTCTCACATTCCATAGGTCAGATATGATAAACTTGATAAGAAGTTAGAACCAGGCATCTTTGTCGGTTACAACTCGTCCTCTAACGCCTACAAAGTTTATCAACTTGAAACAGGGAATACAATTGTCAGTAGAGATGTGTTCTTCAATGAAGATGTGAAGTAGAACTGAGAATAGACAAAAAAGACATCTACGAGCAAGCAGAAATCGAGTCTTCTCTTCTAAACAATAGAAGAGCAAGCATCAGAACAGTGGCAAGAAGAATTGGAAGATGATCCACCAATCCGTGAAATAAGACCGCTCTGTAATATCTATCAGAGATACAATTGGCCATTTGTGAACCTACGGGTTATAAAGAAGCTATTAAAGACCAAAAATGGAAGAAGGCAATGAATGAGTTGTTTATGACTAAAAAAAGAACAAGATTTGAGAGCTACTTGATAGACCGAAGGATAGACAAGTTATTTGAGTAAAATGGGTGCTTAGAATCAAGCTAAATTCAGATGGATCAATCAACAAACACAAAACCAGGTTTGTTGTCAAGGGGTATGCTCAAGTTTTTTGAGTTGATTACTCTGATACATTTGCTCATGTTGCTAGATTAGAAACTATTCAGTTGGTGCTAGCTATAGCAGCCCAAAATGGGTGGAAAGTGTTTCAACTAGATGTAAAATCTGTATTCTTGAATGGTATCCTTCTAGCCAGAAGCACTTGCTCTGTAGACATCCATGTCCATGAAGGCAACATATTCAAGTAAGGTTTGCCTAAGAGCCTCCATGTCTTCTTCTGATGAGGTAGCAGATGAAGCAAAAGGATGGCTAGCTGAAGAAGAGCAAGAAGTAACACTGGTTTTCGCCTACTCCCAAGAGGTAAGCTTGTCTTGGATAGAGCGTAAAATAGAGTCAGCTTCTTGTAAAGAAAAGGCCAAGCAGTCAACGCTCCCATTACAGTGCACAAATTAAAAGGTGAAAGGTGAAGCAAAGAATATTACATCGACGGCTTGGGTAACCTGGGGCACGTCAGCAGACGCTCCAACCACTTGAGGAAACTTCCCTTTATCTGAACTAGCAGTTTCTCTCTCAACAGGAAAATCTACAATGCTTTATGCAAAAATCAAGCTATGATGAGTCATAATTCAATAATACAAACAAATGAGAAGACCATATGCTTTGTACTACCTTTTGGTTCAACGCGTGAGGGGTCAACATCTTGGAGAAGTGGAGATTTTCCAACTTGACTGGAAGCTAAAGTCCCTTCTCCAAACAATTTGGATGAAGAAACCACAGTGGAAGTTGGGGGAGCAAGGTTCGATGAAGTCAGAGTCTTCAAAGGTGAAGTTGAACTTTTCTGAAAAATTTAAACAACACGTTAACACATGAAGGATTTCTCACAAATAGACAAGTTTTGCATGAGGAAACAAGATCAAATAAATTTTTCTTAGCGACAAAAGGAATATCATCATCATCATCATTAGGCAAATTAAGTGAAACGGAAGCTGGCCGTTTACAGCTGGAAGTAACCTTAGCTGTTTTAGTTTGGGTAGAAGAGGAGTTAGATGGAGTAGGATTTGTTACAACACGTTTGATGCGAGCAGAAGGGGATGTCGAAGGAGAAATAGGGATCATAGCAAATATAGTAGCATCAAGAATGGGAGCAGGAGTGGGAAAAACAGAAGAAGCTCTTGGACTCTCTAGCGAGTGGAAAACACGGTTAACATCAATCGCAAACAGTCTATGTTTCGCTGATGGCCAGTGGCGATCAAAAATAGGATGAGTATCAAATGTGGAGTTGAAAGGAGCCATGGAGAAGCCTTGGGTTAAAGTGGTATTGTGGGCATCAATGGCCTGTGCTTCTACTTTGGTAATTGTATGGAAACGGTCTGTCAAACTTTTAGAGAAGCATGGAAGAACGGCCAAGTTTGGCCAAAACCCAACTGACGAGCAAAAAACTGTGGAGCATATATCTCAACCCCAGACTTAGCATTGGTTCCGGTCAGGATATCATGGAACAATTCTCTTCCAATTAATAATTGAGCCCAAATGGACTAAACAGTGCTTGCATAACTCATAGTAGAAGGAGTTTGTACATAAATTGAAATTTGCTGAGTAGAGAAATGAAAAAAGGAAGGGATTGAACTCAAGGTATAAAAGACTGTGAAAACCTCCCTATAAGACATCTTTACGCTCAGTTGATTCATGAATAGCCCATAGCAACTAACTAATTTAGGAGGAGTGGGGAAAGCACAAAGTTGTGGAAAATAGGCTCTCAACCACAATTGAGTAAGCCAAAGAAGCCCACTGCCGATAGGAGATGCACCACTCCGCAGTTGGGATTGGAGAGAAGTCATGCCTCTATAAAAGGTAGCTTTAGTGGCCTACCACGGGCTAACTCATGAGCTATAGGCAAATAAGATATGGAAGGTTTCATGTTGGGAACACAAAGAACATATTTACATAGCTAAACGTGAAGGAAGGCTACACACTCAGCATGAGTAGGTTCAGTGGTAGTATTCTTATAAATTTCTTGCATGCCCGAATAAGAGTCAGTGAGTTGTTTTATCAAATTTTGGGGCAGCACCAGTGACCATGATGTTAGGGGAGACGGTATCGCCCAGAGGCTGAAGGTTAACTAAAGCCCCAACATCTCTTAAGGTAATAGACATTGGGCCAAAAGGAAAAATGAAAGTATTATACTCTGAGGACCAGAAGCTCAGAGCGATTGGGAAGAGTACGGAATCATAAATTGGGTGATGAAGAGCAATTTCCAATAAATCAGAAATATTAGCGTGATAAAAAATTGCTTTGGTAGGGCCATGTTTTACCATACGTGCATGCCAAAGCGAAAAGTAACATCAAATTTGGGCCAAGTACGAATACCTCGCTCCCGGATTGACTTTAATGGAAAAGGGTTCAGAAATGGAGGATTGTGAGTGTAGGGAACAACTGGCCCACTGCATCTTGCTCCACAGAATCAACATCATTGAATGATGGACCCAGATAAACTCGTTGCGGTCAGAGTTAGCTGATGAAAGGTAAACCAAAGCTATGTAGGTCTGGGGAGAAGTTCTTGATAGTCCTCGAAACTAAGAGAGTTATCTAGAGTCGCCATTTACTAAGGATTTCAATCATTCTGAGGGTGTAGAGATGCAAATACTTGAATGAAAAGCCAAGAAGATGAACGGCATCCTTTAAAAAGACGTAAGGATGCGAACATAGGTGTAATGGCGTGAAGGAATGTCGTGTTTATAGGAGTAACGTATTATTTCACTTGTTCGAAATATAGAAGGTCACCACCAAACAAAGATAATGATGTCGATATCTCTCCCTTTTTTAGGATTTTGAATGTTGCAAGGGATATAAAGAATGAATATGGCAGAAGATTAATAATCGATATTAATTTTTCCATATTGGGGGTAATTGTTGACACATAAAAAGTGGCCCAATTAAATGGCCCAAGAAGCAAAGCCCCAAATAGGAATTTCGAAAGATAGGCCTGAGGAAAACCATGTAAAAGGCAGAGCTATGCAATAGAGACACATCATCGCCCCAAGTCCACAAGACGCCCAAGCTCTGGGCGAGTACATCATTTTATTAACACTCAGGGCGAGAACGTTATTATCGGCCAAGCTTATGAAACACCCAGAATATAAACACACTGATATTTCAAGCGACGGTTACCAAAAGCAGTTAAAGGGCAATCTCGTCATGCCCCATGACCCAGGAAATCCCGGTTATCAGCAGTTCAATGGTGGAGGTAATGACGACAGTTAGAGATGGAAGTTCCATGACAAGTCAGCCACGAAGAACGTGAGTAGTTACAGGACGACCAGTAGGTTCAAGCGGTTCTACAACAACTGTCCAAGGAGTATAAAGGAGAAGAGAAGGCATAGAAGAAATCCCTCCTAATCAAACACTCTCGAACAGAGACTATGTAATTTTCATTATCTTACTTTTATCATATTTAACCTTTAATTGTTCTGTGTGCTTGCGCCCCTTGAAAACATTTCATTTTCTCATCTATTGTAAATTTTCAATAAAACACCCCCTTTTGGGATTTTGTCTTAAGAGGTCTGTTCCTTACACAATCGTCTGAGTTTTTCTTTAATTGTTAGCGAGACCCGACTTTCCGTGAAAAAAACCCCTTCATTATTTATGTAACTTTAAATATTGTACATGAGTCTCATGTACATGTGAAAATATTTAAAGTGGAATAATCTAAATTTATCCGTGATTAAAATTAAAGTATGGATCTTTAATTATGATCACTAGTGCAACTCATCACATTCTGAATGAAATAATCTTATTCAGATTGTTGATAATGTAATAATTGGAATGAAACACTTTATATAAAATTTGAATATATATAGAACAGGAATACGATTAATAATGAATCTCTAGTGAAATCTGGTTTCATATAGAGAATTCAATTTTGATCAATGATGGTCATATGTGGATAGATTTTAATTCTGAGTATTTTTTGATGTGCTTGATAATGACACTAAATTACTAATGTCAAATTCTTGGTACATTAAAAATACAATGAGATAAATAGTTGGGAATATTTATATACAGGAAGAAATCCGTTATTTGGGATTAATACTTTTGACATATTAATTAAAGTGTTAATTAATTGTCATTATTATTGGAGCATAAATTATAATGTCCATAGTTCCTCCGTTAAAATTACATGAACATTATTTTAGTTTGGTTAGATTAATTAATTTAAAGTTATGAATTCTGAATTGATTTTCACACATTAATTAATTGGATTAGTTTTATTTTAAATAATATGATTATTTAAATTAATTCGAAATTATACAGTGTGATAATGATCACATTATTATTTGCAACATGGAGTGTCAATTTAAATTAGTGGATAATGATAAAATTTAATTATATTGTGTGATAATGATCACATTATTATGTGCAACATGGAGTGTCCATTTAAATTCAATCACACGTGAATAATAATAAATAATTAAATGTTAATTGTTTAAATTAATTTTGAATTGTTATCTAATTAGATGGTATGGAAGATAAATTTTTTCTCCCCGGTAAAGTGGCACCACCTCATCCTAGTGATGGGTGTGATTTTGGTTTTTAATTAAATTTTTAATTAAAAATTAAAATAAAGCTATATTTTTCAACTATAAATAGGACTCATCAAATAACACACAAAATACAAAAACTTACATGAAATACTTTTATGAGAGTTCTTTCTTCTTCTAACTTTGTCTCATGTGTAGAGAACACAAAGTGCACCATAAAGCGAGTGTGTGAATCAAACACTCGTTTGTTCCTTGCAATCGAGATACGTCGAGGAATTCAAGATTTACATCCTAGGCGATCATGGGTAACATTTTCATCTCTTCCTTAATGACATGTTGATGAAGTTAATGTGTATTGTTTGATTAAAAAGAAAAAAAAATAAAAAAATACAGTGTGATTGTTGTTTCCGCTTTTTTTTTTTTTTTAAAAAAAATGGTTTTCAAAACGAACACTTTTAGGCAAGTGTGTTTATATTTTCTGCAAACTCAAGCGTGTCGATGGATACTGGCATAGAGTTTAGTCGATTTGGAGATCTAAACT
Source organism: Fraxinus excelsior (assembly GCA_019097785.1). Classification (NCBI taxonomy): domain Eukaryota; kingdom Viridiplantae; phylum Streptophyta; class Magnoliopsida; order Lamiales; family Oleaceae; genus Fraxinus; species Fraxinus excelsior. The sequence continues at coordinate 30,176,983 of CM032625.1, read as the reverse complement.
AGTTAATGGGACAAGTTGCTATGCATTCAGTTACTTAAGGTATTGAGATTTGATGGAAATTTTTGCTCCTGTTCATTTAGTTGACTTAGAATCCGTGTTATAGAACAGAAAGTTCAATGAAGTATGGGTAGTTTTTCCTGTTTTACTTGGCAAGGTTCCTACATCATTGTAAAACTTATATTTTCTTTAATTTAGTCTTGGCAGTATCAACATCATATGCCCTTCTTTATAGCTTCACATTGGCTTCTGCATTTTTGCCGCATTTGTTGGGAAATTACTTAATTTGCCATGTGGGCCGACATATATAATTAATTGTGTATAAATACTATTTTAAAGTTAAACCCAATTATATGTGGCCGAATTATATGTATAGAGACCGAATCCATTCGAGTTTGTATTTGACGATGGACCGAATACAAATGGAACTATATATAGGGTTATAGTCCCCACTTCATATGCAAATTTCTTTCTTTATGTCATCCCATCAACACAGAATTAATAGAGAGAGCATATTGAAGAGGAGGATAAAAAAACTCACAATCAAAAATTTAGAATTATAATTAAGAATCAAGAAGAAGGTTTGGAGCAATTAAATTGCAGAACAAGAAATCAAGATTTAAAGACTAAAAACTCAAGATTCATTATTCAAGATACAAATCAATGGATCAAGGTATGTTCCACATTAATTAATTTTATTTGTGATTTGACATGGAGACCGTGATAATTCATAATAATTTACAAAGATTAAGTTCATTAAATTCTACAAGTGGTGTCAGAGTCAACTCCATGTTAAAGTATTGAGATTCAAGAAATAATTTTAGAGTTGAAATTATACATTGGATTACTTAATTTTGGGATGTGAATTTCAAACCCTAGATATTCAAATTTTGGGTATTTTAAAATTTGACAATTTTTAGGACTTAATTGTTGAATTTGAGTATAATTCTAATGGGTTGCATTTATGTTGACGCGTGGATCAAGTGGAACTAATAAATGGAAGCCATTCCTAGAAAGTACAGAATTCAATTTCTTTGGTGGAATTAACGGAAAAAGTTTTGACGTCCCCTGTTTGAGGGATTTTTTTTTTTTTTTTTTTTCCAAGTATATGGGATTGCCTTTCATTTTGAACTAGACATTGCCGATACATGTCTTCAAAAAGTCGTCAAGGTTTTTAAAAAATGCATAAAGTTATGCAAAATTTGTGTCTCCACTATTATGGTTGCAAGAGTTATAGCAAGTACTCCTGTAAATCTGCTTTCTCATTGCTTGCAAGGATAAACAAAACGAAATCTGAGTTATTATTTCTTATTTTTGAAATAAGCCCCTTGCATTTATCTATCTTTGGACACATGATTTCTGAAATACCAAATAAACCTTTGCTTCAAAAGGAGACTTTCTGCTCTCTTTTTTTTTTTATTAAAGTTCAAAACAAAATTAAAATAAAAGAATTAGGAATTAACAATTAAAATTCAAATCTTGGTATTAAAATAAATTTCTTTTGGATTACTAATTTTCCTAAATAAATTAATTGACACAACATGCTACCAAAGTAACCTCTATTGTCTAGATTAATTTATTTGGAATATTAAGAATGTTGCGTGTTTGTAATTCATGCGGATATTCACTGACCAAAAGGAAGGTAGATATTTGGTCGAATTACATGCACACTTATGGTAATAAATATGTGACAATTGTAAGATTTTGTTTTATGTGAAAAATAAATCGGTTCAAAGATATGTTTATTGTTTGACATAATTTATTATCAATATTTGATTATTACACCAAGACTATCACTTACAAGTTGGTATTTCTGTCCAAAGACTAAATATCAATGTTGTGCTCGGTCTATTGTGATGACGTTTACTATTATTTGAATTAATTAATTGTTTTATACGGATTCTAATGTGAACATGTTTATTTGGCTTTGTTCTCTATTCAGTTAACTCTTCTTTTTCTATCAAATCTACAAACATCAACTCCATTGCCATGCTAAATGGAACCATATTTAAGGACTGGAAAGAAAACATACAAATTGTTCTTGGCTGCAGGGACTTATGATAAGTGCGTCTTTCAACACTTATTTTTCCACGTAACATGACTAATTGTTGACAAGAGTGTTTGAATATGGCTTAGTTCTGCTTAACTTCATTTTGTAGCACTATATTGATGGATGTGGCAGAACTCAAGATAAAAGATACGAAAAAGGACCAAAATGAAAGAAAATAAAAGTCTAGGGACCAATGTACAAATAGTCGAAAGATGACCCAAAGCACGACTTCAGAATGTAAATGAGATAGATCCTAATTTGGTGAGTACGAGGGAGGTTAGAGGAAGGAAAATGAAGAAAAGAGGTCAAAATGAGAGAAAACAAGGTTCGAGGACTAAAATAACACAAATGGAAGTTATTCTCTCCCATGCGGCCGCATGGTAGAACTTCCATGCGGTCGCACGAGCCTTGGCAGGGACTTCAAGTGCCCCAATTTCATGAACCATACGACACATGGCTCATAACCATGTGGTCGCATGGTTATTTTCTGACACGAAAAATCTAGTTTCCTTAATCCGTTCAAACACTTTAGGAAATGAATCTAGGGATGAATATAAAAGCTCAAAGTCGTCAAATACGAGGGAAAGAGGATTCCAACATAGAGAAAAACCCTAGAACACATATTAAAGGAGATCTTGAGGCAAAACTACAAGGGAAAATGCAAGATTTATGGGTTTTCAAGCAAAATATTGATCTGATGATGTCTTTCTTCAATTATCTATGTGTTGTATTATTTTCTCCATGTTAGGCTAGATATTTATGTACTAGGAGAATGATGAACGATGTGATGTAATCTTTTAATTCCTAGTTTTACAATTTTTGACAGTAAACACGTTGTTTGAATTTGAATGATTTATATGCAATTATTTTTGTGCGCAAATGATTGTGTGAATCTAGTGACATATTTTATACATTCGAGAGAAGGAAAATAGGCTCGACAAGGTATAAATTATCGTAAGGTCTGATAGGGGATAGAGATATACCGCTATGCCTTACGTGAATCTCTAAGTGTTCACAAAAACTCATGCATTCTTGTATATTTGCATTCATCATAGGGATATAGTCGGGTCGTATATGAGAATAAGTTCAACATTACTCGAAAGAGATTGTTGGATAGAACATGAACATTGATTCTTCAAACTTCAACTGTGTTGTCAATTTGTAAAATTGAGATTAAAGGAGGCTGTTGCATGGAGATTCGTGATCCAAGTGCTCCTTTTATTCATTGAATCTAATAACTTACTTTATAGCATTATTTTGCATTTTAGTTCACTTAGTTTACTTGCAATCACTTTACTAAATTAGTTTAGTCATAATTTTCATTACAACATAAACACGACATTTTCTTGATTCGATTAAGGACAAGGTAGAAAAAATGAACTAAATCAATCATTGTGGGAACTATATCCAGAACTCTAAATTTCACTTTATTACTTGTTACAAATCGTACACTTACGATGATTTTTATTCGAAATATTAGTTTAATTTTATTCCACTTTGGCGCCGTTGCCAGGGATTTTGAATACTAGTTTAATTTTATTTATTTAGACACTAATTCAAACTTATATTTTATTTTTATTTTACGTATTTTATTTTATTTAGCATTTCTACTTGAGTTGATCTAAGGGCTACTATTGTCATTCCTCTAGGTTTTGCATGCTAAGGTTGCTAAATGGTGAACTGCTTCCAGCTAATTTGGAGATTGAACGAACCTTTCATCGTAGGTAAAGAAAAGCTAGAGCAGCACAACAAGAAAACCAAGAACAAATACCAATGGCAAATCAACAAATTGAACCAATTAGGAATCCGGCAGTTCCAGACAATGCAGAGAAAGGAGATGACGAGAACACCTTACTTGGGGATTTCTTATCGCTATTCGTTGTCCAAAGTCAATCCAGTATTGTATACCCCCCATTCGAACAACCAAACTTCCAATTGAAAACTAATGTCATCCAACTCTTCCAAAATGGGCATCAGTTCTATGGGTTGGCTAATGAGAATCCACATACACATATATCCAGGTTCTTGGATATGTGTCAACATTTTAGGTACCAAGGAATATCAGAAGATGCTACCAGGTTGAGGTTGTTCCCATACACCCTACGGGATAAGGCACTTGAGTGGTTGGATTCACTTCTTGTGGCAAGCATAACTACTTAGAATGATCTGGCTCGCGAATTATGCACTACATTCTTCTCACCAACCAAAGTAGCAAGAATGAAGCACGAAATATCAATCTTCAGTCAGGGTGAGTCTGAGTCATTTGATGAAGCTTGGAATAGGTTTAAAAACATGCTAAGGAAATGTCCTCAACATGGGTTCGATAGAAAGATACATATCATATTTTTCTATACAGAGGTGCTTCCTTCTTTTAGGAGCATGATGAATTCATCGTCCAATGACTCCATAATCACAAGAACTATTGATAGAGCATGTGAATTGCTTGAGAGAATGACCAACACTTCAGCTATGTCGTCCTCTAAGTGTGTGGGTACAAAGAAATTACCCGGAGTCTACTAGGCTGACACCTACTCAGCCTTAATTGCTAAAATCGATTACTTATTTCACAAAGTGGAAAGTATATCACAACTTGCAAGTGCAACACAAGCAAGAAGCTGAATTGTGAAGAGTGTGGAGCGGAACATAGCATAGCTGAGTGTCCAATTCTTTCACAGGGAATGGAGCAGTGGAATATGTGCAATGGGGTCAACGTCAACAAAATAACCCACATTCTAACACTTACAATCTTGGGTGGCGAAATTATCTAAATTTCTCTTAGGGAAAAAATCACAACAGGTCTCGGGGACAGTATCAACAAGAGAAGAAACCCCAATTGGAGATGTTTGTAAAATTAATGGAGAAGACTAACAAATACATGGAAACAAACAATCAATTTATGAGGAAGACTGAAACAACTCTCCACAATTAAGGGGTTGCAATTAAGAACCTGGAGACATGGGTGAGACAAATAGCACTTTCTAAGAAAAGAAGAGCTCTAGATACACTACCGAGTAACATTGAAGTGAATCCCAGAGAACATGTCCAAGCCATTACTACAAGGAGCGGGGTTCAATTATCTGAAATACATGTGAAGAAACCCGATGCAAATAAAGAAACAATACCACCTTCTGATGAAGATCGTGAGGAACAGACTAAGCAACCCAGAGAATCATCTATAAAAGAGACCTCAGATATACTACGGGCTAAAGCAACCACACTGACAAATCCACATGAACCCCCAATTCTATTTTCCTAGAGATTAAAAAAAGTAGAAGATGGACCAGCAATACATGAAATTTCTGGAGGTCTTCAAGAAGCTTCACATCAATATCCCGTTGGCTGAAGCACTTACACAGATACCCAGTTACGATAAATTTTTATATGACACCTATCCAACAAACGTAAGCTGGATGATCATGAAACGGTAATGCTGACAAATGAATGCAGTGCGAGAATTTAGAAAAAGCTTCATTCAAAACTAAAAGATCCAGGGAGTTTTATTGTACCCCGCACTATTGGAAATTACTATTTTGATAAAGCTTTATGTGATTTGGGTACCAGTATTAATCTAATGCCACTCTTTGTTTTCAGGAAACTTGGATTGGAGGAAGCTAAACCAACCACTGTGACTCTGTAGCTAGCTGATCGATCACTTACTCATCCACGTAAAATCATCAAAGATGTTTTGGTAAAGATTGAGAAGCTCATATTTCTAGCAGATTTTCTTATTCTTAACATGGAAGAGGATAATGATGTACCACTCATATTAGATTGACCATTTTTGGCTACTATGAGGGCTCTTATAGATGTATAACTAGGTTAGCTAATTCTGAGATTAGGGGAGGAACAAACTTCTTTCAATGTTTTCAAGGCTATGAAATATCCTACAAAGTCAGACGGCTGTTTTCAGATCAACGTGGTAGATAATACTGTTCATGACACTTTTCTATTACAACATCCATCTAACACTTATGAAGCATGTATCATACATTCTTAGTATATTCACACCAATTCTATAGAGATTGAGGTCTGTGCAAGATTTTAGGAAACAAATCCACCATATGCGCGAAAGAGGAATTTTGAAGAGCTGGGAACCGGTCTACCAAAACTACTACCATCAATTTAGCCACCACCGAAGTTAAAGTTCAAACAAGTACCAACCCATCATCGTTACACTTACTTAGGAGAATCTTCTACACTTTCGATCATAATTTCAAACTTAATCAGCAAGATGGAGGAAGAGAAATTACTTAGGGTGCTGAGAGAAAATCGGACAACAATTGGGTGGTCTATTGTCGACATAAAAAGGATCAGCCCTTCACTTTGCATGCACAAGATTCTTATGGAAGAAAACTTCAGACTGAGCATTGATGGGTAGCGAAGACTTAACCCAAATATGAAGGAAGTGGTTAGAGCTAAGGTGATTAAACTCTTGGATGCAGGAATAATTTATCATATCTCAGATAGTGCTTGGATCAACCTGGTTCAGGTCTTATCGAAAAATGGGGCATCACAGTAGTTGAGAATGAAAAGAACGAGTTAATACCCATCATGATGGTTACGGGATGGAAAGTTTGCATTGACTACCACAAACTAAATACTGCTACTCGGAAGGATCATTTTCCACTCACTTTCATTTATTGGATGTTGGAAAGGTTGGTAGGTCATTCACATTATTGCTTCCTCGATGGTTATTCAGGATATAATCAGATTCCAATAGCACCTGATGACCAAGAAAAGACTACATTCACTTACCCCTACAGAACCTTTGCCTACCACAAGATGCCGTTCGGCCTATGTAACGCTCTCACCACCTTTCAGCGGTGCATGATGGCCATCTTCTCCTACATGGTGGAAAAATTCATAGAGATTTTCATGGATGACTTCTCTGTATTCGGTTCATCCTTTGACGAATGTTTAGAGCATCTGGGTTTGGTCCTATAGTGATGTAAGGAAATAGACTTGGTGTTGAACTGGGAGAAGTGTCATTTAATGGTGCAAGGGAGCATAGTGTTGGGACATCACATTTCAGCGAAGGGGATCGAGGTTGATAAAGCAAAAATCCAAGTTATTGAGAAACTACATCTGCCTACAACAGTTAAAAGAGTTCGGAGTTCTCTTGGGCATGCAAAATTTTATCGAAGCTTCATTAAAGATTTTGCACATATTATAAAGTCTCTCTGCAATTTACTAGTTAAGAATGTGCCTTTCGAATTCTCTGCGGAATACTAAGTGACTTTTAACACTTTAAAGGAGAATCTTATTTCAACACATGTCATCATATCACTAGATTGGAGTCATCCATTCAAACTAATGTGCGATACTAGTGACTACGATGTAGGGGCAGTGTTGGGAAAGCGAGTAGAAAAAATGTTTCATGTAATCTACTATGCGAGCAAAATGTTGAATGATGCATAACTCAACTATTCTACTACCAAGAAAGAGCCCCTAGCCATAGTCTATGTCTTTGATAAATTCCGATCCTAACTTGTTAGGTCAAAGGTCATAGTCTATAACGACCGTGCGACATTGAAATATGTGATGACAAAGAAGGATGCCAAGTTGAGATAGATCCGTTGGGTTCTACTACTGCAAGAATTTGATCTGGAAATTAGGGATAAAAAGGGCAATGAAAACATGGTATCCGATCACTTATCTCGACTGGAACAGGGAATTCAAGACGAGTCAGTGAAAATTATGAGGTTTTTCTAGATGAGCAAATACTTAGTGTGGAGGTTACACCTTGTTATGCTGACATTGTGAGCTATTTGGTCAAATCCATTCCTCCACCAGATTACTCAAGTCATCAGCAGAAGAAATTTTTCTCTGAGCTCAAATATTACTTTTGGAAAGATCATATTCTCTACCATCGAGTAGCTGATCAGATTATTCAACGGTGTATTCTCGGGGAAGAAATACCGCACATACTGGAACATTGTCATTCATTTGCTTTTGCGAGGCATTTTAGGACATCCAAGACAGCAGCAAAATTCTTCAATTCGGGTTCTATTGGCCAACAATATTCTAGGATGCCTTTTAATATGTGAAGCGATATCATCAGTGTCAACGCACGGGTAATATTTCAAAAATGAATGAAATGTCTCTAAACAGCATCCTTGAGATGGAGCTTTTTAATGTATGGAGAATTGACTTCATGGGATCGTTTCCACCGTTATTTTCAAATCAATACATACTAGTTGTTGTTGATTAAGTCTCCAAATGGGTAAAAGTAGTAGCATTGGCACCAAACGATGCTACCCGTTATGGCACTCATCAGGCTATAATCAGTGATGGGGGCAAACACTTTTGCAATCGACATTTTGAGTCATTATTAGCTAAATATGGCGTCCAGCATCGTGTAGCAACTCCATATCATCCTCAAACAAGTGGCTAAGTTGAAATCTCTAATAAGGATTTGAAAAAGATATTAGAGGTAATAGTAAGCTCTTCGAGGAAAGATTGGTCTAAAAAACTAGATGACGCATTATGGGCTTACAGAACATCGTTCAAAACACCTATAGGCATGTCTCCATGTCGGTTGGTTTTTGGGAAAGCATGTCATTTGCCAGTTGAGTCGGAGCACCGAGCATACTGGGCGGTCAAGAATTTAAACTTTAATTTGAAGGTAGCAGGTGAAAAGTGGTTGCTTCAGCTAAATGAAATAGATGAATTCTGGTTAGAAGCATATGAAAATGCAAAACTCTATAAGGAGCGTACTAAGAGATGGCATGACATGCGTATTCAGTGGTGAGAGTTTACAGTGGGACAGAAAGTGCTGTTGTATAATTCTAGACTCGAGCTCTTCTCGAAAAAATTGAGGTCAAGGTGGTCGGGTCTATACACTATTACAAAGTACTTCCATACGGGGCTGTTGAGATCAACAATGAACGAAAGGAGAACTTCATAGTTAATGGTTAGCAGCTAAAACACTATTGGAGTCGTGAATTCTCTAAGGAAAAATCCACCATTCACCTCAACACACCAGAATGAATCAAACACGGTACAATCGAGCTATGGACTATAAACTAACACTGGTTGGAAGGCACCCCAACATATTTTTTCATTTTATTTATTTCTCTTTATGCATTTGATTAAGAATTTTTCATGTTTTAGTACATTTTAGGCATATTAGGTTGTTCAACATCCCTAGAGATCACTAAGAGTCTATTCATAGTCTTACTTGGTTTTACATGTATGTAGAATAAGTTTGGGGTGTTGGAGTGGTATTTCATTAATTCGGTGGAAAATTCAGGCATTTCGAGGCAAACTGATCGAAAATATGCTTTTTGGAGTCAACACGTATTTTCAAGTTTCGAGAAAATTTTGGAACCAAGTTCATGACATCCACACACACCTAATTGTTTAAAATGTATTTCGACAAATAATGGAGGCATTGGAATGCCATGTTTCATTGTAGGTTGAAAAGTGAGTGTTTCATGCAAATCCACCAAAAATGAACTTTCAAGAGTCGCGTACATATTAAAATTTATTCATGTTGACAGTACTCACTACACATATTAACTGGTTAGCACGCACTTCGAGACAATGAGGGCGTCGATGGTCAAAAGGGAGATTTTTAAAAAATTGGCAAAATATGCACCCTAGTAGTCCATGTGATTGCATAGCACTACCAGTCATGCAGCTGTAAGGAATCGATCAGGGCCAAAATTGGCTCTAACGAAGTCTCCATGCGGCCGCATGGAGTATTTTTCCCCATCCCCCCATTTTATTTTACATACCATACATCACTTACAAACCCAAACCCACACTTCCTCATACTCACACTCACACTCCATAAACTCACACACAACACCACAAATCATACACTACTTACAACTTTACCATTATCAAATTCACTATTATCCATTCAAGATTACAAGGTATGCCCTACTTTCTTCGCCATAGATCTTAAATCTTTTCTTTTCATTGGCATTTTCTTGAACGCTTGTTTGAGGAGATGGGAATTAGGTAGTTGATGGATTGTTTGCTACTGAGTTTTGTTGAAATTTTTTGGCTAAGGTTATGACCATAGAATTAAGAAATGTTTGAAACAAAATGATGCTTCCAACATGTTCAGTGAAATGCTTAGGTGAACATTTGTGTAGAATTCCGGTTCATTTCAAATTGGACATTGATGACATGCATTTTAGATTACATTTTGTGTTAATGTTCCTTACCAAATGTCGTGGAACACATCAAAATCAAAATGGAAGACACGGGCACACCATGGTTAGGCATATGGCACCTCATGCCCCTCACTTCGCCCTTCGATTTTCTAATCCATATGATATTTGTTTAATCTCAATTTTGGATATGTATTAGACTACTATACCTTCTTTCATATGCTCAGAGGTTGTTTGGAAAATTTTCAATTTTTCTCGACGATGTCCTAAGGCGAACTTGCTTACTTGAACATGTGTATAAATGTCACAATTTCCCTCTTTTTGCAATGTTATTGGGTTTTTGAGTCACATGTTTACATGTCATATATATTATCCATCCTTCATGATATATTTCGTCAATCATAAGATTGTTACATCATTTATACTTTATTTGGTGGAGTATATGACACATTTGACTCTACACGTGGCTTGCATACTTACACTTATATTATATTATAAGGATTTGGTGATCATCTTCTTATATTATTTTGAAGCACATTCGCATTCATTTTTACATCACATATGACTTACACTTTTCCATTTATTTGTGTTGCAGAATGCCTCCTAAATGCAAGTCCAAGGGAAAAGAAAATGTTGGCTCTACTTCGGGCACGACCCGCACACAGACACTGGAGGGGGTGTAAGACAATTCCTGAACAGTGAGGCTCGTGTTAAATATTCGAACATAATCTCTCATTGGGTAATAAACCCCGAGCGGCCCATTAAACTTGATGACGTCCCGAGTTTTGAATTAATCACTTTGGTTCAGAACTGTGGTTAGGAAAAATTGATAAAGAGACTGCACCCTATTTATGAAAGTTTAGTTCAAGAATTTTATGTCAACTTTAACAATGAGATTAACACACCCGGATTTGAGCATCAGTACCGACATGGGAGAGGGACAAATGGATTATGTTTTCACCTGAGGTAATTTATGATTACTACCAATTATCTGGGAACAATATGGTTCCAATCCCGAGTGACTTCCATTGGCAAGAAGTGGCTGAAGTGTTGCTAGGGCATGAAAATGCATGGCCACTACCAACTACTGAATAGCATCAAATTGAGCTCATACCATCTATTGTTATCTTATGGCTCTTCATCTGCCACAACATTGAGCCAAACTCATGCCGTACAACATTTCAGAATCCTAAAGCTAGCTTTCTCTATCATCTAGTTGAGGGACACAAGATTGATCTAGCTATCTTAATCTACGAGCATATTCATGCAATATGAGTTTAGGGCGAGTGCTGCAGCCCTTTGATATTTTCAATTTTAATTAGTATCATCTACAAGTTCTCAGGCATCACTATCCTACTAGGGGAACTCCCTGAGAAACGAAGTCCATTCATCAATCGCAGTACATTAAAGACACAGGAGATGGGTCGAGCGAATCACAGAAAGAAGCTAGCACGGGAACAAAGATAGCACCACGATGTACATGGGCAGGAGGATGTAGATATCAAGTTACCTCAGGCACCGCCGCCACCACACAACGTCGATACACAACTATTACGACAGATATTTGCTACCATAATTGGCTATAGTCGGGACATTCAAAGTCTTTAGCAGACCTTTGGAGCCATGAGTACTGATATGCGACGATGCGGAATAACTTGCAGATATTCGAACACTTCACTTCTACGACCAGTAGGGAGTCCCTCGCAGCTCGGAGGGAAATCAAAACGATGAATAGGAGGTTAAGCATGTATGTTGGTTGGGTAGATGGGATTCAGTTGCGGGTAATTGAGACATGGGATAGGCTAGGCAGCATTGAGACAGAAGTTAGAGAGCAAACTATTGTCATTTGAGGTCTTCAGACCGAGCTATCTCAGCAATCCAAGATGATGCAATAGGTTTTGGCATGATTACCTCCAACACCTGGAAACGACACTTTGGGTCCTAGTTTCCACCACCACCATCTATTGTTGTCTAGAGTATTATGATGTGGTCTCTGGTAAGTTGGTGAATAGAGATAAAAGCAGACTCATACTATCAAACGGACATCTATTAGTCAGATCAGACAATTGGAGATCTTGACTTGTTTTCGACACCAACAACAGCCATTCACTTATCTGGGAGTCCCCATATTCAAGGGAGCCAAGAGCAGCTTCATTTATGATGACCTTATCCAGAAGGTCAGGAACAGGATCTCCGGTTGGGTTTCACGTCTTTTATCATATGAGGGTTGTATCACTTTGCTGAGGTCAGTGCTCTCCTCCACGCCATTACACCTTCTTCAGATCATGCAGCCTCTTAAAACTATCCTGAAGAAACTAGAGAGTATCTTTGTGCGAATCCTATAGGATTCCAAAGATCAGGCACGTCGTTTACATTGGCAGAGCTAGAAAAAGATTTGTCTTCCTACTGATGAAGGTGATCTAGGCTTTAGGAGATTACACGATATGGTGGACAGCTTCTCCATGAAGCTCTAGTGGTTGTTCCATTCTCAAAGATCTCTTTGGGCCCAGTTCTTATAGGGCAAGTATTGTATGGGGATACACTCTTTATTTGTAGCAGTTCCTTACTCAGCCTCTCCTATCTAGAAAAGGCTAAAATTAGTTAGTCCCCGAACAGAGCCATACATTGCTTGGCACCTTGGTGTAGGTCATATTTTATTTTGGCATGACTGCTGGATAGGTGAGACAACTTTAGCATCCCTATTCCCACACCGGCAGCACACATCTGCAAGGGTGTAGGATTTTTTTGATGATACTGGGTGGAATATTGGATGTTTATTGCTGGTACTTCCTTCTCTGGTGGCGAAGCAGATAGGGGCTATACCTTTATGTGTTGATACCCCAGATTGAATTGTTTAGCGAAATACATCAGATGGTAGCTTCGATACCAACATCGCTTAGCAGCTCGTACGGTCGGGATGCCAATAGCAGGACTCATACCGATTATTGTGGAGCTCCATTTTGCCTGTCAATGTCTCATTCTTTTGCTGGAGACTATAACAGGACCTCATTCCAGTAGATGTGGTTATTCAGGGAATGATTGGATATTAGATAGCTTCTCACTGTCAGTGTTGTTCCAAAACTGAGACTATCAATCATATTTTCACTGGCAGTAGAATCTCCAATCAGGTATGGTAGCGTTTTGGAAATATTTTTCAGATACCTATGAATTCAGGAGAAGGAGTCAGACAGAGATTCAAGATATAGAGGTATTCGGGACATTATGTTCGTTGCAGACACATTCACATTATCATTCATCTACTGATATTTTGGTACCTTTGGACCATAAGGAATGGTATGAAGAATACGGGTATTCGCATTGTAGCCAAATGTATCATTTGGAGGGTTTATAGCATGATCTCTTTTTTTTCATATGTGAGGACTGCTTTGAGTAATGCATTAGCGAGGGGATTTGACACTTGCACCTATATTTGGTATTTTTATGGACGTCACATCTCTATCTCTCCATATTCTAGTTTGGTAGCATACTCCATCAGTCGGATCTATCAAGATCAATACTGATGGATACGTCAAGGATGGCTTTGCAAGTGGATGAGGCATCATCAGAGACCACACATGACACTGTATTAGGGCTTTCTCAACTTCGTATAGACCATGCTTGATATTAGAGGTAGAGCTCCTGGCTATTCTTGATGGGATTTTACTAGCTCATGGTCTTGGGTTTTCAGTGATTAAGGTAGAATCTGATTCTACAATAGCTATTCACTGCATCACCAGAAGATGAGGACCATGGGCTATTTAGGGCATACACAGAAGTATAACAGATATCATATCCTTCGACAGAGATACAATTTCTCACATTTACAGATAAAGAAATCAGGTTGCAGATGCTCTTGCTGCGGAGGGTTGGGATCATCGACGATACCAGATATATGGACCACATGACCCACCACGACATATTAGGGCACTAGTACAAATTGACAAACATGGATTGCCTAATGTCAGAGTTTAATTTTGATTTTATTTCCAATTCTTATTTTTGCCTAAATTTGCAGTTGTTCTTATTGTAAAGAAAGTAGTACTTCCTCGTTTATTGCATTAATCTTCGACATTTATTTTCATTATAAGGGAAACATTACTTCCTCATTTTTTGCTTCCATTATTTTCATGTAACCACGGTATTCCTCTATCACAGGTGATGGAAAATTAATAAAATCTCGGAGGTCCCGCCCTCCTTTAACTTTTGAAAAAATGGGTTGGATTTCCATCGCTACATTAGAAGAAAATGCATATCCTAGCCTTATGCAAACTTTTTATCATGACATGGTAATTTCACCCTCAAATGAAATCTTATGTTTTATCAAGAACAAACGCATTGTTATCAATCATGCACTTATTCGTGATATCTTAGAGCTTGAAGAATGTAGCACTCAAATTTTTTCACATAAATCACATCCAAAACTTCATGGTTACGCTCCTACCGATGCTTGTCGTCGTGTCACCGGGAAAAATTTTGAAAACATCACAAAAGTTAGCGCACATCAATTATCTCTTCCTTGCAAAGTTTTACATAACATTATTGCAAATATCATTGTTCCCCGAAAAGGCCATCGAGATGAAGTAAGTGCTTTTGATCTCTTCCTTCTCGATTCCATTCTCGTCGGTCGAAAACTCGATTTTCCAACCATCGTAATAGGTCTTATGAAACTCATTCACTCCTCCCGAGCCATTAAAGCCTTACCATATGGCATGCTTCTTACCAAAATTTTCAAACATTTTGACATTACATTAGATGATGAAGCATTCATATCACCAAAACCCACCGACACCATCAACATTCAAACACTTAAACGCATGAAAATAGTAAAAGAACACGGTCAATGGGTGGCACACACAAAAGGGTTTGACCCCACTTCGGGCCCATCTACTCTTCCCTTTGCCGGTGATGAAGATGAAGAAGATGATACTGATATACCACCAGATCCACAACCTGCTCCAAGTACTCATTCCTCATCCGGTGGCTTCACATTTACCGAAGATCATTACAACCTGTTAAACGGTCGCATTGATTCTCTTGCCTCCACGGTTGATGGTCTCAGCGGAATGCTTCAACGAGTACTCACTCAACAGGAAACCATGCAAGCTCAGCAGAACGCTTTTTATGCTCACTTTTACGCCCAGTTTCCTCCTCCTCCTCCTCCAGAATCTTAGTTTTGGGTCCTTTTAAATTTAGCTCGCTTCTATCTTTTATATTTTTACGTTGAACTCTATGCTCTACTGTTTTTATGTTAAGAATTTCGGTTTTAAATATGATTATGTTTATGCTTATGATTTTCTATGATCTATCTATCTTTTTGTTTATGCCAAAAGGGGGAAAACATATAAGAAATGATGGGAACTCTTGATCTATAAAACATAGGGGGAACATAATTACAAAACTGTTGATATAACTATTGATATACTTTTTCCATCATATATCATTTATTGTTTGTCATAATCAAAAAGGGGGAAATTGTTGACATATGGTCATACTATATGTTTTGATTATAACAAACAACTTATGTTTATCTCTAACGTTATCTGTAAATTGACATATTGGCAAATTGAGTCCAAACGATTGAATAAGCAGTTATCAAGGAAGCTCAAACAAAAATTGATCAAGCTCATAAGGGAAAAAGCTTTACGTCTCAAAAACAACCACTCGCATCAAATTCATCAAGATAGTGGCGCTCGCATCAAATTCATCAAGATAATGTATCTAGGCCATTTATAACTTGATTGTAAAGGTAAAACATTTTTAATTCTTAGCAATGATACTTAGAGCTCAAGAAATGATTTCTTCACACACTTGACACAAGTTACGTGATAAAAACGTTGCACAAAATCACGCTCAAAATGAAAGGTTTTTCCAAACATCTCTTATAAATTTTCAAGACAAACTTATATTGAAAAATCGGGAAAAATATTATTTGCAAACTATGATAAAAAGAAAGAGGGGACTTTGTCATCCGGACGTCCGGATGATGAACCGGACGTCCGGTTCATCAGCAACGGTAACATTTTTTTTACCGTTCTGACAAAAGTAACTCTAACGGTAAGTTGGACGTCCGGTTGATCATCCGGAGGACAGTGACCTTGACGTTTTGCAACTATTATAAATACCAACTCACTACTGCTTTAAAATCATCCTTTTGAGCATAAAAATCATATACTACTTGAGTCTACTTTTGATCTTACACAATTGCTCTTGAAAAGTCTTTGATCAAAAACTAATTCTTGAAGATTATTCTCACATCAAAGATTTATACACAAAATACTTGAGCTTCGTTCATTGCTATTCATTAAAGTGTTTGCCTACTTCTCCTTTTACACTCAACCTTATATTCATCATTAGTTAAGAAGAGAAGTTTATCGCTTATAATATTCATTTGTGAATTGTGGGTCGTGTTGAGGTCCCGGAAAGCTCAACATTGTAAAAGGATCGGTGCTCCTTGATTGTAAATCACCGGAAGCGTTGTAAAAGGTTGGATTGCACCATAAGTCAATCAACATAGTGAAAAAGGCCTTGCTCGTGACGGAGAGCTCGGTAACGGGGGACGTAGATCATTGTCTGCATTCTCTAACTCTTTTACTTAACGTTATTATCTTGTGCAAACTTATTTCCCTTACCTACGTATTTATTTGAATTTGTATTGGTTTATTATTACTTGTGTGTACATTAGTTTTTAAATCTTATATTACTATCGAAAAAGTTTAAAAACCAATTCACCCCCCTCTTGGTTAGCCAATCTTGGGCTTTCAGCTATGCCTTACGTAAATCTCTAAGCGTTTACACAAGCCCATGCATTCTTGTATACTTACATTATTCATAGGGATATAGTCGAGTTGTATATGAGAGTAGGTTCAGCATTACTCGAGAGAGATTGTTAGATAGAGCCCTACGTTGACCTCTGTCGAATGGTGTTCGAGCTCAAGCAGCTCCCCCGATACGCATGTTTTTCATACCTGTCTACCCGAGGAGGGTTTAGGGTCCCGACCATGCCGAGCTCACTCAAGGGTTGGAAAGATAAGTGGTTTTATGTAGTTACCTGAGATATCAACCTTTTTTTTGGTCGGGATGGGGTGTTCCCGACGCCTCCAAATTCTGTGAGGGTCAGGCGTACTTTGAGTCCTTAGAACATCATAGGTAGATGCTCGAGGACCTTGAACCCTCCTCGGGTTGACAGGTATGCAAAACATGTGTACTAGGGAAGCTACTTGAGCTCGAACACCATTCGACAGAGGTCGACGTAGGGCTCAATACCTAAGTACCTACAAGCTATGAAGAAATAAACAAGCGTCCTCCACCCATTGGGCACCAATTGCCTCGGGTATATGAAGTGCTCGACCAATAAACTTAAGAAAAATGGGTGCAAGGGCCACCTAAACCCGGCCTTCAGAGTATCCCTAAAAATTACAAACTCATTACCCCAAGCCTGCCCCATTCTATCGTCGAGGTCGGGCGACCTAATGTCACACTCAGGCATTAGCCCGAACTCTCGGGCTGCTGCCACGACTAAATGCTCCTTAAACCTATAGGGGTCGTCGGAGGCTTTGAACTCTACGTTACTCTAGTGCCTAGGTCAGGCATCTAAGGAAATAGCTACATAGTTTAGGGACGTCCCTATGTCCTCGCTACCACCCGAACTATCAGACCCCCGATCACTTCCCCCACTCGACATTACTCGACGATAACTAAGGAAATAGCTTAAAGTCTTGAGCTTTACCTCAAAATCACTAGAAGTCCCAAGGATTTCCTAAGGAGATTGCTCGAGCACGACCTTGTAGAGGAATTTTTACAGCGAGTAAAAAGTGAAAAATGGAAAGTGAAGGGGAGTATTTATAGGCCTTGAATAGGAAGGCCAATGGTCGCTACCTGGGCCGTTGGATCTGGCCATGTGTCAAGCATCCAACGACCCATGTCCACCGCCACATTTATTAATCCCCGATTATTCAAAGACGATAATTGCGTCGTCGAATACCCCGAGCCTGTCCATTAAAGATGAATACCCACTCAATGACTACGTATCACCGAGCTTACCTTGCATCCACCCCTAATCCTCGAGCTCTAGGGACGGATGCATGAGGGCCAGTGATAGTGCCATTTATCGATGCACGAGCATGAGGACTTCCAATGTGCCCCATTTCTCAACTAAATGACCTTAGTCCTTGGGCATACATAGTCCTCGAGACATCTCGAGGACATGCTTCAAGGATCGCCTCAAAAACACGTTAGCACTCCTCGGAGTAGTAGTGCTCGGAAAACTTACTCGGTTACTGGTCCTCTTTCAAAAAGGTGTCCTAACCCTATCCAGTTGTTGTTTCTTAAGAGGTCTAAGTCAACAAGGAATCTATCCTTGATAATACTACTGAAAGGATAAGAACAAGACGTCTATTCAACACATATCCCAACAATAATGCCTAAAAACAAGGTGATGAGTTCTACTAAAACTCCACTATCTCCCCTTATAAATACAGCGTTCTTACCCACTATTCAGGTACGTTTTTATACATAATTTACAGCATATATTCTCTTCAAATTCTCTTTCTGACTTAAGCATCGGAGGGGCGACGAGGCCACACCTCGACACCTTTGTTTCAGGTACCGGAAGATCTCATTTGTGCTATTTCTCAGTCGTCAGGCTAGAATTTCAACAGGTGCGATTTTTGGTAACATCAGATTGTGATAGAAGTTTTTGAAATGCATGGTTGAAAAGCTATGAGATCCATGAAAGATGTGGTTAATATTGATTGTTTGACTTTGACTTGGATTAAAATTTGATTTTAATCTAAAACAAATAAACATGGCCAAAATGAGCTCATTTCATACTGTGTGCAAGAAGAGGAAAGGCTAAAGCAAGTAAGGGCTGAAAGTGCTCACTTGGCTACTATTTCTAAGGACAAGTTCAATAAAAGAAAGAATAAGGAAGCTACACCCGGTCCAACTCAAAAGAAATAGCAAAAGCTTGAAAAGGTTGAATCATCTGGATGTTACTTTTGTAGAATCTCGAGACACTTGAAAAGGGATTGTACCAAATATCACGCTTGGCGTGTAAAGAAATGTATGTTTCTCACTTTGATTTGTTATGAGGTTAATTTAGTTCAGTACCTAGACATACTTGGTGGATTGATTGTGGTGCCACTACTTGTTGCAAAATAATCCTGCAAGTGTACGGTTTCGTTGTACAAGTAATAATTGTGATGAGTGAGTTATCGTCCCACAGGGAATAAGTCTTAATTCTAGTGTAACCGATATGTCTAAATTCGCAACAAAAATAAGATATTGTGGATTTTTTTTAACTATGTTCTAAAACTACGAAAACAATAAAATGGTGGTTTTTAAATCAAGTGCTGATGAATGCATTGGATTTTCGATTCCACTATTGACTCTAGAATTCAATTCTCAACTTGTGATAAGATTCAATCCTTGCACTAGTAACGATCGATAATTTCACTTATCTTTATTATTCTTTTCCAAGACATAATAAACATATGTTGATCACAACACGATCATATTCCTAGTCTGCATTCATATGATGAACATGCATTGACATATAGGATTATCACACAAGATCGCACACTTCACAAATATTATTCTTAATATTTATTCTTCATGTGTTCTACATACAGTGTTCTACCTATCGTGAGTTTTTCAACACTATGAATAAGCAACTTATTTCCCTAATGGTGCGCAAACATTAAAACAATATGAAAAAGCATATATATAGAATCACAACACAAGAATTAAACAAAAAATCATAAGTCTTGAATTAAATACTAGAAATCAAATAGTTTCGTCATCCATCCAATACATATAAATTTAGTCTAGCATATTAATACGAAAATTACTAAGAAAGTAAAAGGAAGTCATCACCCGAATCATGTAAAATTGAAAAAAATCTGGAATTTGACTCTTCACACCTTCGGAATTGGATCCAAGAATGATGAATTCCCCATTCTCAATGTATTTTTCCTCTTTTTTTTTCTCTCAGAATCCGGCTCTCCTTCTCCAAATCACGAAAACTACCTTTTATACTAACCCTAAAATATTATCAAAACAAGATTTTTCTTCGGGTTAGCTTGAGGCGCGCACCTAGTAGGAACTAAGGCACGCGCTTTAGTCTTTAAGCCACCTCAGTCGAGGTTGGTTCGCATGGAGGCGCGCGCCTCACCTGCAGGCGAGGGCGCGCCCTAGGCTGAATATGGGGCCAATTTGCAGATTGGCCTTTCTCTTTCCAATGCTTCCATCTTGGCCCATTTTCTCCATTTTGTCCGGTCCTTGTTCTTCTCTTCATGTTCACTTGACCTCATGCACTCTCGACTTTCGTTTCTCAGACCGAGCTAACTTTTGATTCTTTGCATTTTAGTCCTCATCTCCTCTTTTGCATCGATTATCCGCACTTTTGTTGTTTTAGTCGATGTGGACCTAAAACATAAAGTAAACCACAAATCAATCTAAATCATCACAAATATCCATACTTCGACAAACTAAATAAGCGAAATAAATGCACTTATCACTACTCATATAAGTGTGTCTATGTAGAGTTATCTGAACAACCGAAAGCCAAATGATGATAAAAGATCCATCTATGCGGGCGAGGCAAATCAATTGGAGTAGAGGCTATAGGGAATTTTAGATTATTATTAAACACTAATTTTTATTTGAATTTGAAAGTGACTTTTCTGTACTGTCTTACAGAATTTGATTTCTATTTCTATTTTGGACAAATTTGATTATTCTTGTTCATTTGGAAATAATAAATTTAGTCTTTTTCTTGATTCAAATCTTGTAGGTACTGGTTCCTTATTTGGATATGATAATCTGTACTTGCTTAATTTGGTTGTCTCTTAAAATGAAACATTGCATGTAAATTCACAAGGTATTAAACGTAAATTAACCAATGAGAATCCTGCTTCATTATGGTACAAGCATTTTGGTTACATTTCTCAAAAGAGAATTGAAAAACTTGTGTCAGAAAGAATTCTTGATTTCCTTGATTTTTCAGACTCAAGTGTTCATGTAAACTGCATTAAGGGAAAACAAACAAACATAAGGAGATTAGGTGCTAATAGAACTTCGGAGGTCTTGGAACTAATTCATACGGATATTTGTGAGCCATTCCATTCGGCTTCTTGAAATGGTCAGCAATTATTTATTACGTTCATAGATGATTATTCTAGTTATCGTTATCTATATCTCATTCATGAGAAATCACAATCACTGGATGTATACAAAGCTTATAAGGTTGAAATTGAAAATCAACTCGGCAAGATAATAAAACACGTCAGATCTGACAGTGGTGGTGAATACAATTGTAAATATGACGGATTGAGAGAACAATGTCCTGGGCCTTTTGCTAAATTTCTAGAGAAATGTGGAATCGTCTCATAGTACACCATGTCAAGTTCTCCTAGCATGAATGGTGTTGCTGAAAGATGGAACATAAGGACATTGTAAAAAGTATGATTAGGCATTCCACCTTACCAGAATATCTCTAGGGAGAAACATTAAGAACTGCAACTTATATTCTTAATAGACTTCCAAGCAAAACAACTGTCAAAACCCCTTATGAGCTTTAGACATGCAAAATGCATAGTTTAAAGCACTTATACATTTGAGTTGTCTAGCTGAGGCAATGCCTTATATGCCATCGGAAGAGAAATTGGATTCTAGAACTGTCGGTAGCTATTTTATTGGATACTCTGAAAGGTCAAGGGTTACAAATCTTATGATCTCACTACCAAATCAATTTTTGAAACGGGAAATTCTTGGTTATTTGAAGATATGGAGTTTGTGGAGGGAGATAAAATTATGAATTTTGTCTTTAAGGATGAGCATATAAAAATCACTCATATTGCAATTGACAATGATCAGGAGCAGGGAAAATTCTTGCTCTAGATCTTATTCAAGAAGCAATCTCGGATGGAGACAATAGAACCCTCTATAATCAAGAGATTGTTCCAGAAGAAAAAAAAACTCAATAATCTCAAAAAAATGCCATTAAGAAGATCCACTAGAGAAATGATAAATGCAATTCCAGATGACTTCATAGTATTTGTCCAAGAACATGAGGATGGCATTGGATTGATGGAAGAAGATCTTATCAACTTTCATCAAGCAATGAAAAGTAATAATTTTTAAAAGTTGGTTGATGCCATGGATGAGGAAATAAAGTCCATGAAAGACAGTGACATTTGAGAACTTGTCTTATTGCCTGAAGGTACGAAACTCATTGGTTGCAAATTGATATATAAAATCAAGAGGGATTTGAAAGGTAATACGGGAAGACATAAAGCTCGTTTTGTTGCAAATGGCTTTACTGAAAAGGAAGGCATAGATTACAAATATATTTTCTCTCCAGTTTCAACGAAAGACTCTTAAGGATTATAATGGCATTTATGACATATTTTGACCTTGAGCTACATTAGATGGATGTAAAGACTTTTCTCAATGGTGACATTGATAAGACGATATATATGGTACAACCAAAAAAAATTGTGTCAGGAGACTTAAAAGAAAATGGTTTGCAAATTAAAAAATTCATCTATAGGCTTAAGTTGTGCTTCCCGCAATGATATCACAAATTTCATCAAATAATCATCTCGTTTGGATTTGAGATGAATGTGGTTGATGATTGTGTATACCACATGTTCAGTAGGAGTAAGTATATATTCATGGTATTGTATGTTGATTACATAGTGCTTGCCTGCAATAATATAGGCTTGTTACACGAAATCAAGAAAATTTCTATCAAAGAATTTTGAGATAAAATATCTTGGTGATGCCTTTTGTATTAGGGATTCAGATACATCGGAATCGTTTTCGAGGTATTCTTGAATTATCACAAAAGAGCTATATCGATACGGAACTTAAGAGATTTGGGATGCATGATTGCAAACAAGCGATGCCCCTGTTGGTAAGGAAGACAAATTTAATCACAATCAATGTCCTAAGAATGACCTTAAAGTAAAGAAGATGCAGAAAATTCCCTATGTTTCAGCAATTGATAGTTTAGTGTATGCTCAGGGGTATGCACACGTCCAGATATAACATTCATTGTTGAAATGCTAGGTAGATATTTAAGTAACCTTGTGATGGGTCATTAGAAGATAGCCAAGTGAGTTATGCAGTATTTACAGAGAATAAAATATTACATGCTTACATACAGAAAATTAGACAACTGGAGATCATTGATTATGCTGATTCTGATTTTGCTGCATGTCAAAACAGTAGAAGATCCACATCGGGCTATGTATTCCTATTAGCTGGAGGAGATATATCCTGAAAGAGTGTTAAGCAACACTCGTAACTTCTTCAACCATGGCAACAGAGCTTATAGCGTGTTATGAGGCATCAAATCAAGGAATATGGCTTCGGAATTCTGTTACTAAGCTATGGATTATACATGGAATTGAAAGACCACTTGTTCTATTTGTGAAAATAAGTCAGCATTCTTGTATTCAAATAACAATAGGAGTTCAACAATGTCTAAATTTATAGACATCAAATTTCTAGTTGTCAAAGAAAGAGTTCAGAATGGTCAGGTTACTATAGGATATAAAGGTCTACAATCCAGTCAAGGAATATGGCTGTGGAATCTTGTCACTGGGCTGTGGATTATACATAGAATTAAAAGACCACTTAACCTATCTTGTGACAAAGAATGGTCAAGTTACTTTAGAACATATTTGGACAAATTCCATGATAGCAAATCCATTCACTAAAGGTCTACCACTCAAGGTCTTTCATGAGCACACCCGCTCACATAGATGTTGTAAATTTTGATGATATGCTAGTTTAGTGGGAGTTTGTAATTTTGTATGTTGTCTTTCTGATACATGATTTTTGGTAGTGCATATTCAAGTTTATTTCAGTAATAAATTATTAAGTTCAATTTTTCATTCTAATTGAAGTTTTTTTAGTTTGATCTCATATGGTATTAAAGAATAAAGTATGATCAGTTGGTAATAAACATGTTTGAATCACATTACATATAATTTTCATGCTACACATCCACACTTGATCTATGTCATTTGATTGTGTTGATATATGTGACCATTGAGAGTTATGTTATGATACTTGTAACACAAATTACTTTGATCCTATATTGATATAATCAATGGTCGAAGTTATTTCGAGATGCTTTTGATTATGATAGCAAAAGTTTTGAACTCATAAAATTATACACATTTATAAGGTAATATATGTGGCCCAAGTGGGAGATTGTTGAGAAATTATTTAATTTGTCGTGTGACCTGACATATGTAATTAATTGTGTATAAATGCTATCTTAAAGTTAAGCTCAAAATGAAAGTGATCTAATAAAGAATTAAGTAATTGAACTTTGGGTATATAAATAAAGTGTGAATCAGATTATATGTGTAGAGACTAGATCCATTAGTGTTTATATTTGACAATAGGCTGAATACATATGAAAACTATATATATGGTTATGGTCCCCAAATCATATACAATTCTCATTATTTGTGTCATCCTATAAACACACAATTCTCATTCTTTATGACATCCCATCAACACAAGAATTAATAGAGAGAACATATTGAATAGGTGATGAGAACCACGCAGCAATAGTAGTTATGCAACCCAACTACGAGATTAGAACCAATCCAAGAAAGCCAATAGAATCGAAGTTTTGGATTCGATCCAAGAATTGTGAACCAAGCACCCAACACAATCGTCGACGATATGATGACCTCTTGATCACACGTCGATGAATCTAGCCTGGATATTTGAACGCGACAAGAACACCGATTCTTGATGAGTTCGAAATTAATCAATGAAGAACAAAGGGTTTGTCCATTGAAGAACAAGAGAGAAAGCAAAAGCTTTAATTTAATTCATGTCAAAAGTTCTAAATTACAATGAATGGAAATAACTATTTATACTAAACCCTAAATACTAGTAAAAACCAGAAATAATGTTCACAATATGGTAAAATATCAATAATATTGGAATTATAAGGAAACTAGGACTCTCGCGCGAAAAAGGAAAATTCTAGCAAAATTATCTCTATGCGACCGCATAGTAGTTCTCTATGCAGTCGCATGGGTCTTGAATTTGGCTCCTGGAAGTCCTTGCATACATTGATGTGGTCGCATGGCAGTTTAACTATGCGGCCGCATAGTTATCCATTTTTCCTGCCTGACAGCTCTCAGTATTTTGGTCATATCTTCCTCTCCCGATATCCGATTGAGGCGATTCAAAATTATTTGAAAAACTTACTTCAAGGGATATAAATATTCCGGAAATACAAATCTTCAAATTCGAACTTATTCTATTCCAAAAATGGATCTCAAACTGACGACCGAAATTTGGCATAAAATCTGTTCTTCCCGTTTTGGCTCCGTCTTCTTTTAGTTGAATCAAGTTGTTCCAATCCTCTTCTGGCCTCAACCCCAACGTGAAAGTTGTTCTCTGGCATGTTATCTTCAACCCCATGTAACCCGTTTTCCAAGTATGCATTTGTATGGATTTTATTAGCTCCTCGAAGACTCGAACCCGGCTTAGGACCTTCTCCAATAATCACCAAAATCTTGATAAAACGTGGCCTATCCCGGATCATATCAATAGGAAGATCCAAAAACCCACAATCAAGAATCAAGAAGATGGTTAACTATGCAGCCGCATAGTTATCCATTTTTCCCGCCTGACAGCTCTCAGTATTTTGGTCATATATTCCTCTCCCGATATCTGATTGAGGCGATTCAAAATGATTTGAAAAGCTTACTTCAAGGGCTATAAATATTTCGGAAATACAAATCTTCAAATTCGAACTTATTCTATTCCAAAAATGGATCTCAAACTGACGACCGAAATTTGGCATAAAATCTGTTCTTCCCGTTTTGGCTCCGTCTTCTTTTAGTTGAAACAAGTTGTTCCAATCCTCTTCTGGCCTCGACCCCAACGTGAAAGTTGTTCTTTGGCATGTTATCTTCAACCCCATGTAATCCATTTTCCAAGTATGCATTTGTATGGATTTTATTAGCTCCTCGAAGACTCGAACCCGGCTTAGGACCTTCTCCAATAATCACCAAAATCTTGATAAAACGTGGCCTATCCCGGATCATATGAATAGGAAGATCCAAAAACCCACAATCAAGAATCAAGAAGAAGGTTTTGAGCAATTAAATTGAAGATCAAGAAATCAAGATTTAAAGACCAAAAATTCAAGATTCATTATTTAAGATACAAATCAATGGATTAAGGTATGTTTCGTATTAATTAAATTTTTTGGTGATTTAACATGGAGATTGTGACAATTCATAATAATTTATAAAGTTTAAGTTTATTAAATTCTACTGCGGTTTCTCCTCCTGTCGTCTTCTAAGGAAAACCTCTGGCGTAAATTCCTTGATTAAGTTTCTTTTACCGCAGTTTTTATAACTTCCTTCCAGTGAAGTTCAATTCTCTTAAGTTGCTTAACTGCGTATTAATCATTTTGTTTTGCTATGCCTTAAAGCCCATACGATGGTAATTAGTCTATTAAAGTTTTTTGGATCTTACCCCATCTTCCCTTTCACTGACAATTTGCAGCTAATGGAGTTGTATATGGTTATTAGCTAAATTGACTGCTTAGTATATGACGTTTGGTGGTGTTTAAACAGAGAGGCATCCTTTCAGCTGTAGATTTCAAAGGCAAGCACGAAATCGTCGGGGTAAGTTTAGTTTTTGTTGGATTATCCTTTTTGGTCATGTTCAGATTCTTGCTCGAGCTGTACATCAAGTTTAGTTCTTGTTGGATTATACTTTTGTGTTGTTTTTCTTTGCAGGTTTTCTACTTCATCGGGTTTGGACTATTCTGTCTTGAATCTGTGCTCAGCGTCTGGTTTATTCAGGTCTAACTTTGGTGCCATTTATTCTTTCGCTTACTTTTCCTGGTCCTCTTTCTTCACTCGATTTATCTCCTAAATTATACCGCTGCCCGAGCAAGAGATTATTTCCGAGGCAGTGGCAAAGCTGCAGAGATGAAGCAGAGGCTGCTCGGGGAACCATGACTAAGCTCGTTCCTCACAAACTCGATGAGTAATTTCCGGTGAACACAGGTTACTATTCTGCAGGCCTTAAAGAGTTGCAGGTAGACAACTGGAGTAGCACTTGTAAAGCCTGGTCTATATTGTGTGTCCATTGATTTTTGATTATTTCAAAATTCATTTTTAACCCCACATTTTTCAATAAAATAATATTTCCAATAACATCCATAACTTTTCCTTACTTTTTAACCACATATCTCCCATCATATCAATATTTAAGATACATTCTTTTCTTAATAATATCCATCACACACACTGCCTTGTAAATTCATTGTTTGACACAATCTCCAGAGTGTTTTCTTACAATTCATTTTTGATAAATTTCATGAATTTATGGATGTCCCACATAAACATATCATGCCATTTATGTAGCAGAAGAACTGAAAGTTCAGTAGTTTTAGCCAACTAAAGCAACAAAACTATGCTACTGGCACACATGCAAAATAGCAGTAGCATTAAAAACCATTATTACTTGTTTGCTCATCGGCTCAGCTTAACAATATGCAGTACATGTCTTCTTGCAGTCCATGGTGCAGCCACCACCGCCTCCACCATAGCCGGAGCCCTTCCCGGAACCGCTGAATGAAGTAAAACACTTAGCAGGGCATCTCAGCTTTTTCTTGTAACAAGGACCCTTTTCTTGGCACACTACAGTAGGCCTTATGGCCCCTCCCTCAGAGTACCCTCCACCGGGACCTCCATACCCAACTCCATAGCCACCACCTATGACTCATTTGCCCCAGTCCGTACCGAACCCTGGTGTGTCGAACCCGTCTCCCGGCCCAAAGAAGCCTCCTATTTCATCATCATTGTTTCCACCTCCTCTTCCCTTCTTGCTGTTGGTGCTGCTGGGGTGGTCATAGGTTGGTTTTTTGCTGGATGGCTTGGGGAGTAGTATGGCAAAAGAGAGAGTTGGTGAAATGAGTAAGAAAGCTAATAATATAAAAGTGGTTGCAGAGTGTTGACACACTAAAAATGCAGCCCAAAATCAAAGGAAAGTCCAATTGAGAAACCCAAGATGAAGACCCAATGGAAATCAATTAAAAGGCTCAAGAAGAAAAGCTCAATCTGGAAACCTGAGAAAATGCCTGAATATTGGAAGCCCGAGAGCAAAGGAGTATCATCGCCCAAGACCGTAGGACGCCCAGAGGCTGAACGAATGTAGTACTGCTCAATCGCCCAGAGCGATAGCCTCATTATCGCCCAAATCCTCAAGTCGCCCAGAATCAGACAAGTCTAAAAGGTATAGTTTATCCAATTCAGCAGTTACGGAAGCAGTTGTCAAATAAACCCGACACGCCTCCACGACCCAAAAACAGCAAGAGTAGTGGCAACAGTTACTAAGTAACTTCTCCCCAAACAAGCAGTTTCTCACTAAAGAAGTGGATGGTTACGAAGGTAATGGAGCAGTTCCAAGCAGTTTCGACAACCAATAGATGCCCAGGAAGTATAAAAGGAAGTAAAGTCATAGAAAAAAAGCCGAATCAAAAACTCTCGACAAGAGAACATGTAATTTTTATTTCCTTAGTTTAAATTTAATCCTTTTTCAGTACTCGTGTGCTTGCGCCCCTTGGAGGCGTTTTGTCTACTTTCCAATTGTAACTCTTCACTAGTAAACGCACCCCTTTTTGGGACTTTGTCTCAAGAGGTTTGTTCCTTACACAATCGTCTGATCCTTTTCTCGTAATTGTTGGCGGGTTGGAAAACGCGCGAAAACAATTTGGCACGCCCGGTGGGACAGTTGGTGTTTTGTAAGTGAAGATACAAAAAAGAAAAGATATCATGCCTCATAAAAATTCCGATAAGGAACCAGCAAGTCAAGGAGTAGTCCAGTCTGTAGTTGAGCGATACGAGGAGCAACAACATTCTCCACAAACAGATGGACAAAGTCAAAGCAGTCACAGCCGTTACGAACCAATGACAGAATTGAGCCCTCGCACAATGCGTGCATTGTTGGGAGAACTCACGCAGGATGTCGTTGAACAGGTAAATTTACGAAGTATTCATAATATGGAGAAGTTTACCCAAAACGAGAATAGACATTTTGATAATATGGCTAAACAACTGAATACGTTGAATGAAATCATGAATAAGTTGGTAAGCCAAATGTGTCAACCTGTTATGCCTATAGATAATCACTTCCAGTCTAGGACTATCGTGGGGCATACTTCGCCATATAATTCCCTTGGTATAAACTCCGGCCCAGGTCTAGAGCCACCTTTTGGCCCTTCTACTTCGAACCGAGGGGTAAACGGGACCTAGAACTTGAATAACAATAACACTACGTCCAACCTGGGGGTAATACAAACGTGAGAGATAATGTCCCGAACAGCGGACAGAATAGTTTACGTATTAATGAGGGTTTAAGCACTCAATTTAATAGTCATAACAGCCCGAATAATAGCACTTTTATTGCCAATCAAGGGCAAACTACCAGGCTTCCCATGAATCAGCCAGTAAATCAACCAATAGGAAACCCATATGACCATAACGCCGTGCTAAGAAACCAAATTATGGAAATAGTGCAGGATCAAATAGCAGTTGGAGTGCGTCCGGTTATTAGGCCAATTTATACCAAGCCATACCCTGATGGGATAGATCAAGCATATCTATGCCTAGAGGTTATAAAGTACCGGAATTCTCACTATTCACTGGTCTAGGAGAAGTGTCTACACTAGAACATGTAGGGCGATTCACGTTGCAAAGTGGTGAGGTGAATGAATACCATAAGTTGAGGTTGTTCCCAAGTTCTTTAACAGGGGTAGCTTTTTCTTGGTTTATTAATTTGCCAGCAAACTCCGTCCAAACTTGGCAGCAAATGGAGCAATTATTCCATGCTCAATTTTATAAAACTGAGTCTGAGGTTACACTGGCCGATTTGGCGAATTTACGTCAATTGCCTAACGAATGGGCAGAAAATTTCCTACAAAGGTTCAAAACGGCAAGAAGTAAATGCTTTGTGCCTTTGCCAGAAAAGAAATTTGTTAAAATTGCACAAAGTTGTTTAAGCTTTGATTTAAAGAAGAAATTCCAGGATAGGGAATTCCCAGATTTATTCCAACTTAGTGCAGACGTTGTTAGGTATGAGCGATTGGTAAGAGAGGAAGAACAGATGAAAAATTCCAGCAAAGGGACTTATTACAAAGACCCGAATTTCAACGTGCATACTGTCGATGATGGTTATTATGACCAAACGAAAATATGTTTGGCTGAGTTAGTAAAGGGAGAAGCATATACTTGTCCCATACTAGTTAAGCCAAAAATAGTGAGCAAAGATGAACTTGGAAAGGGTGAAAACAGAAAGGCGCGAACGTTCTCGTTCGACGTAACTAAAGCTGACCTTATATTTGACAAATTATATAAGGATAAGCAGATAAAGTTGAGCGACAGCACAAATTGCCAGACCCTGAACAAATTAAGGGTAAAAAATACTGTAAATGGCATAATGCATGGTCACATGTGACTAATTATTGTATGGTTTTTCGCCATGTGTTGCAGGATGCTATGGAATCAGGACGAATCGCGTTCGAAGAAAAGAAAAAGATGGCAGTGGATGAAAATCCTTTCCCACGGCCATTGGCAATGAACATGTTAACAACTGGTTTGAAAAACAAATTGCCAAGATTTAAATTGGTGATTGACGACGAAGAAGAAGAATCTAAACCACATCCCAGCGTTTTTGAACGCATAAAAGGGAAGGAGCCCAAACAGGGCGAAGATGTTCTGTGCGACAGATGTAAACACGAGTTGAAAGCGAATACAGGGCCACCCATGACGCAGCCACTCTACCATCGCTCTGATTTCATGCCGGTCGCTCAGCCTGTCGGGGGCAAAATGTGTCGTTTTACAGAGGACTACCTAGAGAAAGGGGGTTTAGATCGGCCAGTCAAGGAAGAACGTTTAGGCCGCAACCTCGTCAACCCAATGTATGGCATTCGTTCCAGTATAATACAGGAAGAGTGGTACCCTTCAACGAAATGACTAGAACTCAACAAATGCGTTACCAACGTAATTACGGGCGGATGATGAGGCAACAGCAAGGAGGATCACACCCTAAAGCACCCAAACCGCTCAGAATGGCCAACGAAAATGTTTTTGAAGATAGTGAAGAAACAGGCACTGGCGAATCAATGGCAGAATTGCCAGAAAGCTCGTCTGGAAGATCAAAGTTTGAACGAAACAGGAAAGACGAAAATGATCCTGACCAACCTCTAACTATCCAGTTTGGCACATTACCTCCTGTCCTGGCTAATAACTACTTGTTGGCTGACGAATTTAAAAGCAAAGAAAAAGAGGATAGTGAGGAAGAAACTTGTATACTAGTCTGCGATGAAGGCCAAACATCTAAAGAAATGTGTAATGAAGAAGAGGATGATGGTATGACAGATATCGAAGAAGAAATTGATTTAGAAGCAGAGAAAAGGAAAAGGGGAGTGTCGCGCAATACCCTGTTGAAGCAACTGCACCAAGAAGGAGTCAGCAAAGTAGATCTGTTGGGAGAACCTTCTGGCCGATCTTTGATTTCTATGTGTTGTATGGAACGCCAAAAAGGAAAAAGAGGATACCTCGCTCTGAAAAATATGGATCACCCCCAGAATAATACCTCATCCTACAAATCGGGTAACTGAGGAAGAAGTACTAGAAAAAGAGAAGGAAAAAAGCCAAGGAAAGAAGGCTCAGTGCGATATGCTGCACGTCGATCTATTACCAAAAGATAGCCCGCCAGAAAGTAGGCAGGACGTGGAAATAGATGCTGCTGAAAAAGTCATCTTCAACAAACCAGCTATGAGGTTAACCAAACACTTAAGACCGCTGTACGTCAAAGCCTTGGTTAATGGGATACCAATAGTAAAAGTACTTATTGACAATGGAGGGGCTATAAACACCATTCCAGCTAGGATGATGAGGAAATTTGCTAAGACAGAGAGCGACATGATCCCAACAGAAGTCATTCTTACAAGTTTTAATGGGGGGGCAACTTCAGCAAAAGGAGTTATGTCATTGGATATAACTGTAGGAACAACCACCAGGACTACTGTCTTCTTCGTGATAGATGGCCCCACCAGTTACAACGTGTTACTAGGAAGAGACTGGATCCATGGCAGTCGTTGTATTCCCTCATCACTCCATCAATGCTTAGTCTTCTGGAATGACAAAGGTGAAGCAGAGGTGGTGCAAGCAGATCATAGACCCTTTGTGGCAGAAGTAAATTCAGTAGAGAGGTTCATGTACGAAGGAAATTATGGGCCTGTCAGAGTAGTTCAAGATGGGGAAGAAACTCAAATTATTGCCCAAAGCGAAGAGCCGTTTTCAGTGGATGCACTCACTGAAATGTTTAATCAAATGAGGCCAAACATAGTGGCCTTGGAAGACCCAGTAATTGGCAAAAAAGAAGCCAAACAACCTTAAATGAGTTTTCAACAACAAAGGCAAGAGGCCGAGATTCAGGCCTTCAAAGCCAAGTTGATGGCTTTCAATAAAGAATATGAATGTGTGAAGAAAGAAGAAGCGGCGTTAAAGATGCTGAGGGACAAATTAATAGTGTCCGAGATGGAGCAGAGCTTGGACTGGGAAGTTCATAAAGTGGATTGTCTGGAAGAGCAAACTCCTCTGAGCGATATGGATGATGAAGCGACGAGGATCCCCAAGTCAGGATATGCACAAGCACAAGACCCCTTGGTCAAGGTTAATATTGGTGAGGAAGGAGAGGATCGCCCAACGTTTGTCAGCCAGATGCTCCCTCACGAGGTTAGTAACAGATTAATCGCTTTATTAAAAGAGTATAAAGATTGTTTTGCTTGGGAGTATGAACATATGCCTGGTTTGGATAAAAACTTAGTAGAACATAGGCTGCCGACTAAATCAAATTTTAAGCCTCATAAGCAACCTCCTAGGCGTTTCGCTCCCAATGTACTACCGGAGATCAAAAAAGAAATAGAGCGATTATTAAAAGCAGGATTTATTAGAACAACCAGATATGTGGAATGGTTATCTAATATAGTACCAGTATTAAAAAAGAATGGCAAGTTGAGAATATGTATAGATTTCAGGAATTTGAACTTGGCTACGCCCAAGGACGAATATCCAATGCCTACGGTAGATTCTCTAGTAGACTCAACTGCAGGGCATGTGATGTACTCTTTTATGGATGGATATTCGGGATACAATCAAATCTACATAGCTGACGAAGACGTACACAAAACTGCCTTTAGATGCCCTGTGTCTTTAGGATGCTTTGAATGGGTAGTAATGTCGTTTGGACTAAAAAATGCGGGAGCGACCCATCAAAGAGCTATGAATCTAATTTTTCACGACATGATAGGTAAATTTGTGGAAGTTTATGTAGATGATATAGTGGTCAAATCTGTTAAAGAGGAAGATCATTTCGAACAACTGTGATGTTCATTTGAGCGAATGAGGCAGCATAAACTAAAATTGAACCCTTTGAAGTGTGCGTTTGGCGTGAATGCAGGAAATTTCCTCGGATTCCTAGTACATGAAAGATGGATTGAACTTGATAAGAATAAAGCGAAAGCCATTTTAGAAGCCAAGGCTCCTAGCAATAAAAAGGAACTGCAAAGGTTTTTAGGCCAAATCAATTTTCTAAGACGCTTTATATCTAATTGTGCAAGGCGAATGAAAGCGTTTTCGCCTCTTCTAAAGCTGAAAAATCAAGAAGAATTCGTCTGGAAAGAAGAACATCAAAAGTCTTTTGAAAGCCTGAAAACATACTTAACAAGTCCGCCAGTGTTGGTGTCACCAATCCAAGGGCGGCCGATAAAGTTGTACGTGTCGGCTGAACGAGAATCGATAGCTGGAATGGTCGCACAAGAAGACCAATTTGGTGAAGAAAGGGCGATTTATTATTTAAGTAGACGGTTGACCAAATGTGAATGTAATTATTCTGCTATCGAGAAGTTGTGTCTTGCATTATACTTCACATGTACAAAATTAAGGGCCTATTTACGGCCTGTAATAGTCTATTTAATTTCCAAAGTCAATTTACTCAAATATATGTTCTCTCGCCCTATTTTACACCAACGAGTAGGTCTTTGGACTTTAGCACTGTCAGAGTTCGAAATAAGGTACATACCCCAAAAGGCAGTTAAAAATCAGGCTTTGGCTAATTTTCTGGCCGATCATCCATGCCTTGATATGCCCAACGAAATAGAACTAGAGGTTGATTCATTTGAATTAAAACCATGGATTTTATACTTTGATGGATCGAAGACTTCTAAGGGAGCAGGGGTAGGAGTGGCTTTGATAAATCCTTTAGGGGTTTGCTATAAGTTCGCATTCACCTTAGATAGGATCTGTACTAATAATCAAGCCGAATACGAAGCCTTAATTGTAGGCTTGGAGTTGATGGTAGATATGAAAGTAAAGAATGTAATCGTCAGGGGCGATTCTCAATTGGTGATTCATCAATTGACTGGCGATTTCAAATGCCAAAGTGATTCTATTATAAGTTTATACGAAATCGCCCAAGAATTGTTGGAAGAATTCGACCAAGTAGAACTTCAATGTGTTAATAGAATGTACAACGACATGGCCAACGAGTTGGCTCAGTTGGCCTCTGGCTATTCAAAGGCGATGAGTTGGGAGTCTACTTACAAATACGGAACTATATTGCCCGTTATTCAGCGAAGGGCAAGGAAAACCGAAATTCAATGTATAGAAAATGGGGTCGCGCTGGATTGGATGGATGGGATTAAAGAATCCTTTAAAGAGCTTGATGGAAGAAGTGATAGAAGAATGAAATTACGTCTGTTAAACTATGCATTAATAGACGAAGAATTGTTCAAAAAACGCTATGATGGTGTGTTATTAAAATGCGTAAACTTACAAGAAGCTAAGACAATTATGGCTGAGGTGCATGAAGGGATATGTGGAGCCCATTAGGCCGGCCAAAAGATGAGATGGCTAATTATCAGAAGTGGTTATTTTTTGCCAAAGATGGGAGAATCATGTGTTCAATATGCGAAACGTTGTCTAGCATGCCAAAAACATGGCCCAATACAGAGGGCACCAGCAAGCAATATGGCACCTATTATCAAACATTGGCCGTTCAAAGGTTGGGCGATAGACTTGATAGGGAAGATCTACCCTCCATCGTCCAAACAACACACCTTTATTATAGTCGCCACAGACTTTTTCACCAAGTGGGTCGAAGCAGTGCCTCTAAAAGAAATCACCCAGAAGAGCATCATAGAGTTTATCCGGGACCATATCATCTATAGATTTGGAATTCCGCAAACTTTAATGACAGATCATGGGACTTCCCTAAATGGAGATCAGGTGAAGGAATTCTTGAGCGAATTTGGAATTAAATTGGTAAATTCCACACCATACTACGCTCAATCAAACGGTCAGGCAGAATCATCTAACAAGATTCTGAAATCTATCATAAGAAAGATGATAAATGAAAATGCCAAAAATTGGCACGAATGCTTAAACAAAGCCTTATGGGCTTATAGAACATCGCCCCGTTCAAGCACCAACATTACGCCTTTCCAACTCACTTATGGGCAGGAGACTGTATTACCCGTGGAAATCAACGTGCAATCTATAAGGGTGCGTCGGCAGCACGAATTAAGCGAGAATGAGTACAAGGAATCGTTGATTCAAAATTTATTAGAATTGGACGAATTGAAGTTAGACGTGCTAGACAGGTTGCAAGTCCAGAAACAAAGGGTGGCTAGATTTTACAACAAGAAAGTTATAGCCAAGTTTTTTAGTGCGAACGAATTAGTTTGGAGGGCAATGCTTCCTTTAGATAGTAAAGACCCAAAATATGGCAAATGGTCGCCAAATTGGGAAGGGCCGTATAGAGTAAAGAGTGTATTGCCTAATGGAGCTTACCACTTGGAGGATTTAGATGGTACTAGGCATATAAGATTTATTAACGGTAAGTACTTGAAGAAATATGTTCCTTCCCTTTGGGAAAGTGAACAGATAGATACATAAGTGATAAAATTGCAATTGCGATGTAATCATGCCGAGCGATGGCAGTAAATAAATTGGACGATCACGTTCTAAATAGGAAAGTGAACAGATAGATACATAAGTGATAAAAGTGCAATTGCGATGTAATCATGCCGAGCGATGGCAGTAAGTAAATTGGACGATCACGTTCTAAATAGGAAAGTGAACAGATAGATACATAAGTGATAAAATTGCAATGGCGATGTAATCATGCCGAGCGATGGCAGTAAATAAATTGGACGATCACGTTCTAAATAAAGTCAGAAAAACAAGGCACATTCAAAAATAAAGTCATTTATTACCAAATGTTCTTTACAAACCATTCTTCACAAGAATTAAGGGACACAGTCAAAATACAAGACGAAACATGCTACAAATTGTCTTCTGTTTGGTGGGAACAGAAAGAGTGAAACCAGTACGGCCAGCCCTTCAGTCTATGGCCGAGTAAGAGGGTGAACTGCTCCCACAACCTTCCTAAATGCATTGCTGCAATGGTAGGCAAGGAGAAGCAGCCCTTCAGTCTATGGCCGAGTAAGAGGGTGAACTGCTCCCACAACCTTCCTAAATGCATTACTGCAATGGTAGGCAAGGAGAAGCAGCCCTTCAGTCTATGGCCGAGTAAGAGGGTGAACTGCCCCTTAACCTTCCTAAGTGCATTGCTGCAATGGTAGGCAGGGAGAAACACTCTCAACAAGCAAACTGATGGCAAGAATCTTGCTTCAATCTCAACAAGTAAACCGATGGCAAGAATCTTGCTTCAGTTTGAAAGAACATTTCCTATACCTCACATACCAAAAGTGATATCAAAGCAAAAGGGACGAGTCAAGAAACCCATCCCTATAGAAGAGGAAAGTGTTGGTAAACGATCGGAGTGCCATGCAGTGGCAGGAAGTTTTGATAGCAAGGAATCGAATTTGGAAAGGCATGAGGATGAAAATGATGAGTATAAACATGCATATTTATAGGGGCTGGAAGATGAAAAGCCAGAATGTGGAAGGTCACATTTATGACCGGTGAGTGAAATCAATATGGCCCAAAGATTTAGGGATGAAAATTTGAATGCCCAAAAGAATATGCATGGATGTTGGCATAAAGATTAGGTACGAGGAAAATTGACGATCAAAGATAAATGTCACTTCAAAATAATTGTTCATTAATGATGATGAATGACATCAAATCACAAAAAACCAAGACAGTCAGCGCGAAAGAGTTACAAAGATTAAAACAGTAAATGTTTAGTTACAATTCGCCCCAAGCTGAGCGCATCTGCTGCCTAAGTTTATCCCACTATTCGCTCTGCCTAGAGGAAATGATATCTAACTCTTTCACTAAGTCATCATCAACCTCCAACTTTTGGTACTGCTCCAATAGAGATTTGGTCTTAGCAATTCCTTGGGATGCAGTACGCCTCTTGGCAGCCATCCTCGCCCTACAGTCGTTCATTTTCGCTTGTAGCTCTTTCATTTTAGCAGCCAGGCTCAACATCAAGGAATCCTCCACTACAAGCTCTGAAGGGACCTCAGTCAAATCGGCCTGGTTCTTGTCAATTTCCTGGAGCAAGGACTCTTTCTCAGAAGAAGCGCAGAGATATTGGGTACTTCTGGCCTTCAATTCTGTGTTCTTGGCCAACAAAGAAATGACGTCGGCATGAAGAACCCTCAACTTCACCTTAAAGTCAATAGAAATGCTGGGCGATGGGAGCGAAAGTGCTTGCAGTAGGTTCGCGCTCAACATATCTAGCTTGGCCTTTTGATGAGCAGCGCTGGCACGGCCGACCTCCATGTCCATAAAGGAGACATACTCAAACAATGCCTGTTTGAGAAATGTCATGTTCTCGTTCGCAGGGGTGGAGGATGACGCAGAGGATGTTTTCATGCGTGCCCAGGAGGTGAGTAGGTCTTGGATAGAATTAAGGATGCTATCGGATTCCTGCAAAGGAAGTTACCAATATTGAAGGTTTTCAATACAACAAAGCAAAATCAAAAATAAGAGCGAAGTAAAAAGACCTCATCTGCAGTGGCGGGAAATTCAGGCACTCCCCTTATTTCTTCCATCACTTGGGGAGATTTCCCTTTAGCTGGGCAGGAAAGACCTTCCCCACCAGACGAAGCTGCAGGAGTCTCTGCACGGTTCACACCGCAGTAAATCAATGAGACAGCAGCAATAAAGAAGGGCCAAGGCACCAAAAGTAAGCATTACCTTCTAGTTCCACGCTTGGGGGGTCGACACCCTGAGGAAGAGGATTTGTTGGTGATAAGGGCGTTGGAACTTGACGCCTGGACGACGCAGCTTCGATAGGAAAGAGTGAGGAAGAATCTGCCAAAACTATAGCCTTGGAGGGAGAGGCTGAATCCTTCTGAAAAATTTCAAAGCAAACCATTACCGCATGAAAAGAAACATCCTGTGAAGTAGGTGAAATTCAGTTACCTTTCTCCTAACAATGAGGGGAGCGTCATCATCATCATCATCATCATCATCTTGCAGAGATACTACGACTGCAGCTGGCTGTTTGCGACTGGGGACACCTTTGGAAACAGTAGACTTCGAGGTTGAGGACGAAAGAGCAGAGCGTGTAGAACGAGAAGGGGACGCAGGGACCTTACTGAGTAAAGGGGCAACAGAAATTGGAGTATTACCCTGTTTATCCAGCAGGTGGAAAGCGCGATTCGCATCAGTTGAAAACAATCTTTTTTTCACCGATGGCCACAATTGATCAAAAAGAGGATGAGTAACGGCAGTAGGATTAAAAGGAGCGAAAGTAAAGCCGGTGGCCAAGAGTTTATTACGGGCATCTATGGTTTGGGCTTCTGTTTTGTTGAGGATGTAAAAGCGATCCGTTAAGTTATTAGAATAGCAAGGAGGCATAGGCCACATTTGGCCAAAACCAAGTTGGCGAGCACAAAATTGGGGCGCGTATATCTCTACCCCCGCTTTAGCATTGGTTCCCACCAGAATGTCATGAAACAATTCCTTCCCTACCAAAAATTGAACCCAAACAAGCATAGATGCATCTGCCTCGGCCAAAGTAGAAGGATGCCGTACAAAAGGAGGAATTTGCTCAGAAGAAAAAGGGAAGAACGAAAGGGTTGAATTCAAAGTATAAAAGAAAGTGAAAACGTCTCTCGCAGACATATTTATAGGATTCAATTAATGAATGAAAAGCCCGTAGCAGGTAACCTCACGAGGAGGAAAAGGTGGAATACCCAGTTGAGGAAAATAAGATCTCAACCACAATTGAGCAAGCCAGAAAGGCCCACTACCAGTGGGAGACGCATTGTTTTTCAGTTGGAACTGGAGCATAGTCATGCCCCTATAAAGGGCAGCCAGGAGGAATGAACATATGTTCAAAGGTCTACCTCGAGCCCATTCATGAGATAAAGGCAAGTAGCTCATGGAAGGTTTCAAACTGGGAACACAGAGAACATATTTACAAAGCCAGACTTGGAGAAAAGCGACTCGCTCAGAATGGCAAGGTTCAGAGACAGCAGTGACATAACCGCCCTGCATGCTCGAATAAGATTCAGTAAGTTTCTTGTCAAATTTTGGGGCAGCACTAGAAATTAGCATACCAGGAAAAATGGTATCGCCCAGAGGTGGGAGATTCAACAAAGCCCCAACGTCTCTCAAGGTAATAGTCATGGGACCAAGAGGGAAAACAAAAGTATTAAATTTAGGAGACCAAAAACTCAGTGCGATTGGAAAAAGCACGGGGTCATACGTTGGGGGAAAAAGGGTAATCTCCAATAATTCCAAAATTTTAGCACGTTCAAAAATCAATTTAGTGGGACCATGAGCCACCATACGTGCATGCCATCTACGGAAGGATGCATCAGTTTTAGGCCAAGTACGAATACCTTTATCATGGATTGGCCTCAATGGCAAAGACTGCGAGAAAGGGAGATCTTCAGAGCACGGGAACAAATGACCTACCGCAGCCCGTTCAATGGCTTCAGCATCATTAAACGACGGACCCAGATAAAACTCGTTGCTGTCAGCATTGGATTGTGAAAGAAAAGACGGGTTCACATATGGTTTTGTGAAAAGGGTTTGGAAATCCTCAAAACCGAAAATATTGTCCGAATAAGTTTGAGAAGTAGTCATTATGGTGCAAAATGTAAGTTGCCCTCGAAACTTGTCTGGTTTAAATTGAAGGTTGCAGCAATGGAGATTGTGAAATGGCGAGATAGAAGCGTAAGACTGCAGAGACGTAAATGAAGAATGTCGCGTACTTTTGGGTTTTAAGGGTTTGTAACGTCGCAATCCTTCAAGCAATAAAACGTACGTGATGATTGAAATTATGGGGAAGTTCAAATGTTGCAGGAAAGATACAGAGTGAATATGGCAAAATTAATGATTAGTGTTAATTCTGCCATATTGGGGGGTAATTGTTGACACACTAAAAATGCAGCCCAAAAAAAATCAAAGGGAAGTCCAATTGAGAAACCCAAGATGAAGACCCAATAGAAATCAATTAAAAGGCCCAAGAAGAAAAGCCCAATCTGGAAACCTGAGAAAATGCCTGAATATTGGAAGCCCGAGAGCAAAGGAGTATCATCGCCCAAGACCGTAGGACGCCCAGAGGCTGAACGAATGTAGTACTGCTCAATCGCCCAGAGCGATAGCCTCATTATCGCCCAAATCCTCAAGTCGCCCAGAATCAGACAATTCTAAAAGGTATAGTTTATCCAATTCAGTAGTTACGGAAGCAGTTGTCAAATAAACCCGACACGCCCCCACGACCCAAAAAGCAGCAAGAGTAGTGGCAACAGTTACTAAGTAACTTCTCCCCAAACAAGCAGTTTCTCACTAAAGAAGTGGATGGTTACGAAGGTAATGGAGCAGTTCCAAGCAGTTTCGACAACCAAGAGATGCCCAGGAAGTATAAAAGGAAGTAAAGTCATAGAAAAAAAGTCGAATCAAAAACTCTCGACAAGAGAACATGTAATTTTTATTTCCTTAGTTTAAATTTAATCTTTTTTCAGTACTCGTGTGCTTGCGCCCCTTGGAGGCGTTTTTGTCTACTTTCCAATTGTAACTCTTCACTAGTAAACGCACCCCTTTTTGGGACTTTGTCTCAAGAGGTTTGTTCCTTATACAATCGTCTGATCCTTTTCTCGTAATTGTTGGCGGGTTGGAAAACGCGCGAAAACACAGAGTTCATTTTGGAATGTCTTTAGAGAAGAAGAACGAATGGTGGGAGAGAGAGTGCTTAAATAGAGGTGTAAAAAGCATTCAAGACGGAGTTGAGGGCTTGAGGGTGGTGTGCATGAGGGTAGGATAGGTAGGTTAAGTGCAATTATTGCACATTCATTCAAGTTTATAATTCCATCAAATTCTATTCACCTAACAGTTTGACATGCTGATCAATAAACATACTAAAACGGCAAACACCTAAGTGGATGTGTAGACGATATAAGTAGAAATAAATAGATTTTTTCAACTGCTTAAATTTTCAAACCAATGATTATATTGGTACAGATAGACCATAATTTTTGTGAATGGAACTTAAGAGCCATGAATATCCGAAAGAGAAGTATATGAATTAGGAGAAAGGCTTCGATAGGATGGTTCTATATGTACACGTGGTCTGTGTTAAAATTTGGGTGTGACCCGAATTCTTTTGTTGAGGTATTTGAAGTATTGAACAATTCTAATTGAAGTGCACGTCATAAATAATTCAAGTTTGGAATGCTTTTGGAGTCTTATGTCAAGTTATGAAATTCAAATTTCAATGATAATTAAAAATTTGACTTGAAGGATGACTTTTGGATGACAAAACGCATGTTTTGGAATATTAACCCGAAACCTAGCGCTTGAGTGCTGCTACAGTACATGTTCGCGTTTTTCTTTCCTACTTCGTTTTGGACTCAATTTTTTGACATCCCACTTCATCAACAAATCTACTAAGAGGTCTTGGACGTCCCCTATATGTTTCCTATAAATACTATGCTCTTCTATACAATTATATAGTGTGAGATTTATGATTACTAGTCATTAAGATCATTGTAATATTTTTCTCTCTTTTCCATTATTCTTGATGCAATAAAATCTCCTAATTCCTCTGCCATATTTTTGTCTTCTTTTATTCTTTTGTTCTTGATCGCATACTTTATTATTTTGCCATATAACTTCAACATCTCAATCCATTGATTGGTGTTACAACAAGTGGTATCAATCCTAACAAATGGTATCCGAACAATTCTGGTATTGACTTGTTTTGTAACAAGTGGTATCAGAGCCAAAGTTCGTTTTCGCAGAGCGCAGTGTTTGATTTGTTCGAAGTTTTTGTTCATGATGACTTCCATGAAGTATGACATTCCGCTTTTGGATCGGAGCACTAGATTTTCACTATGGCAAGTTAAGATGCGTACAGTACTTGCACAACTGGATTTGGATGATGTGTTGCTGGGAATTGACAAGATGCCCACAACTTTGACCGCGGAGGGAAAATTACGAAAGGATAAAAAAGCAATTTCTCACATTCATCTTCATCTATCAAATACTATTCTTCAAGACGTTTTGAAAGAGAATTCAGCGGATGCTTTATGGTTGAGGTTAGAACAATTGTGCATGACTAAAAGTCTGACAAGTAAGTTGAACCTCAAGCAGCGTTTATACTCCGCATGACAGAAGGAGGATCATTGGAAGATCACATGGCTGTATTTAAAGAGATCGTCGCTGATTTGGAAACTTTGGAAATAGAGTATGATGAAGAAGATTTGGCCTTGATCATATTGTGTTCGTTGCCCGCTTCATTTTATTCTTTTAGAGACACGATCTTGTATAGTCGTGATACTCTCACCATAGAGGAGGTATATGATGCTTTGTATTCAAAAGAGAAGATGAAGCATTTGGTTTCTGAGGTTAGAGATGGAGAAGGCCTGATTGCTCATGGTGGTTCTGGAAGGGGCAGATCGAAGACTAAGTTTAGTAATCAAATTTGTAATTACTACAAAAAGAAAGGGTACTTGAGGAAGGATTGCTACAAATTGCAGAATAAAGAAAGGATGGCTGCAAGTAGACATTCAAATACTTCAGGCGAAGCAGACATCGCAGAGAACGTTGTAAGTGATGGAAAACTCTTAGCTATTTCTGACATTAAGTCTAAACCGGAAGAGGATTGGATTCTTGATTCATCATGTGTGTTTCATATGTGTCCTAATAAGGACTTGTTTGCTACATATGAAACTGTTTCCAAAAGTGTCGTGGTTATGGGAAACAACGCATCTTGTCGGGTTGCTGGAATTGGTACGGTCATATTGAAGCTTTTGGATGGGACAATTAGAACACTTGACCAGGTTCGACATGTTCCAGATTTAAAGAAGAATCTCA
This sequence comes from Fraxinus excelsior, assembly GCA_019097785.1. Classification (NCBI taxonomy): domain Eukaryota; kingdom Viridiplantae; phylum Streptophyta; class Magnoliopsida; order Lamiales; family Oleaceae; genus Fraxinus; species Fraxinus excelsior. Next base: position 30,133,445 of record CM032625.1, on the reverse strand, counting down.
TCTCGTTGTCTACTCTTGATCCAAAGGGTTTTGAGTTTTTTGGTGGAGGTGGAGCCTTGAAGGTTTGTAAGGGTGTCCAAATTGTATTAGAGGGGCAGAAAAGGTCTCAGTTATACATCTTGCAGGGTCGTGCAGAATCTAGAAAAGTCAATCAACATAGGTTCAGTACCGTGATGGACATTCAGTTTGGTACAATACCTTTAGGAGCTCATAAATGGTCAGATTTGAAGAATACAACTAAGTGGAATTTCGAAGATATGTGTAATACCACTTTGCCATCATCACCCGCGGTGCCATTGTATTCAACTGCTAGGGACAGACCAAGTGGAACAATGTATGTGGATGTTGATTTTGTTGAGCATGCTTTAGATGGAGTAGAAGGTGTACAATCTAGCAAGGAGCCTTCTGAAAAAACATTCGGTAATGATTCTACTTTGTGGTGTGTTACAACCCATTTTGGTTAATTCAAAATCATTATGATTTTTTTGGAATCTAAGGTAATTTTGCAGAGTAGTGCTTGGATTCATTGGAAGAGGTGGAGTATTTTGTATTTTGTTGGAGAAATTAAATTTTTTGATTATTGTTGAAGAAGTTAGTTTATTCCTTGGAAGAATTCGTGTCAAGGTGGAGATTGTTAGAATTTGGGTGTGACCTGAATTCTTTTGTTGAGGTATTTGAAGTATTGAAGAATTCTAATTGAAGTACACGTCATAAAGAATTCAAGTTTGGAATGCTTTTGGAGTCCTATGTCAAGTTATGAAGTTCAAATTTCAATGATAATTAGGAATTTGACTTAATGACAAAACGCATGTTTTGGAATATTAACCCAAAACCTAGCACTTAAGCGCTGCTACAGTATCGCTTGAGCGCTGCTACAGTACTTGTTTGCGTTTTTCTCTCCTACTTCATTTTGGACTCAGTTGTTTGGCATCCCACTTCATCAACAACTCTACTAAGAGGTCTTGGACGTCCCCTATATATTTCCTATAAATACTAAGCTCTTCTATACAATTATATAGTGTGAGATTTATGATTACTAGTCTTTAGGATCATTGTAATATTTTTCTCTCTTCTCCATTATTCTTGATGCAATAAAATCTCATAATTCATCTGTCATATTCTTGTCTTCTTTTATTCTTTTGTTCTTGATCGCATACTTTATTATTTTGCCATATAACTCCAGTATCTCAATTCATTGATTGGTGTCACAACAAGTGGTATCAATCCTAACAAATGGTATCAGAGCAATTCTGGTATTAGCTTGTTTTGTAACAGTCTGTTTAGTTTATGACATCTCTAACTCTCAAACCATTCCAATCATGGTACCTCGGCATTTATGCTCACTTTGTTTCTCTTTTACTACTTCATATATCGATGACTCATGATTTGAATGGTTCAGGTCCAAGGTGTTAGGATTTAAATGGCTGATCCTATTGCTGCTTCAATGTAGGTTTTAAAGGTATTTTGCTTGTGAATTCCAGCCCATGAGTTCCTCGTGAATATGAAATATGTACTTTAGAATCAATCTATATTTACTGCCTGTAAACTGGAAGACTTGAAATGCATGATCTTAGTTAAAATGAACATAAATAAATAATAAAATGAAAAATAGATTGGAAATTAAGGATAAGCATTGACAGACAAGTATACGAGGCCATCCAAGATAAGGGATCTTTCAATCATGTCCAAATCTTTAGATGCACGTGTGTGACAAATGTGTAGAACACGCACATTGTGTGATACATGTATGACCAATAGACTCGTAGACTTAGAAATCCTTCTTTTGGAACGAAATGCATGTTACCTACGCAACAGGGCTGTAGTGGTGCGGGACTGGTACCACAAACCACCAAGAATCCCCGTGCTTAGAGCCAATGCAAATGGGACTTTAACAAAAGCCCCATTTTCAAGCTCAAAGTTGGCTTTTTCTCTGCTTTCTTAATCAAAATTTGTTGAATTTTTTGTCCAGGCCAAGGCTGAGGATCCAAATTCATTTCAATTTTCATTTATCTAGTCCAATGGCCAAAAAATCTCGGGTGTAGCCTTAAAAAGGAATGAAAATAAAACTTCATTTACACTATACTTGTTGGCCTCATTCCATGTACATACCCCTTCAATTTTTACAGCCCAAGTGTTTGTATTATTCAACAAAAGCGTCTCAACCCCTAGGTTGTCGTTCCTTAACTTCTTGAATCAACTCCACCTCCACTCTTTGATTTTCATTCGTATCTTATCCATTTAGTACAATCAGGCATGCATTTAGCGATCCTCATTTACTCTACATTCATCTAATAGACATTTTTTATCTTTAACCATATGCATCTCCGATGATGAGGATTAAATTTGACATTGGCACCACAAGAAGAATTAGGGCAGCAGAAAGAAAGTTGGATAAGTAAGAACCAAAGCCTAGATCATTTAAATGATTCAGAGAAATAAGTGGGTTGACTAATATAGACACACTTCACAGTTAGGCTTGGAGTTATATAAGAATTTGAAAGATCAACTTCTCACGATATGCACGCTGTGAGGAAATAAACATTATCATTTTATTCATATAGCATGATGATCTTGTACTATCCAGATAAACGTTTTAATTATGATATTTATAATGCCAAGAAAACGATAACTTGGCAATGTACAAATGGAACTAGAGGCTAGAAGAATTCCAGCTAGCATCAACAGCCTTGATGATCTTTTCGTGCAATCTAGCTCCAGCGCAAGCAATTATACCTCGGTCAAGACCTTCCAAGTACATACCTTTAGAAAAGCATAGAGGATGACCTCCGGCATCAGTTACCACACCACCGGCTTCTTGAACAATAACAACGCCAGCTGCATGATCCCATATCTTCTCCTTGTAGCCAGCCCTGGCAAACTTCATGAATACTTCAGCATCTCCTCGGGCTATGGCTGCATACTTTACCATGGAATGGATACGTAATGGTTGATTCCTGTGATCAATGCCGGTTGTGAAAATTTTACACAATGAACTGATTTACAGAAAATGGTTGATTCCTAATTACTTTTTTGTTACGGATGAGTTGGGGTGGGGTGGTAAAGTTACTTATCTTTTGGTTTCTATGAGTTATTAGTTAAATTTTTATAAATTTGGAATGATACGGTTACTTTAGAAGACAGCAAGCAAATCATGGGATATTTGTTATGATAATGTACAGGCCCGGGTCATGGAGTTCCCGAAAGCACAAGGAAATGGAGAAACATATTTACCTAAGTCCAACACTGTGAGCCACTCCTGCTGTGAAGGAATGGCTTGAATTAGCCTTCTCGACTGGTTCACAAAAGGTTGCCAATGCCGGGTTGTCAACAGAGGAGACTTTGATTTGCCTTGCATAGTATGGCCAAACAAATTTCTTTTCTTTATGGAGTAATGGCTGCATCCACGCATTACCACAATTTTTGCTTGCATAAACCACGCAACCTCTATCCCAAGATTCAGATGACAGCGATGTTAATCTAGACAAAATTCTACGGTAGCCTTTATGGTAACTCAAACATTCCTTCTTCACTGGATAATTTGGGCATCCAAGAACTCCAAGCACGGGTTCTCCATCTTCAATCAAAGCAAGAGCAATCGCGTATTGATCCCCACGTAGAAATCCCAATGTGCCATCGACAGGATCCAGCACCCAAAATCTTCCACTAGAGCCCCCCATCGAGTTGCATCTATCAATGGCCTCGAGAACCTCTGAAGTACTGAGAGCCATAACAGGTGCTCTTAGTCCAAACCGGGGTGCTTCGGCCAGACACTCATTAACTGTCTTAACTATAGCTTCCAGTAACCCAAATGCGCCAATCTTGGATAGTACTTGAACATCTTCTTCGGCAACAATGGATACATTCTTGCAACCAAGAGCCTCTGACAGAACCCAGCTAACAATTCCTTGGACACTCCAATCTGCTTACAAGTAGCAATTGGAGCATTAGCCGATCCAACCTATTTCATATAAACCTATCAGAGCTAGACCTTTTGGAAGTAAAATTGCCGAGTCTATATTTTGTTGCAAGTAATTTTATGCTTAAAGTAGGGATTTTTAAGAATCATGACACGAGCTAGAATGCTACTCGTTCGATTTATGGCTCATGCACATGAAATTTGATACGAGCCTTAAGAACTGGCCAACATTTCTCTTTCGTTCTCTTTTTTACCTCCAACGTCCGTTGCACGAGAAAGGATGAATGTTCTTCAATTACCATAAACTGACTCGAGGCCATAGGAGCTGACATAAAAGTTTCTATCACATTTAAACACAAGTGGATGTTCTTTATTTACTGTAAAATTATGATATTTATGAATTTATATACATAGTAAAACCAAATTTTGAATGTGTCACGTAAGTTCAGAAATGAATAAAATTAAAAGATAAGGACTGGATGTGTAACATCGATACAAGCATATATCAGTAGAAGATTCTCTACCACCATCCCTACTAGATCTCAAGCATATAATTGGTATATCATACATATATTCTTAACATGTGATAGAAATTCACTTTTTCCTTAGCAATGACTATAGCACTTTTACGAACAGCTTAACATTTGCTCTTGCTAAAAAAAAATCATGAACAAATGTTGCTTCTTTGTCTGTTCTTCACGAATCTTCAAGTAAATGGATTCTATGATAGATCTCCACGGCATAGAACCAAACTGGTCATTAAGCCACCGTTTGGATACAAATTATAAATTGTTTTAAAAATTCAGTTAAACATTAATTTCAACTATACATTCATAACTACTACTCATTATTATACAAATATTTTGCGGGACTCACTTTTATTTCTTTTTATAAATCATTTATAAATTTGACAAATGGAGGCTAATAAATTTGAATTATTTTCTGTTCAATGATCCTCTCTTATAATTTAACAAACAAAAGTTAAGAGCTCAATAACTCTAGATTATATACAATCTTAAGTGTCTCCTTTATTGTTATAAAGAGGCATAATAATGTTCTTCCTCCATATAAAATTTATAATGATGCAAATAAAAATCAAGCTAATATGTTCTGTTTCAATATCGGCAAAAACTCATCAGCATATGAAATCCAGTTTCACTTTAATGCTGCGTCGAATTCTAATCCCATTTTGGGTTAAGTGAAACCCATAGTTTAATAGGTTCCTTAACAGTAAGATGGAATTGACAAACATTTTGCATTTATGGATATCCTTTTTTACCTGCAACAGCCACACTCTAATTCCTTTTATTGATGACAAAATGTGTGTTGCCAACTAATGATATAATTGTGCAATAATTTTGGGTATAATACTGACTTGAAAAAAATGAACGAAATAAAATGATAATGGTCAAGGCAAGAGTTCGACTCTTTTTCCTTAACACGATAATACCCCGCACTGGTGATGAAGGTCTTCCGGCACTCATCTCCAAAAATACGACCTCGACTTATAATAGTAGTACTTCAAATCGCAAGACCCGACAAATCTACAGATATTTTTTATTTTTCTAAAACTGGAGGACTAAAATGCACAAAAATAATATTTGGGACTAAAATGCACAATATGGAATATTGCAGGATGGAATGATTATACTTTGCAAGATAGAAAATCCAGAAAGATTTTGGAATGAATAAAATCTGGGGTATGAGGACTTTCATATAAAAGTTGAAAAGCTATGTCCAAAATACATAGCAGTCGAAAAGTTATGTCTTCGACAAACACATTGGACAGGTAGTTTAACTGTCAAACACCTGTTTTTAGAAGACGCCACGTGTCGCATACAAAAATTTCAGGGAAAAATATTATTATTTTAAATAATAATAAAATAATATTACTCGAATATTATTTTACCAAAAAATATATACCAACTAGGTCCAAGCTCACGACCCACGACGCGCATGGTCTTTGGCTCAACCTACTAGTACGTAGGTCATCTCCCCTTGACTATTGATATTCCTTTGGGATCCAAACCCAAATCCCAAACTTGAGCAATTTCCCATCAATTTTTATTCACAATTTATTTTAACTTGAAGTGGTCATATTTTGGTCTTAATTTCTCATTCACCCTAAATTGATTTTGAGAAAATAAATAAATTACATTAATCTATCATGGAGTAGAACACAATCGACCAAAGAAATCTTTTATGCAACTAATGGAACCCACTAAAATAATAATTGGTCAAAAGTTAATCAAACCAACTATCTAAAACCAATTTTTCCAACAAGTAATTAAAACCAATTTTTCCAACAACATGCAGTTTAACTCACTATAAATAGAAATCAGTTCGTTTACTAGTAATTCAAAAAGAACTGCGTTGCTCTTTAATAACTGCATATTTGCTCATCAGACAATCAATTTCTGCAACATTTTCTAATTTAAATCCACAAAATATAATCGAAATCAAAACAAGGAACATTTTTGAAGTCAAAAACCAACAGTGAAAAGTAAGATAAGAAAAGGGTAAACGAATTACCCGCAATTGTGACAGGAGAGTTATCATCCTTGGATTGTACATGGTCATTTGCTTTAGAAAGCAAAGTTTGTTGAATTCTCTGGCAAAGCAAACAAGCCATCTGCACTGCCTTCACAGCAACTTCCAATTCTTTAAAATACTTATCCGACACAAGGGATTCAACAGCTGAATTATTGTAATCTTCCATAGTTGCGCAACCAATGGTTTGGGTTTGGCTAAATGGGTAACTGGTTAAAATTGAGCGCGAGTTTCTATCAAACAGTGAAGAAAAACTTGGCGTATTTGGGGAAATGTAGATATTTCTTCTTCTAGTTCGGATTTGGGTTTGCAGAAGAGGAATTTTAGCAGAAAAACTTGAGAAAGACATTGGGCATTTTAAAGAAAATCTCAGTCGCACAGCACGCGCACAAATACAGGGGAAATTCTTTTCTTTGATTTTCTTGTTGTGTGCCGACTCAAACTGCTTGTGATGTGAGGATTGGATTTGATAAAGTTATGGATTCGGGATCCAATTATTAACGTTTTGATCTTGTTACTTGTATTTAATGGATTATATAATGATACATAACGTTCTATTATTTATCCGTTTAAAACGCAATAAACTTTTTCATCTGATCTTTTTCTTACACGTCATATTATGTAATTCATTGTATACATTTTTTATGTACAAGTAATAAAATTTTGATATTTATGTACAACGTCGAGATTGTTATAAATTTTGAAAGGAACCAACTATTTATATGCACCATTGTTATATATTCATCTCACTTATATCTATTCATATTAATTTTATTTTTAAAAAAAAAATTGTATTTTCATGAATGTCACATTCCAATATTCATTCATTGGAACAATATACATCAACACCATATTTATATATCTATCTTATCATAATTTATTTATAATCCTTTCAAATTTTCAATCATTTTCATCAATATGCATCATTAAATTTTTTTTACTTATTTTGATAATCCTAGTATATTAGTCACCATTATTTTGAATTTAGGAAAATTAAGGAAAAAAAAAAAGATAATCCCAACAGAAACCTGAAATTCCTGTTTTGATCATCCTAACCGAAAAGATTGTCGTCGATGTTTTCAGTTCAAGAAAATAAAAGATAACCCTAATAGAAAACTTAAATATTACAAAATGAAATTTCTTACTGATATTATCAAATTCAAAAGGCATATTATCAAATGACCCAAACACAAATTAAGAATCATTCTTCTGATAAGCCCCCGTTTGAGCCCCATTTTTTCAAGAGTAGTTTTTTCAAAAATCATTTTCAATCGCACATCCTACCATCAAATAATTATATACGTATTTTCAAAACTTTTCCATACTTATTAACCACACATTATTCAAAAAAATTACTATTCCATAATATATTTTACCCCAAAAATGGGAATCAAACAGGGTTTGAATTCATGAAACACACCGTAAAAGGCAATATTTACCTTTTCAAACTCTTCTTTCGTTCTTCATATATTTCTATGTATGTATGTATTTATACTCATGGTATCTCTTATATTATTGTTTTGACTTTAGTGGAAATATTTTATGAATATTAGGATTTTATGAAAAAAGTTAAAAAGAATTTTTCATCGTGGATAGAAAAAACGTCAAGACTAGGGTAAGGGATGCAGATTAAGGATGAAATTGGGGATAAAATATTTTCAATCTTTTTGTCGCGAAAAGTCAAATGTCAACCAAATATTTTTCAAAAGTAACACGATTTTTCAGTGACTATTGCTGAAATTAACTTGTAAATCTTCTTTACATTTTCTATGTTACAAGAGATGCCAGTTAACATTATGAAAATGAGAAACTAGCATCAAGAAGAGAATTCATACTATTTAAAAATATTTTAGAAATAAGTAAACAAAATTAAGGTTAGACGTTCACAAGAACATAAATTCGAGTTATGATCTAAATGTCCATTTCATTTTTAAACTCGGAAATTTCAAACTTCTAAGAAAGCCCTTTGACGCACGAGCTCGGCTCGGCTCGGCTCGTGGGCTCATAAGAAACGAGCCACGAGCTCACAAGCCAAGCCAGCTCGTGGGCGAGCTCGGCTTGGCCCACGAGCTCGTGACCTCACTAGCTGAGCCGCAAGCCCACGAATTTTTTTGAATCTTTTTTACTTCTTTGCAATTTTTTTTTTATTTCTCACGAGCCCAAGAGCCGAGCTCGTAGGCTGGGCTTGTGGACCTTACCCACGAACTGCTCGCGAGCTTAACGAGCCGAGCAAGGCTCGGCTCGAGCTCGGGCTCATCATTTGACGAGCCCGAGCAGCTCGCGACTCATATTTTCACAAGTTGAGCGGCCGAGCAGACAAACCGCTCGTATACCAATTAGTAGGAAACACTATGCCCCTGTTTGATTTAAATAAAAGCCAAATTTTTAGTTGATTTTGTTATTAGTTAATGCAATTTGTAGTTAAAAAATTGTTGAATTCATAAAATATGTGGTTGTAATTAATTCAAGATTTTAGTTTTAATTTTAATTCGAATTTTAAGTTGAATAAAACATATATATGAACGTTACATTACAAAACTATCCAATCAAAAAAGATATATCATTGTCCCACAGGTGGCTTTGGTATCATGTGAAAGGATAATTAGTTAGGTTCAGTTCACAATTGAATGATTGTAAATGGATTGCCATAGCATAATCCTTCCACTTATTAGTCAAGTTGACTCAACATTGGACAAAATTATTTTCACACTTGAATCGAGACAGTGATCTAAAAAACGCGTTTGGACGGGAAGCGCGATGAAAACGTTTTGCCTTGAGCCTAAGCGGTAATTAAGCAGTCAACGACAATATTGACCGCTTAATGTTGTCTAGGCATTTCTAGGCTCGCCTTCGCCTCAGGGTCATATTTTTAAGGGAACCCAATTTTTGCCCTTTTTAAAAAAAAAAATCCACAACCCAGACTCAGTAGTTCACTATCCCTTCAAAATTCAAAAGCTTCAGACTCCAGATAATTGAGAAGACCAGAGAATGGAAAAATAAAAGGACTGAAGAATGGCACAAAACCTCTCAATTTCTCTGTATACCGCATTGATTTGGGTATCAGGTATGTATAACATTAGGAGGTTATTATGATTTACTTTGCATTTGTAATTTTTGGGCATGTGATTCTCAGTATTTTGTGGAATCTCAATAAATTTTGTTTACAACTCTTCTTTTTCTTTATGATTTTCCCGCGTTTCCACTTTCCTATGCTTTTGAGCCTCTGACTTTTGTGTTTAATTTCAATTATTATTATTTTGTTAAATGAATTAGATAAAGAAGATATTGAATTGTAGTCTAATAAAGAGTTAGATAAGATAAGATTTAAGCTATAAGTTATCTACGTTATGCAATTATGATTTTGAAATTTATCTTTATGTAGGAATTATTAAGTAAATATAGTATTTTATAATTTTAGATGTTTGGTATGTATTATTTGAATTATTGAATTTTTTTTACAATGATTAAAAATTTAAAATAAAAAAACGTTTTTTTACGCCTAAACTTCGCCTAGATACGTAAAGCTTGAAACTTGACATCCACGACTAGTCACACTTTACGAGTTTTAGAACACTGATCGAGGGTAACTTGGATAAAGATTTAGGGCATGTTTGACTTGATTTTTGAAAAGTTAAAAAGAATTTTGAGATTCAAAATTTGTGTTCAAACTCGTTTAATTAATTTTATAAAAGTAATTTTTCTAGTTGAAAAAGTTGTTAGAGAAAGTTAATTTAATGTGGATTCTCTAAAAGTACTTCAAAAATAGAAAACTTTATTAAAGAATAGTTTTCAAACAAAAATTAACGTAGTTTCTTTCAAATGCACGATTATAAGAAGCAAAAGACACGTCAAACGTGGCCTTAGTATCAATCTCCCGTTGATTAGACTGACAATAATTTTTACATCTCAAATCGAGTCCACACATACAATTTTAATTTAGCATATCAAATCTGTCGTATTTGATATGATATTTTGAAGCAGCTCTAAAAGATAAAATGTTAAAGTTTATTTTGAATTAGTTTTGTAAGTTTGTATGATGTAATCCTTATGTCAACATTGGGTCACCAGTCATCTGATGACATATTTGATATTAATATTTTGAAGAAGCTCTAAAAGCTAAAATGTTAAAGTTTATATTGAATTAATTTTTGAAAGTTTGTATGATGTAATCCTTATGTCAATATTGGGTCACCAGTCATCATTGAAAAGAAGAAATTAATCTTTCCGTAGATTTAGTTATGTCTAATCAAGATAATTTAATCATACCATTAGGTCAACAAAGGCGGGCGCTTGACCCAAGTTTAAAATTTGAGAGCGTGTTTTAGGGCGGACAAAATTTCTGAATCGAATCGAAATCGAACAAAATCGAATCGAGCAATTTTTCATAAGTTAAATATTCAAACGGATATTCGAATTGAGAATCGATGGATTTGGATCGGTTCTCGATTCTTAACTAAGAACCGAAGAATCGGATCTATTTTTTTAATTATTTTTATTAAACTAATTAAATTATTTTAAACAAATTAGTAAATTAATTAAACAAATCAACCAATCCAACCAAATTAGTTTTTTTTGTTAGCTCAACATTTAGGCATTATCCTTAAATTTATTATTTGTTAACCCAAGCTGCACGACATTTGGGATTTATCTTTCTCATTCCCCTTTCGATTTCAATTTCATTTCGTAAACAACAGAACGTTCATTCCCGTATAAACTCAATTCATTCCATAATCTTAAAACCTAAACCCTCATTCCTAAAAGTTACGAATGAAAATGTTATTAGTTGTATTTATGTAGTGTTATTGTAAATGTTAAAAAATTAATTATGGTACGGAACCGAACATAACTGAACCCGAGCGGTTCCATAATTATATTTAGACCCAACGATTTCATTTATTAAATACTAAAAAATTTTGGATCAGTTCTATAATTATGGACCCAATGATTCCATTTATTAAATACTAGAAAATTTTGGATCAGTTCGATTCTCTTTAGAACCGAACCGACTCATGTCCAGTCACAGTATGTTTGATACACAATTTTTTAGAGGAGAATGCCTTTTTTTTTTGTGATATGATGGTAAATATATGGTTGAAAAAGAAAGTAAAATTATTGATCTGATGAAAAATATTATTTTATTGAGAAATGTGTGGTTAAAATGAGCTGAAATGAGAATGTGGCTCAAACAAGGCTGAATGTCACATTATTTATCCGTTATTTGATATTTTAACTAGAATAATGCTGATGGTGTGTTTGAGCCATATTATTTTGAAAGAATGTATTCTAAAATAATAGATTAAAGGAAAATGTAAAAAATTTAATGTCTATCAAATATGGCTTATATGTATGTTTCGTGGTTTACATTTTTTTGATATTCGTCGTGTTTTCAAAAAGAAATGGGCAGAAAAATACTTTTTTTCATAAAAAGGGCCAATATTTTTGTCATGAGATATAATGTAAATAATGATATTAAATATGTTCATCTAGCATGACTGTTTTAAAGATAATTACTAGAATAATGCATAAAATTGAGCAAAAAGATGAAGAAAAATATAAAGAAAGAATAAGTGTGTATTTGATTGTGAGCATGAAATTTACATGAAATATGTAGGGAAATAAAATAAATTTTAAGCAATTCAATTGCTTATAACTTATTTTTATGAAATTTTTAAGCAATTCAATTGCTTGATTGATTTAGTTTTCAACTTACAAGATATTATACTTAAGTCAATTTTTTATTGGTGAGTGGTTAAGATGAATAATATATAAGAGATGGAGAGAGACCCTATTTTTGAGGAAAATATGATCACATGATTAAAAGTTGAAAAATATTTTTCATGAAAAAAATTGTCAATCAAACACCCAAAAAAATTTGGAGTGCAAAAATGATATATATATATATAGAAAATAAAATCAACCAAACACATTTTATAGGAAAAAGAAATGGAAACATACAGTAAAGAAATGCAATCAATCCTTAACCGCCGCCCCATGAGTTGCTCTTGGTTAGCCCAGCAAACTGGGGCGATAATTGGGTCGATTAAGCGTGTAAGTATCAACCATTCTTTTATGGGAAAATAAAGTACACATCACATTATGAGAAATCCTACCAGTTCAAGAATTTCGGAAAAATCAGTTTTTTGTGTCCATAAGTAACATTTTCGAATAAATTGTGGCTAATAAGCTAAATATACATGGAAAATGCAATTAACCTTATTTTAAAATGGATATCAAGTTCTCTCCAACCTAAATTTCTCTTCTTCTTCTTCCTTTTTTTTTTTTTTTTTAAATTATCACTAGTTGTATGCCCATACAATGTACGGACTTTGGTATTTTTAAAGTAATGCTAATGTATCAAATATTAATGGAAAGCTAAATTATTGTAAAAGTGCAGTAAATTTTTATCTAACATAATAATTAGTAAAATTTCATAATGATAATATTTTAGTAAGATTTAAATGAAAAGTTTTTGATAGCCATAATTCTTTCCAAGGAAGAAATTAATTGGGACAATATTAATCTTTTTAAACAAATTATATTTGTGCTTTGTACCAAAAACAAAATAAAGATAAGGATATTTGTTTTAGTCGGGAATTCCACATCATACTATCTTATCAACATCTATAGCAGAAACAAATTTTGTGGCCACATTTGAAAATCAACAGAATGATATGTTGACACAATTTTAAAGCTAAAAAAAGGAGGAAAAAATAATTCAAGTGTCTGCATAATCACTAACTCTGAAATAAAACTTTATCAAGTTTTGTTGCTAAAGTTTTATCAGATCATCGGAATACTACCTTGTTGAGCAAACTTCAAATTTAGCAAAAATCGTTAGTTTGGAGATAATATATTCTTTCATAATTTATTTTTATTTATTTGTTTATTGTCATGCAAATTATTTGCCGCTTAGAAATGGGGTTCAACATGTTTAGTCAAGTAGCAGGCGCTCGAGGGGACAGCGAGGGCCCGGGGGCAACGTTTCGAAAAGGGAGGATCGACTGACCGGTCAAGTCCCATGGGGGCGCTGCCCCCGATGGGGATCGACCTGACCGGCCAGGTTGTAGGGATCGAGGGGGCTGCCATCGAAAGAAATTCTGATTTTATGTTTGTATGAAATGAAGCACGAGAACTAAAAAAAAACTTCGCATAATGCGGAGCAAATGTTCTGCACAGTGTAGAGTAAGTCTCCGCATAGTGCAGAGCATTTTCGCAAAATGCGGAGTGACCATTTTGTTACCATTATGTTGAATTTGTACAAGGAAATGAACTTGTTATCATTCTCTTGCTTTAGATTTTCATGTAAGTAAATCAATACAAAACACAAACTGATTTTAACTGTACATGTTTTACTTCCTGCAAGCTCTGATGCATGTTTTATGCATCTTTTGCATTTTGCGGATGATCAACGTATCACACTGTTTGAGGAATTTGCCAAGGATCCTGAGCCTATTGTCGGACAGAGCTGTGAAGTTGCTCTCAGTATGCTTGATTTTGAGAGGGGGGGGGGGGGGGAAATCATTTGAGGTAAATCCCGAAGCAGTGAAAATTTTAAAATTTAAACTTTGAATTATTATAAATCTCTGCTATTGTACAGTACCTCTTCGTGCAAGTGCCTCAATTGTAGCAAGTGTTGTAAGAGGTCAGTTTTTTTTTTCGATGGGACATCATTACTCTTTACTAATTCAAATCCACTCGATGTGCTTCTTTAAATTGAGGCTCCTAAACGAAGCCAATGCTTACTATTATTTATCAAAAGTTAGTGAAGTTGTTTTAGAACTTTAACCAGTTAGCAATGGAGAACCATCAAGTTCTTGTTTGCTATTTAAGTGACATGTAACATGTGACATGTTCATATCCTAATCAATATCTTCATATATATTCCAGTTGATCTGAACAACGCCTCCTAGTTTTTGATCTTTGGCAATATGATTTACATCAGTATTTCTTGATTGATGACCATATATATTCTTCTGGATGACAGAGTGTTCTTCCATAAATGTGTTGAAGATATTACACCGATAATGTGCATATTATATTAATCAAGAACATTTGCGTGAAATCGAAATATCATTTGACTTACCGAAATCTGATTTGAGAAGACAAATTAGTAAATTACCAACTTCGAATATAAAAATATGGAATCATCACTTCCCAATCTTGAACGCACATCTCTTTAATTCACACCTTTCAATAAAACACATAAATAAATTAACCATATTCTGAAATAAGCATAAATAAATTAGAAATGAAAAAGATGAAATGCAAGTGATGCAATCGGCCGAGGCAAGTGTTTGACACTTTGTCCTTAAGATGAATTTTCCCCGCATCGGTGCTAACGGTTTCTAGGCAATCATCTCTCAAGATACAACGACTACGTCTAGCCATAGGAGCACTCCAAATGACTTAAACCAACGAACTCGAATGGAGTTCCCTCTCTACCATAACCTTTATTTTGATGTAAGAAATAATCACTTCTACAAAGTATTTTATGCAAAATTAAAGTAAAACATGAAATGGAATGATATTGAACTATCAATTGAGTTTGCTCCCCTTCCTAAAATTCAACCATGTGGGATCTCTTATATAGTAATTGGAACATCCATGCCAAGAGACGCATCTCTTGAAATTTATATATCTCCATAAAGAGACACAATTACATCTCTACATAAAGAGACAATTATTGAAAAATAATACCAAAAGTCATGATCTCTAAGAGTCATGATTCATATGAAAAGACACATGTTTTCATCTACATCATCTCTAGAATATTCAACAATATTCTACACGATTTTCCAACAATTTCAAGTATTAAACGATTTAAGTTTGGCTTAATTTCTCATTTACCAAACAACGAATTCCACTTAAATTGGTCACAACCAATTTTCGATACATAATTCCAACAATGTTGTGTTCATTTTGGCCCTGAACAATTCTTGGATTTCATAAATGCTTTAGAGAATTCAAGCCTTTGAAGCATTCTCATAGAAGCGGCCCCACTTCACACTTATATAGGTGACCTCCTATTAAGAGTATTTTATCATACTCTACTTGACTTAATCAAGATATAGGAATCATTAAAAGAGTATCTTAACCTTCAATCACTCTGCAGAAAGCACTTTAATTATCATAGGAATGAGTATGAATAATTTCCTAAGTGCTTCATGTAATCTTCATAACTTAATTTTCCCTTTGAACCAAGATCTTGGGATCTCCAGTCAACAAGGTAGGGTTACCATTACAAAAACTCTTACGTCGTAGGCTTTAACCTCATTCCCCCGATATGCAGTATTCTTGATCTCTCAGTAAATCTCTAAAGGTACCACGAGTTTACACCATTGAGATCGACTGCTTAATGATATTATATCTACGACTTATACGTCTAGATTTATCATTGCATGTGACTTAGTATCTCATCAAATATAGCTAATCAATGATTGATTGATTTAATAGATACAACATGTCACCACCAAGAAATCCTCTCATGAAACTACATACTTCTAACTAGCTTTATCTAAAGCTCTATAAATCCAAACAACAATGTTAGAGGATTTCTATCACACACTACACTAGTCAATCACTTTTACTATGGATTTTAGAAATATGGGTATTCAATATCATTATTGAAATATTAGAATGCATTTCAACCTTATGAATATTCTTCAAATATTCCAATTGATCTTGCATATCCAAACAAACGTCGCAATCGACTTTTATCCCATTTCATCCACTTTAGACTTAGTGTATAATTTCCTTATAATTAATATAAGGGTTTTCTACCTTTTTCATATTCATAGATATATTTCTATGATTATAAGGTATAAAAAATTGTAACTTTTAAACATAAGTTACCCCCACAATTTCTCAATTAGGAATGCATGTACAACTAGTACTGTTGCATTCACAAATCTAGAACTTTTCACATAAGTTCGCAAGCATTGATGTTAACCCCCACATTTTTGGGTTGTACTTGAACTTAGAGTTCATCAACTCTTTCATAGTTCAATTCATTATCGAATAGATAATGTCCATATCGAATGTTTCGTGAAAGTTTAAGTACTTTCAAAATAGTGGTCGTCAACCCACAAATTATTTCAATTGAAATAGTATATAATGTACTTCAATCCAACTATCTTTTAATTTGATTATCCAAATTAAATTAAGGCCATCACATAGACCAACAATGTTCTCAAAACATATACCAATTTAATTGGTTCCACGATTGAAATCGAATTCAACAATGAAGAAGACTAAGCATCTTGATTCATAAGAATTGCAACTTCTCCCAACATATATTACATTTGCGACATTTCACGAGATAGTATTATTTCATGTTAAATAATACTTATTTACCATATTCAAATTTAATGAACGAATCATCCATCAGTTGTGTTTTCAAAAGACAACCCAACGAGAGGATACACTTCTTCGAATTAATCTCTATGAAGAGATACTTCCTTTGGAAATTAATCATACCAAATGTCATGATTTTCATATGAAAAGACATATCTTTCCATCTAAATCGATTCTAGAACATTTTATAATATTCTACGAATTCCAAGTAATTAATGGCTTAAATCTCATTATCAAATAATGATTTCCACTTAATACAATTAGAACAAATCGCATTTTGTCATATTTGCATAAATCATCTCATTTAATTTCATCAAATTAATTGAGGCTATCATTATTAATATAATTTTTCATATTCCAATAAAAGGAATAACCATGAAAGTTCATATACTTTCAATAACTAGTTGGCATTCTTCCAACATTTATACATTTTCAATGGTTAGGAGTAAATTCTCATGTCTATCAATTCATTGCTTGAATTGTATTAGTCTCAACAACATCCATTTCATCACGATCAAGGTGACGAAATAGCAACTCATGTTTTAAACATTTATACATTCATTGTATAAGTTTATTCCATCTTAGTCAACACATGTCGTGACTAGGAATATCAATATCTTGTGTAAAATCGCACGCTTCCTCATTTAGAGATATCATCATTGATCCCAATCTCGATCAATTAAATAAACCAAGACCAAATGATCAACCATTGATTTGGTACAAGCCTCGAAATACGTACATGCTTTATTCCAACCAAATATATCATGCAGATAATTTACACAAATAAGCAATTTGACAAAGTGGAATATAATTATAGACAAAAATTCATTTAAATTCCTTCCACTATATTTACATGTTAATCGCACTTTTAAAAACCAGAAGATGCACCTTCATCATAGATGTAACAGTGTGAAAGTACACAACTTTTCACACTTAAATTGTCATATCAAAAGTCATAATTAGCAAATTAAGGGAAAAGACCAAAACGTATATTCATTATTTTTATGTAATAAGCATCAATAATAATTATGTTTCCATGGCAGTTATGCAAAATCAAACGACTTCTTCCATGTGCATATAAAGTTCAAGAAAGTTCTCTTTTAGAACTTTCACATAATTCAACCGCTGCCTTTCAAGATTTATAGAATATAAGCAATGCCCATGTACACAATAGACGCGTAAATTGATTAACAAATGCAAACTAATGGCCATTAAAGAATGCACTCAATTTCAAGGTTACTTCTTTTGTCATTTAATATACATATAAATTATATATTCATTCCACATCAAAATTCATCTTAAGATTGTTGGAGATATTACACCGATAATGTGCATATTATATTAATCAAGAACATTTGCGTGAAATCGAAATATCATTCGACTTACCGAAATCTGATTTGAGAAGACAAATTAGTAAATTACCGACTTCGAATATAAGAATATGGAATCATCACTTCCCAATCTTGAACGCACATCTCTTTAATTCACACCT
This sequence comes from Fraxinus excelsior, assembly GCA_019097785.1. NCBI lineage: Eukaryota > Viridiplantae > Streptophyta > Magnoliopsida > Lamiales > Oleaceae > Fraxinus > Fraxinus excelsior. The sequence goes on along the minus strand of CM032625.1, from coordinate 30,115,134 downwards.
TTCAATAAAACACATAAATAAATTAACCATATTCTGAAATAAGCATAAATAAATTAGAAATGAAAAAGATGAAATGCAAGTGATGCAATCGGCCGAGGTAAGTGTTTGACACTTTGTCCTTAAGATGAATTTTCCCCGCATCGGTGCTAACGGTTTCTAGGCAATCATCTCTCAAGATACAACGACTACGTCTAGCCATAGGAGCACTCCAAATGACTTAAACCAACGAACTCGAATGGAGTTCCCTCTCTACCATAACCATTATTTTGATGTAAGAAATAATCACTTCTACAAAGTATTTTATGCAAAACTAAAGTAAAACATGAAATGGAATGATATGGAACTATCAATTGAGTTTGCTCCCCTTCCTAAAATTCAACCATGTGGGATCTCTTATATAGTAGTTGGAACATCCATGCCAAGAGATACATCTCTTGAAATTTATATATCTCCATAAAGAGACACAATTACATCTCTACATAAAGAGACAATTATTGAAAAATAATACCAAAAGTCATGATCTCTAAGAGTCATGATTCATATGAAAAGACACATCTTTTCATCTACATCATCTCTAGAATATTCCACAATGTTCTACACGATTTTTCAACAATTTCAAGTATTAAGCGGTTTAAGTTTGACTTAATTTCTCATTCACCAAACAACGAATTCCGCTTAAATTGGTCACAACCAATTTTCGATACATAATTCCAACAAAATGCAGGTCTCAGAAGGCTTTGTATAGCAACCTAAGTAACAAATAGATTTACTAGACTGAAGAGGTAATAAGATTGGTAAGTAAAATGGAAGTATTCTAAGTAGAAAGAGATGTGCAATGATAATTCACAATATAGATATATAATAGTAGTATATATAGAAAGAGATATGCAATGATAATTCACAATATAGATATACAACATGAGTATATGTTAAGTTAGTTTGGCAGTCGTGGTAAGAATAGTCCATATTTCACTTTTTGGTTTAATGACATACATTGAGCAAAAGAATTTGATAAATGTAGTTACCTTAGTTAACTTTTTGGCAAAATACATAGGACGAGAAGATTGTATTGTCTCCAATTTTGCCCGGTCCCCTAGTGATCCATCAGGTACTTCATCCCGGTCTTCATCGTCATTAAGAATGGCAACCCAGTACCATAGATTAACAAATATCAAGGTTCACAGACTTCAGTGCTATTATTCAAGAGGTACAAAAATTGAACAAAGAGATTCCACCTTTTCATTATTATCATCATCTTCACCATCGTCAGTATCTTCATTATTATCCTCATCATCAAAATCGCTATCGCTATTGTCATCATCCAGCTAGTCTATGCCAAAATCAACTTCCTCCATCTCACTGATTATTTTTTGCTGTATCTAGTCTAATAATGACTTGCTGCATGCATTGTTTTAAAAGTAAAGTAAGTCTTCATAAATTATTAATTGAAGTTGGAAGAACCCATTAGTTCCCAGAACTTTTCCCCCCTCTCTTGTTCAAAAATAATCCATTTTCTCTGATTTGGTTCGTCTTAAACATTAAGTGAAGAGAGCAAACACAACTTATACTGGTTGAACCTATTATTCTTCAAAATCATTTTTTCTCTTTCCCATAATCCATTTTCTTTGATTTTATTCATCTTTGACATTAAGCACATAGTGCAAATACAATTTGTAGCTTGGCAATCAAGAGTGACAGGATATTACATGACATATCTTCTCATGTAAATTTCAAGCTAACACTATAGGTTCTTTCTACATGAAGACCGAATCAAGGTGCCTTAAAAATAGAGCATAATGACTTTATCATATGCTGATATATACGAGAAAGCACACACCAGACTAAGAAATTGATAGGCAATTAAAAGAAGATAAAAATAATGTTACATAAGTTAATGTTCTCGTGAATTGTCGCTCACGAAAGCTGAAAACATCAACGTCGTTTTGTTGTTCACCTGAGAAATCGAATTTCAATACAAAATTAGAATTACATATTTTGTTATGAGATTTTTTGCTATAAAATCAGATAACTATTGTAATCACATTATTTCTCCAGTGCTACTTTAATTATAGTTTGAGTCGTTTCGGCTGGTGTGAGTCTTGCCAATTCGTTGGCCATTTCCTTAGACAGGTGATACCTTTGTGGTTTAGCATTCTACTTCACCGAACCCAAGCTCAACTGCTCTTGCCTCAACATTCAATTGTACCTTCTTCCAACAAAATTATCAGTTAGCTTTATTTATTGCTACACAGCATATATTAAAGCCAAGACATTCAGCATTTTATAGTTTCAAAGGAAAATTTCCTCATTTTTGCTGTGTTCTCAATAGACAAAATAAAATTTTAATTTCAGCTCGGAATGAAAAAAATAAAAAATAATGTACAATTAGTTTACCAATCAATCAAATGACATAATCACCACATGTATTTTCCGCAACTTCAATGAGCTTCGATGGAAAAGACGAACATTGACAAACTTTGTTTTTCAACAGTATCAATCATAAATAACTAAAAATCATGATAAGTATTAGGGAAAAACCTAAAACCTTCCCTTTTGAATTAACAATATCAAAATCACTAACCTTGATCTTTTCGAGAAGTTCATATCCAACTTTATTCTTCTCTATTTTTCTCTTAGATTCATGAATTGTAACTAAACTTTTACACTTGGCCGAAGGAGATTGAAACCTCAGAACCACATATTGTGAGATCTAAATGATTTTTCTTAATTTAATTCATGTTTTTTAGTATTGAATATTTTTCTGCACTTATTTCTATGATTGTTATGTTTAATTGCTAGGAGACCTACTAGTTTATTATTCGTTGCAATCTACCGCTAAGTTAAATATCAAATCCGTAATTGTTTGATTCATTTAACTTGTGAAGCACTAGGATTTGATGATTTTCTGCGATATAGGTTATTGAATCTTAAGAAGAATGTTTAAATAGATTGAATGCAACCGCTGGTGTTTGTGTTATCTAGTTCATCGATTTCTCTATTGTATAAAGCTGTTATTAAATTGAATCTTGAGCGCCAGTCTGAGGTTATTTAATAATTAGAGTTAATTAGAACGCTGGTTTCTAACTAACTAAAAATAAGGAAAGATATGAAAATAATTTCAACGGTGAATATTCAAAATATGAATTGAATTATTCTTGCATCTATGATCAATTGTGGATTTTCGAAGGTGAATATTGACTTGGACCAAGGATAGTCTTTTGATTGTTTTCGTTAATTTAATTTTCATTATTATTAATTGCGTTATTTACAATTATTTGTATACAAAAACCCCCCAATCATTGTACGGAGTATAAATTATTGAATTACACACTTTTCGTGGGATAGACCCTTACTTCCACTACTATATTAGTTTTAAAGGTTTAAAGACTATTTTGAGGTGCCTACGATAGCACACCACCTCTAGACTAATCTTCAAAGTTGATCATTTTCCCATTTTCTTTTTCAATAACTCATTCCCTCATACAAGTCTATCTACAGTAACATCCCCGCACCATAATATCCCTTTCATCACATGTCCCGACCCAGCTGTAATCGTCCTCGTTAAACTTCCACTATAGTCCTCAACATTCAGAGCTAACGTCGTCTAATAAGCAGCCATGCTCTTCTCCACCTCATCCTTCTTTGTTTTCTCTTCTATCTCTACTAGAGAAACATCCTTCGTAGCCACCCACCATCCTTGCTCCACCCCTCTTGCTGTATTTTCCACCTTAAATGCACTGTATTTCTCCATCTGCAAAAATGTATGTGGAAAAGGGAAAATATGGAGAGTCGAGGGTTTTTTTTAATGTAAGATAGGTGGATTTTTCCACCCATCATCTGTGCAATTGGCTATCTTTTATGACGAAGTTAAAACAAATAATTAATATATAGCATGATCTACCACCAGTAAGAATGTAATGAACCAAGAAACTTCTACTTTTAAAAAATGAAGTCATCATTTATTACACGAGAGCTAGTCATAGCGCTTACAGCATGTTTGGCTAAGCTGACTTACATTTACGATAATTGTTTTTTTCCGAGCATGTTTGGACATGTAATACTTATTCCTCACTTATAAGTAAAACAAATGATGCTTATTTTAAAATTAATTAAAGGATTACTTATTACTTCCGACCTACAAAAAAATTATTTATGCAAAAACTCATTTATTTAATCGTTCAAGCTTATCCAAACATTCACTAAATGACCAAAGAAGCACAGACAGAGAGTAAAAAGAAGTAAACCCGTATTTGTAACTCACCAATAAGAGCTTTTGGAGTGCTTGGTCTACTGTTTTCCTCTTGCATTCCAGCTTGGACAATTATACATTTGAGTAGCTCTGTAACTAACCAAGACCCGGAGAAAACATTTAATAAAAAATGGCCCTGGTTTGATCACGTGTTGCCCTGCACTCAACAAATTTCACACATTGATAGACAAAACATACTATAATTCTATGTTTGAATCCTGTACCACAGTGCTTTCTTGCTGGAAGTAGATTGAAGTCAAGAAGCAGAATACCTATATTTTACATTGAGTTATATACCACTCTAATTCTAATGGAAGAAATAAATTTCACCACTTTACTATCACATAAATCAAACAACCAAGTGATAGAAAACTGAAAATAAAAAATGGTGGTGGCTTATTGCAATCCTTCATATATTACAAAAAAATTCCAGAAATTTTCTTCAATAATTTTGGAAAAAATAAACGAAAGCAATCAATCTCAAGTATTGGACTTGCATAAACATATGTAACCATAGAACATGAAAACCCATAAACTACAACGAAAACTTACCACATATAAAATAAGAAATACCACCAAGAGTCGATATAATATTTGATTTATACATATTTTAAACCAAGAATTAAAGAAGCCTCGGTATCAAACCAAATAACATAAAACCTAATTAAAATTAAAACTCCAAAGATTTTGATTGTCAAGTTCAATTAAACAACTAACTAAATTCAGAAGGAATTAGTTCAAGAAACACAAAAAAGAAAGAAAAAACATCTAAACAAAGATAGAAGAGCTGCTTAAAAAATCAGAACATGGAATTCCCAAAACTAGAGAACTATTTTAGCTATATATGGGATGCCCAGAAATCATGTACATTCAAAAGCCCCCAAATTTAGGCAAAGAAAAATGTCGATTAAACTCAAAAAAGTAGAATTACAGAGAAGGAAAATGGAGAACCCAAAACAAAATTTATCCAACTCCAAGTATTAACCCCATGACTGATCCTTCTTCTTCATCACCGTCGTCGCCAAAATCTATGTCGAACTAAAAAAAAGGAACAAATATCAAACACGAGAAATGACATCACCAAAACAATATGGAACCTTACCTGATGTAGATCGTTTTGCACTTCACGGTGTCACTGAGAACAAGTGAGAGAGAAACACTGAGAAGTTTTGACAGGAAGAATGAATTGAAAGATATTTATGATAGAAACGCAAAAAAAATGAAAAAAAAAGGAAACTATTAACAAACCAGTTCAATAGGGGTCAAGTGTGAAAATTAATGTGACAAAATGAATAGTGAATCAAGGATTCCCTCTTTTAACAGAAAGAGAGATTACGAGGGTGAGGGTGAGCTTGAGGGTGAGGAAATGAGAGAAAAGATGGGTGTTAGACCTCCTTTAAGAAAAAAAATATGACACATGGGCTATCTTGCTTGATGCCACTGCCATGACCAAAGGTGAGTGCATGATGCACAGGGCAATGCACATATTTGGTAGAACAGAAGCAAGGCAGTAAGTTGGCATTGTGATGCACATGTGATGCTTGACTTACTTGATGGTGGCATCACATAGACAGAATTTAGGGATGGAAGTCAGTCAAGATCTGTTCGAGGTATTAGTGTGTGCACATCTTCGATAGTAAGTAGAGCTCATTGTCCAACTGATTTCAGACTTCAACTTAGTACCAAAAACAAGCACAAGTATGGCACGTGACAAAAGTTCGAGGCGATTTTGCTAAATTCTTGAAAATCGGACAATTTGGCCCAAGTAAAGGCTGAATGCATAAAAAAAACTATCCCTACCATTGGCAGTGTCAACTATCTAAATAGATTTTGGCTTTTAAATTCGGGCATGTCGAGGTAACAAAGAATGTGCTTTACAAATCTTGTACGAGTTTTCTTTGTGTTAGAGGAATAAAGTTGAGATGGTTCTCGTAATTTTTTGTTCTGCCTTTTTTCCTTCAAATTAGTTGAATTCTGCTTGTTTTCATAATGGAAGTGCAATTGCATGAAGAATTGTCTAAATGAGGTGAGAAACTTTAGTGCCATCACAAGTTTTGGCTAAAATCTGAGGCAGTCCTACTAACCAGCACAATTGCTGATAAAAATAAAAAGATAACTGCAAGTCCGAATCTTAAGGATCGGGTGATATGATAGAGGATTTGGTTGGTCTCACAATGACCAACGATGCTACCAGTTTGGTAGAGTAGGCTGAGTAATAGAAAAAAAATACTGGCTTGAATACACTAGATGTTTGAAGACTTCGTTGTTTAGATGAACGAAAATGATTACTTCCATGTTGGGGATGTGATGAACCTGATTGAGAATGTTACTGTGCATCTAAGTTTGCTGAAAGTAAAAGTTTCATCGTTGGAATCGAACAATTCCTACTCCGAAAGATATTGTAACTACCTTAAAAATTAAAGTGCCAGGTCCGAAATCACTCAACGTTGCACAAAGTGCAAAAGAATTGGAGAATTTTCTTTTGGGACATGATGTTGTATTTCAAAGTTGCACATGTATAAGAAGATTGGGTACATAGGAAGCATGTTTTTTTTGAAAGATAGGAAATTATAGTGGATAACCCTATTGTAAGAAGATAAATCTGTTCGTACACCTAGATTCGTGATTTAGGAGAGACTATAAATTTTGGATAAATCTATATGTACATAATCATTGTACATAATGGATTACATAAGCTCATGTGGAAGAAATCTGACCGTGAATATGAAGTGTGGAAAAGTCAAAAATTGTAGACTACCGACGGATGCGCGCCATATGTCCATTATGTAATGTATTATGTAAGTGATTATGTACTTGTAGCATGATCCATAAATTTTTGTTTGAAGGATTAGTCTCTTTTGTGCTACACGGATTGTTACGTTTTAAGTGCTTAACAATTTGGGCCCAATGATGTAGCCCATTCTGAAAACAAATCTTTGGCCCTATCATACAACCCATATTAATATGAAGAGTCCAGCCCAAACTGAATGCAACTCGACAGCCCATTTCATTTTATTTCGAAGGCTGAATTGATGCCATGTGGAATAGCTGTGCTCGTTGGATGCTTTTGAATGTTTGTATTATTGGGTTGACCTGTTCATTTGCTTCATTGGTTTGAGATTATTCTAGGATTTTCTCTTCTCTTGCTCTCTCTGTTCTCTCTCTGAAAATGTTTGGTTTTCGCCTGTAATCTTTGTTCTCTTGATGTTCTTGGTGAGATCTAGTATTGGTTAAGGCATGATTTTGGGGTTTCTGTTCTTGTTGTGGGCAATAACCTTCAGTTATTTTGTGTAATCGATTCTGTGGGTTTCTTGAGAGAAATTCTTAAGTCTGAGGATATTATCTTTCGTGGATCTTTTGTATTGTGATACTTGCTTTGATTATTTGTTGGTTTCTAGTGGATTGGAGTGATAATCACTTTGATGAAAGCTCAACCGGTGATTAGCCCTATTTGGGCGAACATCTGGGCCTTAGGGTGAAAAATCTCGTGTTCAATTTATATTTTGCAATTATTTTATGTATTTAGGGCATGTTAATACCAACAGTGGTATTAGAGCACTTCGATCTTCAAAAAAAAATTTGATTTGGAATTTTTCTTGGTGAACGTGACACTAGATCTCCAAGGATCTTTTCTGGAAATGGTCTGGTTTCTTATTCTTAGCTGAGAAAGTCAAATAGTTCTAGTATTCACTATTTTACACCGCTGATATGAGAATTTGGTAACGAGTTTCTAACCCTAATTTTCTGTACCTTCTTTTCGATCTTTGGATTCCTTGGATCTCTTGCTTGAAACCTCCCGGATGTTCCTTTGTCTAGGGTTTCATCTGAGAACACCAGAATCAGAGGGGACTCGGATTAACAGTTTCTTCAAGATTACTTTGAGTTCTCAATTTCGAAACTAGTATATTCTGGTGTATGGGTTATTTCTGTGATATCTTGTTATATGTATCTTTGATACTTTAACTGTGCACACTTGCTTGAAATAAAAATATTTCCTGCATCCTATTTCTTTGTGTGTGTGTACAATAGTTGATTATGTTATTCTCTGTGTGTGGTTCATCATACTTTACCCTGCCTCTACAGTTGTTTAAGCATTTACTGTGTTATTTCAAACTCTTAAAATGGGTAGTACCAAAGTTGATGTTGACATTTGGAATGAGAAATGAGACTTTACCCTTTGGAGTAGGAAAATGAAGGCTCTATTAATTCTTTTTAGATGTGCTAGAACCCTTGATGAATTGGGGATGGGGAGGGGTAAGGACGGGCTGATAATAAAAGAATTGAACAAAATGAAACGGCATGGAGCACAATTTTTCTGCATTTATCTAATAGTGTCATTAAAGAAGTAGGAGAGACTAAGACTGTAGCTGAAATTTGGGCAAACCTTGAATCTCTTTACAAAACTAAGACACTTCCCAATAAATGTTACATGTGGAAAAAAAAAAAATCAATTTTAAGTTTGATCCTAATTGTGATCCTTACCTGAAAAATATAAAGATTTGAAAAATGCCCTTGAATATGGAAGAAATTATGTTACTGCTGATATTATTGTTTCCTCCTTAAGTAACAAGGAACTTGAATTTAAAAGTGAGTTACAAACATCCTCTATTAGAGTTGGTTACAATGTGAAAGGAAACCATTTCTCAAAAAGAAACAATAACAATCTCTTAAACAAAAGTTTTGGAAAACATAAAGATTTTTCTGGAAATTTCAAAAGTGACAAATCCAAATTCAATAAGAATAATAATAAGGCTAAAGGAAAGAAATGTTACTTTTGTGGAAAATTGAGACATTTTATGAAAGATTGTAATAAGAGAATTGAAGAACTGAAAAATGTTAATAAAGTTGATGGTGGAGTTGCTATAGCTTATGAAGAAGCTGCAGGTTTTGATGGGTAGGTTTATATGGCATGTCAATCATCAACTAAAATTGAATGGATTCTTGATTCTGGGTGTACTTTTCATATGACGCCTCACAAAGGTTCTTTTACTAATTTTCTTGAAATAAATGGAGGACAAGTAATATTGGGAAATGACTTCACTTGCAAAATAAAAGGTATTGGTAAAACTATTTTAAAATTGGAAAATAGGAATGTTCTGATTTTGAATAAAACATGATACATTCCTGACCTAAAGAGAAATTTAATCTCTTTAGGCACTCTTGATGATGAAGGTTTTAATACCATCATTAATAAAGGTATTCTAACACTTCAAAAGGATTTTGCAAAAGTTATTCATGTTGAAAAATCCAATGGGATGTATATTTTGAAAGCTTTACCTTTATAAAATAAATCTCTTGTTGCTACAGTCTTACAATTTGATAAATCTAAACTTTGGCATAAAAGACTAGGACATATTAGTGATAAGAATCTGTATATTCTTAAGAAACAAGGTCTTTCGGGAAATGAAAGAATAGAAAGAATGCCATTTTGTGACATTGCATATATGGGAAACAAAAGAAATTACATTTTGTTGCAAACATTCATAAATCAAAATCTATTATTGATTACTTGCATGCTGATCTGTGGGGACCAGCTACTATATGCACTTACTCTGGTTTTAAATACTTCTTGCTCATTATTGATGATTTTTCAAAGAAAAGTTGGGTCATCCTTTTGAAAAGAAAATCTAACACCTTCAAAAATTTTGTAGAATGGAAAACTCTTATTGAAAATCAAGTTAATAAAAGTGTTAAAGCACTTAGAACTGATAATGGTCTTGAATTTTGCAATGAAGAGTTTGATAATTTCTGCAAAACTAATGAGATCCTTAAACATAGGACTGTTACCTATACTCCACAACATAATGGGCTTCTAGAAAGAATGAATTGGACTTTGTTAGAAAATGTTAGATGTATGCTGATAAGTGTTGGCTTACCAAAATTATTCTGGGGAGAAGCACTAAAAACCACCTCCTATCTGATAAATAAGTGTCCTAAAAAATCCTTAAAATTTGATACACCCGGTCATGTTTGGAATGGTTACTCTGTTGATTATTCTAAACTGAAAATCTTTGGTTGTGCTGCTTATGTACATCAAAATGAGGGGAAACATGAGCCCAGATCTGTTAAGGATATTTTCTTAGGGTATGGTGAAGGTGTTAAAGGCTATAAGGTTTGGTTAAAAAACCAAGGGGGTTGTAAGGTTATTATTAGCAGAAATGTCATCTTCAATGAGTTAGGTATGCAATGCATTAAAGAAAAAGAGATAGTTACAACTGAAACTGATCAAAACAAAACTGCTTTAGAATCTGAACTTTTTCAGACAGATTTAAACTCTAGAAATGCTGATCAGTTTGAGGTGGAGCTTGATCACGAGTTAAATACTAAACTTGAAAATGACAATGAGATCGAACCTGCTAATATACCTGGACCTGAACAACCTGAAAATCCTTTAGGAGACTATCATCTTGCAAGGGATATAGTTAAAAGAGAAATAAGACCTCAATCTAGATACAATGATTCTGAATTTGTTACAGCTTTGAATGTCCATAATTCTTTGGATAATGAGCCAAATTCTTATGAAGAGCAGTTGAGGGAAAACACGCAACTTTATGGATTGTAGCTATGAAAGATGAAATGCTTTCATGAGTAAAAAATAATACTTGGATCTTAGTGAATAAACCAAAAGGCTTTGAACAAAAAGGTAAAGAGAACCATGTGTGTCTTTTACAAAAATCACTTTATGGTTTGAAACAAGCCCCCAGACAATAGTATATCAGGTTTGATACCTTTTTAAAAGGACTTGATTTCAATAGAAGTGAATATGTTCCATGTTTTTATTATAAGGGCAATGGATGCCCTAATTCTTATTATCTTTTGCTATATGTTGATGACATGTTACTTGCTGGGTGTGATATGACTGAAATTAAAATCATTAAGCAAAAATTAAAACAAGAATTTGAAATGAAAGACTTAGGAGAAGCTAAAAGGATTCTAGGAATGGAAATTAGAAGAAATAGAAGTAATCATAATATGTTTCTTACTCAATAGTCTTATATTTCAAAAATACTATTTAGAATCTCAATGGAAAATGCTAAAGATGTCATTTTACCTCTTAGCAGTCATTTTAAATTCTCAACAGAACAATGTCCTAAAATTGAAATAGAGATGAAGGATGGAGAAGGTTTCTTATGCAAATGATGTTGGATCTATCATGTATATTATGATATGTACTAGACCTGGTCTTGCTTTTGCTATAAGTGTCTTAAGTAGATAAATGAGTAATCCAGGTGAATATCATTGGGAAGCCATGAAATTGTTGTTAAGATAACTAAAATGGACTTCAAATTTAGGGCTTATGTTCAGTAAAAATAAATTGGAATTAAGCTAAATGGTTTTGTTGATTCAGACTTTGCTGGTAATTGTGATAATAGGAAATCTATTTTTGCATATGTTTTTACTTTAATTGATACCTGTATAAGCTGGAAATCACAGCTACAAAAGATTGTAGCCTTGTCTTGAACAGAGGTTGAATATATTGTAGCCATTGATGTAGTAAAGAAAGGTATTCGACTGAAAAACTTGCTGAATGAAATTGGTTTTTTCTGATAATAATGCTGTTATATTTTCTGATAGTCAATCTGCTATACATCTTAGTAGAAATCCTATTTTTCATGATAGAACTAAACATAGAGATGTTAAGTTTCATTTTATAAGAGATGTCTTAGAAAAGGAGATCATGAAAATTGAAAAGGTTTCAACTAAATATAATCATGCAGACATTGGGACAAACATACCGCATTTGTACAAATTTAGGGATTGTTTGAATCCCCTAAATGTCATTGCTAATTAGTGTTTATTGCAGGTACATAGAGCAAATGAAACCGAAGAAAGAGTTATAACTTCCAATCTGGTATGAAACCCAAATTGCCAAGCAAGGTAGAGATTGTTAAGTTTTAAGTGCTTAACAATTTGGGCCCAATGATGTAGACCATTCTGAAAACAAATCTTTGGCCCTATGATGCAACACATATTAATATAAAGAGTCCAGCCCAAACTGAATGCAACTTGGCAGTCTATTTCATTTTATTTCGAAGGCTGAGATGATGCCATGTGGAGTAGTTGTGACTATTGGATGCTTCTGATTGTTTGTATTATTGGCTTGAGGAACACCATAAAGAATGCATAGTGGATGTTGAGTTTCAAACCCTGCACTGATGATATAATTGGTTTGCTTCCAACATTTTAAGGGTAGTCGTGTTTCTCTGGACTGACACTTTTATTATTGTGGCACTGGCTGGATTGTTGACATGTGGTATTATCCTCACCGTTGGCTGAACGTTCTAGACCCTTCTGGCTATTAACACGTCTGAGGCTCTTGGTTGACTGAATCGATTTATTTGGGCTCTGGCTTTTCATTCTCTCTCATGGTCTCTCTATCTGCTAGAGAAATATCTCATTTTCTAGGGTTTTGGTTCTTTGTGAGTGTTGATCCTGTAAATGAGTAATCCTTCTAGATTTACTTCTATCGTTTGTGAAGTGTTGTTACATTGAGAGTGGGGTGACTTGAATCTTTGTGATTCTGGCTGTCATTTGAGAGTTTTGATAGATCTTTGTGATCTTCCTGTTCTTGTGCCTTGAGACTGTGTTTGATCCTTCAGTCTGTGTAAAGATAAGTCTGTGTGACTTATTTCTGTAATCTTGAACTTATTGTATTCGCTTTATGCCATTTTGGGCTATTAGTGCAACCGAGCGATATCCATATTATTTGGATGCTCAACGAGAGATGTAGGCATTAGATTTGGTCGCCAAACTTCCGGGGCTTAGGCCAAAACATATCTTGTGTAATATCTTTATTTTCTGCTTTATCATTTATATTTTGGTATTGATTCTTAGAGTCTTGTGTTAATATCGTGTATTACTGGGCCTTTCAGTGGTATCAGAGCACTGGTGAGGACATGATACCTGGATCTTCGCAGAAAGAGTGAGAACACGATACCTGGATCTGTGAGAGGGCCCGATCTATTGTAGATCTGAAATTTTTGGACGGCTGAAAAGCACATTAAAATTCTTCGAGTTTTTGCTAACTAGCTGGGTCAGATCTATACCTTTTTATACTGTACAAGTTTTAAAATTAGAACTAGGGTTTCTTGATCATACCCTTGATTTACCAAAGCACTGTCGAAACCCTCTTGAGACTAATCTTTGTCCAATAACCCCTGTAAAGCTCCTGGAATCTGAGATAAATCAAGTACGGGTGTGTTTTTGGAGAATCTTGCTGGAGTGATCTATGTTGCGTTTGTATTGTGCTTATCTTGCATGTCTGTAATACCTCTATGGTCATAAACTTGGAATCTTGTATTACTAAGTGTGCTACTGTGATTTCTTAAACTGATTGAAACTGATATAAGTTTCTGAGAGTCTGTGCCTCTATTCTGTGATCATACTCGTGTCATTATGGCTTCTGCAAAATTTGAAGTGCCTCAATTTGATGGTAAATGTGACTTTAATGTGTGGAGTCAAAAGATGAAAGCTATTTTGATGCAAATGAGAGTTGTTAGGGCCCTTGATAATAGTTAGGGATGGCAAAAAAGCTCGGCGGCTCGCACGGTTCGGGCTCGGCTCGGAAAAAGCCCGAGCCGGGCCCTGCTCGGGCTCGGTGGAACCTAGCCAAGGCTCGGGCCGAGCCTCATTTTGATGACTCGGCCCGAGCCGGGCCGGCCCGCAAAAAAAAAAAAACAAAAATTGTCAACTTATTCCACTCATCATGAAACTAATAAACTAATTATAAGTGACAAATTTATCTCAGAATGTATCACATAGATTATTTTGAAAAATGGGTGATATTTGTTTGTTTAATATTTATTATATTATTAGTTTTTTACTGTTTTCTCTAAGTACCTAAATATTTAAAGTAAGCATTTTCTCATTTACACAAATGTTTATTATTCTATATTAAGTGAAATTATTAGTGATATATATTGCTTAATTACATTTAAAAATTTAGCTAATTTCATCAATGGTTACTAAAATTTGTAAGAAAATTTAAATCGATCATTAAAAAGATTTCTTACTTTGTTATAATGGATAGTTACTCATTTATAAATCTAACATGTTATCCGACATAAGCCAATAAGGTGCCAAAAAAAAAAAATCCCGAGCCGGCTCGGGCTCGGCTCGGGTCAAAAGCTCGGGCCAAGCCTCATTTTTTTTGGTCGGGCTCGGCTCGGCTCGGCTCGGGCCAAAAAAAGCTCGGTCCAAAAAAGCTCGGCGGCTCGAGCTTTTTTTTCCGGCTCGGGCTCGGCTCGTTGACATCCCTTATAATAGTTGGCTTGCTGATTTACTACCTACTAAGAAAACTGAACTTGAAGAGGTTGCATGGAGTACTATCTTCTTGTTCTTATCTGATAATGTTGTGAGAGAAATTGGTGAAACCAAAACTGCCTCTGAATTGTGGACTGCTCTTCAAACTAAATATGTGACTAAGACAATTCCAAATAAATGTTTTCTATTGAAACAATTCTTTTCTTTTAAAATGGACCCTGCTGTTGACTTGGATGAAAACTTGAACAGACTTACAAAATTGACCACTGACTTAACCAACTGTGATGAAAAACTTTCAAAAGATCAGTTGGCTATAGTCCTGTTGAATTCCATTAGTGACAAGTACAGAGACATCAATGTTGCTCTTGAATATGGCAGATCTTCTATTACTACTGAAGATATTATTGTTGCTTTAAGAAACAAAACTCTTGAGATTAAATCTGAGTCTAAGATTCACCGTGGTGACAACCTACTTGCAAAAGGAAAAGGATTTAGTAAACCAAATTCCTACACTAAGTCACAAACTGAAAATAGGAATAAGTGGAATGACAGGAATAAATCCAAGAATAGAGCTAAAGGTAAGAAATGTTATCACTGTGGAAAATTGGGTCATTTTATAAAAGATTGTTACAAGAAAAAGAATGAAGCAAAAGATAAAGGCTTCAATAATGGTAACTCTGCCTTAGTCTGTAGCAAAAATGATTTTGAAGATGGCCTTGTCCTTGTTAATAATGAAAAGAAATTGGGTGAAGAGTGGATTTTGGACTCTGGTTGCTCTTTCCACATGTGTCCCAATAAAAATTGTTTCCTTAATTTTGAAACCACCTCAGGGGGGCAGGTAATAATGGGAAACAACATGACTTGTAAAGTAAAAGGGATAGGAACAATTAAGTTGTTTCTTGAAAATGGTAAAATACTTTTCTTAAAGGAAACCAGATATGTACCTGAGCTAGAAAGGAACATGGTGTCTCTGGGAATGTTGGATGACATAGAATTTAACATCAAATTGGGTCAAGGACATATTAAAATTCTTAGGGGAGATGATTTAATCATTAGCACCCAAGACAAGTTCTCTATTTTCTAAATGCAAAACCTTTACTTGGCTTAACTACTACTGCACTGTCTGACAACTTTACTTTAGCAAAACTATGGCATGAAAGACTTGGCCACATTGGCAATAAAAGCTTGAAATCCTTACAAAACAAAGGAGTTTTTGGAAAACAAAATCTTGGTGATCTTGGTCTATGTGAACAATGTGTTATTGGCAAGCAAGTTAAATCACCTTTCTTACCTGGAACTCATAAAACAAAACAAATACTTGAATATCTACATGCTAATTTGTGGGGCCCTGCCTCTGTTTCCACCTTGACTGGCTTTAGATATTATCTGTTGATCATTGATGATTTCTCTAGGAAAATCTGGGTTTTCTTACTTAAGACAAAAGATGAAACTTTTTCTGTTTTCAAAGATTGGACAACACAAATAGAAAACCAAACTGATCATAAGATAAAGACTCTAAGGACAGATAATGGCATGGAGTTTTGCAATTATGAGTTTGAAAATTTTTGTAAAGAAAATGGCATTTTAAGGTATAAAACTGTTGTTTACATACCTCAGCAAAATGGCATGGCTGAAAGAATGAACAGAACTTTATTGAATAAAGTAAGATGTATGCTTTTGAGTTCTGGTATGCCTAAACTATTTTGGGGTGAGGCTGTAAAAACTGCTGCATATCTTGTGAATAGGACTCCAACTAGTGCTTTAAATTTCAATGTGCCTGAAACTGTCTGGTGTAAAATTCCTGTTAACTATTCTCACCTGAAAATTTTTTGTTGTGCTGCATATGCTCATCAAAATGTTGGAAAATTAGAACCTAGATCACTTAAATGTGTTTTCTTAGGATATGGTAAAAATGTTAAGGGTTATAGACTTTGGGTCAGGAGTGAAAAAGGTTACAGGGTGATCATTAAAAGAGATGTTATTTTTAATGAGTCTATTATGCCATACGTGGAAGGTAAAGAAAATAAATTGAATGAAAATGATGTTCAAATTGAGGTGGAGTCTTCTTTGACCACAAATAACACACCTACACCACCTGATCATGCTGTAAATGGTTCTGATCTTGATGATAATAATATGCCTGAATCTGAAGAACAAAATATTTTGCCTAATTTACCTCTTGATGAATACCAACTCACAAGAGATAGAGAAAGGAGACAAATTAGACCTCCTGTAAGGTTTAATAATGACGACTGTGTGTCTTTATTTATTTATCAAGATAAATCTGAAAGTGAACCTGACTCCTATGATGATGCCATAAACGGTAAAGATCACATGTCTTGGAAAGATGCCATGAATGATGAAATGAACTCACTTCTGAAAAATAAGACCTGAGAACTAGTTAGGAGACCTAAAGACCAAAAACTAATTGACTGCAAGTGGATCTATAAGATAAAAGAAGGTGAATGGGGGAATAAAAATATTAGGTATAAGGCTAGATTAGTAGCTAAAGGCTTCACTCAAAAGGAGATGATTGACTATACTGAAATATTTTCTCCTGTTGTTAAATATACCACCATTAGATGTATACTTGCTCTTGTTGTCCAATTCAAATGGGAACTTGATCAATTAGATGTTAAAATTGCTTTTCTCTATGGTGATTTAGATGAAACTATATACATGAGACAACCTGTTGGATTTGTTAATGGTGATCCTGAAAAAGTTGTCTGTCTGTTAAAGAAATTCCTCTATGGGCTTAAACAAGCCCCAAGGCAATGGTATAAAAGGTTTGACACTTTTGTTCTGAAACATGGTTTTCAAAGAAGCAATTATGATGGAGGTAAGAACTCATTGTACTTAGTACTTTATGTTGATGACATGCTACTGGCTAGTTGTAATAAATCTGAAATTGATGATATCAAATGTATGTTGAAATCTGAATTTGATATGAAAGATCTGGGTCCTGCCAAAAGGATCCTTGGCATGCAAATCTTGAGAAATAGAGATAAGGACATGATGTTCTTGCATCAACATGATTGTGTGATAAAACTCTTGAAAAAGTTTAACATGTTTGATTGTAAACCTGTTACATTGCCTCTTTCAAATCACTTTAAACTGTCAGTTGAACTATGTCCTAAAACTGATGAAGAACTTGATAGAATGTCAAAAATTCCTTACGCAAATGTCATTGGTTCTGTGATGTATCTTATGGTAAGTACTAGACCTGATCTAGCACATAGCATTAGTGTACTCAGTAGATTTATGGGCAATCCAGGTGAAGAACACTGACATGCATTAAAATGGCTTTTAAGACACCTCAAAGGAACTTCAAATTTAGGACTCATGTTTATGTTGAATAAAATGGGAATCATGTTAAAGGGATTTTCTTACTCTGATTTTGCTGGGGATAGGGATAACAGGAAGTCTACTTCAGCTTACTATTTTACTTTGTGTGATACTGCTATAAGCTGAAAATCCCAATTGCAAAAAATTGTTGCTTTATCCTCTACTGAGGCAGAATACATAGCTGCTTCAAATGCTGTTAAAAAAGGAATATGGCTGAGTAGACTGTTAAGTGAACTTGGTTTTGTTGATGAAAATGTTACTCTTTATTATGATAATCAAAGTGCCATACACTTGAGCAAAAATCCTATGTTTCATGACAGAACTAAGCATATAGACATTAAATACCATTTTATTAGAGATGTTATATCAAAAGGGATTATGAAAATTGGTAAGGTACCTACTCAGTCTAATCCTTCTGATATGGGAACTAAGATAATACCTTTAAATAAGTTTCTGAACTGTTTGAAGTTATTATCTATTGATACCATGTAATGCTCACATGTACTTTGGAGCAAATGAAGAATATCCTGAGATGTTGCTCTTGGCTGCACTAAGCTAAAATGGTTGAAAGCAAGGTGGAGATTGTTGAGTTTCGAACCCTGTACTGATGATATAATTGGTTTGCTTCCAACATTTTAGGGGAAGTCGTGTTTCTCTGGACTGACACTTTTATTATTGTGGCACTGGCTGGATTGTTGACACGTGGTATTATCATCACCGTTGGCTGAATGTTCTAGACCCTTCTGGCTATTAACACGCCTGAGGCTCTTGGTTGACTGAATCGATTCATTTGGACTCTGGCTTTTCATTCTCTCTCGTGGTCTCTCTGTCTGCTAGAGAAATATCTCATTTTATAGGGTTTTGGTTCTTTGTGAGTGTTGATCCTGTAAATGAGTAATCCTTCTAGATTTACTTCTATCGTTTGTGAAGTGTTGTTACATTGAGAGTAGGGTGACTTGAATCTTTGTGATTCTGGCTGTCATTTGAGAGTTTTGGCAGATCTTTGTGATCTTCCTGTTCTTGTGCCTTGAGACTATGTTCGATCCTTCAGTCTGTGTAAAGATAAGTTTCTGTGACTTATTTCTGTAATCTTGAACTGATTGTATTCGCTTTATGCCATTTTGGGCTATTAGTGCAACCGAGCGATATCCATATTATTTGAATGCTCAATGGGGGATGTAGGCGTTAAATTTGGTCGCTGAACCTCCGGGGCTTAGGCCAAAACATATCTTGTGTTCTATCTTTATTTTCTACTTTATCATTTATATTTTGGTATTGATTCTTAGAATCTTGTGTTAATATCGTTTCAGTGGAGATTTTGATGAGTCAGGTAAATCCGTTGTAGATCATTCTGGATGATACATTGCAGGCTTGTTGTTGTTTCGATGAATCGGGTGGAGAAGGAACTTGATTACAACAGTAAGTGTGATTAGAAAAGGAATGTAGAACGTTCTCAAGTGTATGGTTGGTGAAGGGACGAACATTGTTCTTAAGTGTAAGGTTAGAGAAGGAACGTAGAATATTCCTAAGGTAAAATTCATTTGATGATGTAGGTGAAGGCATGTTAGAATTATCAAGCAACATTCAGGTATCAAATAGGAAAACTAAAGTCATTGGAAGGAATAAGGATTCATTTGACAAGTGTTGCGAGAATAATGTAGAGGTATTATGAGTGAATTTCATCAAAGTACGCATCAAAATCATCTTGTGGGAGAGGTCTGTTACACCTCTTTTCGAGAAAATGGATATGGCACGGGGGGTTGTCTTGACCGATGCTAATCTCATGGTTGAAGGTGTGCCTAATGTATGAGGTACGTGCATATTTGAAAGGGAGGGAGCAAGGCAACATGTTGGTATTGTGATGTGCAAGTGACGGAGGTATGTGAAGCTGATTTACTTGATGTCGACATCACATAGGCAAAATCTAGAGGTGGAAGTTAGTCGGCATCAATTCGAAGTATTGGTACAAACATGGACATTATGTACATATAACTATCGAACAGATAGATTTCAATCTTCAATTTAGTGAAAAAAAGAAAAAAGAAAACAAAGAACGTGTACTGTACATGACTACGGTTTTACCGATTGCTTGAAAATAGAGCAGTTTGAACCAAGTGGAGATTGAATGTGTGAGAAACTACCCTTGCAGTTGGGAGCAACTTCCTATACGAAATTTTGCTTATAAATTTGAGTGTCTTGAGGGAACAAAAAGTGTGTTGACCCTTAACAAATCTTGTACAAGTTTTTTTTTTTTAGAGTAATAAAGTTGAAGTGGTTCCCATAATTTTTTGTTCTGCCTTATTTCTTTTAAATATGTATGCTATACTTATTTAAAATCTGTTTTTCTTTCATAAAGAAGTGAAATTGCATGGGAAATTAGTTGATTATGACGATAAAAATTAGTGCAATCACACTGGTTGAAATTTGAGACAGCCTTATGACAATTTGTTATCAGACTCCAATTCTGATAGGTTAGTCTACCAAGGTACATTTTCGCACAGTTATTGAAAAAATATGGCTACAAGTCAGAATCTTAAGGATTGAGTTGGTATGCTGGAAGATTTCAATGGTTCCCCGATGATCGATGATGTTGTTAGTTTGTCAGCTCATGATATGGATTGAGGGAATTACTGGCTGGCATGAAGCAAGTGTTTGAAACTTACATTGCAAAGGTAAACGAAAAGTTTCGGTCATGCTGAGGACGTGATGAACCTGATGAGGACTTTACTATGTGCCTGGGTTCCTGAAGGATGAAGTTTCATTGATGAAATAGGCAACTTCTGATCTAAAAGATGTTGTGGCTACATCAAAAATTAAAGTGTTGGAGATAAAACTGCAGTACCCAGAGTTCGAAGGACTCGGATTCTTTTTTGGAACATGTTATAGTATTTCATGGCTACACATGTACTAAAAGAATATTCACATTGCAAGCATGTATTTATCGGGAGATGTAGAATTGCAGTGGAGAACACAATTGCGAAAAGATGAACCTGTCGGCAGAAGAAGAATTATGACATGGGAGGGACTGCAAAAAGAGTTAAATAATCATTTTCGTCCATACAATACTGAATGGATTGTACAAGAGGTATTAAAAAATTTAAGGAAGACAAACATACTACAAGCGTGTGAAAGCATTCTATTGTTTGATGCATGTTATCAATATTGGGGGATATTACACCAATAACGTGCATGAATTATATTCTCAAAAAATACCTTTTACTTGCGCAAAACCAAATATAGTTTCGACTTACCAAAATAAAATTTGAGAAGACGAAATGATAATTACTGAAGCCGAATACGTGACGATGGATTTAATCATTTCCATTCTTCGACGAAAAACATTTTTTATAGTGAAAAGAATAGTTAGTTTTTTCTGAAATCAAATCTCAAATTTAAAAAAAAAAAAAATCGGAAAATAAAATAAGAAATGCAAGTGATTGGATTGGTCGAGACAAATGTTTAACACTTTCTCCTTAAGATGAATTTGCCTCACATCTGTGCTAACGATTTTTTGGCTATCATTTCCCAAGATACAATGGCCACGTCTCGCAATAGGAGCACTCCAAGTTACGTAGACCAACAAACTCTTAACGGAATTCTCTCTACCGAACCATGTTTTTATGCAAGAAAAGACCACTTTTACAAGGTGTATTTAGACAATGCAACTAAAAGAAATGATATGGAATTATGAATTGAATTAATAAATCCAAACACATGAGATCTATACATAGTAGTTGAAAAGGTTTGTCTTAAAAGACACAACCATACAAAAGGACACACCTCTTGAAATTTATCTCTATACATGAAGAGACACACCAATTAGAAAATAATCATGCCAAAAGTCATGATCTTTCATATGGAAAGACACGATTTTCCATCCAAATATTTTCTAGAATATTCTATACAATTTTTCAACAATTCACGTATTTAAGCAACTAAATTTTGGCTTAATTTCTCATTCATCAAATAATTAATTTCACTTAAATAATCATTTAAAATTGGTCAAAACGGATTTTCGATATAAGATTCCAACAATTTCCCGCATAAATGAAAATCAATGCAAATGACTATGTAGACACTAGTAGAGAGAAAGCGAGAAAACATTGCATCAGGTAATATAACTTCCAGCCTTGAATATTCCTTAGTGAAATACTATCAGATTTACTTGGCTAATTGGTGAACTCGATGTCTTAAACCATTCAACTGTTGGTGTAAACCAAGACAAGAGTACTCACACAATGTCTTCCCTAACTGTTCATGGTTCTCATGACTTGATTCTTTTTTGCCATGAATCATCCTTAGGTTTCATAAGTGTTTAGAAAATTATAGCCTCAAACAATTCTTATTGAAGCGGTCCCACTTTACACTTACATAGGTGACCTCCTATTAGGAGTATTCTGCCTTACTCCACTTGACCTAATCAAGTTATAGGAATCATTAATAAAGTATCTTGACCTCTAACATTCTACAGATTGCACTTTAATTATCATAAGAATGAGTTATGAAACATTTTCCTAAGTGCTTCATTGAATCTTCATAACTTAGTTTTCCCCTTGAACCAAGATCTTATGATCTATGATAAACAAGGTAGAGTTACCATTACAAAGATCCCTATGTTATTGGCTTTAATCCCATTTACCTCGATACGCATTATACTTGATCTCTTGGTAAATATTTCTTAGTAGATCCACGAGTTTGCACCATTTGAGATCAACTGCTTTATAGTATTATGAATATGACGAATATGTCTAGGCTTACCATTACGATTGACTATACATCTTATTAAATATAGCTAGCTATAACAATCGATACATTTAATAGATACACATTGTTACCAACTGAGAAATCCTTTTATGAAATTACATGCTTCTCACTAGTTTTATCTAAAGCTTTATTGATTTCCAAACATGGTTGGAGGATTTCTATCAAATCATTACACTAGCCAATCACTTTTATTAGTGGATTTCATACGTGGGTATTCAACTTTCAACATTGAACTATTACAGTGCATTTATAAATATTCTTCAAATATTCCAATTTGCATATCCCAACAACCGCCATAATCGGATTTTATCCCATCTTATCCACTTTAGATTTAGTGTACGTCACATTGTGATCCATCCTCAAATTTCTAAAATAGCATAAGGGCTTTCTACCTTTTTACTTCATAGACATTCTTCTATAATTTATAATGTGTATGGAATATAACTTGAGAGACAAGCTATCCCCACAATTCCTCAATTTGGAATGTATTATATTAGTATTGCAACCTCCACAAATTTTGGATTTGGCTTGAACTTAGAATTTATCAACTCTTTCAAAAATTCGAATCATCTATCACAATATCCATTTTATATATTCCACCTCAAATCATATAACATTGATTATGAATAACAATATCATGTGGGAGTCAATGAACTTTCATATTTGTGTTGCCACCTCACACAATATACCAATGAAATGGTCCCAATAAAATAGGGGTATAAATTGCTTCTTTTCAAATAACACACATTTTTCTTTCGTGTACATGGACCATTCCCCAAATGCCATGACAAAGTGAGAACAAACCAATTTATTTCTTTCTTGTATAAATACATACAATCTTCTTTCAATTTGCAGTATTCTCTAATGACTAAAGAACATATTCCCGCAAATCTAAAAACTGCCATGTATGTAGTCTTTTCTTCTCTATCTGAAACCTATTATATGGGTTTCCATTCTGTTTTCTTTAAGAGTAGTACCTTTCACCCCCATCAATTGGAGATGAACAAACAATGACCTTCATTCTTATGCATTTTAGCATAAAATCCAGATTCCACTAAATAAGAGGACATGTCCTAGATTTAGTATCTAATGTGTATGATCATATGTTCAGAAACTATACTATGATCCCACTTCATAAATCAGGATATAATCAAATAAAATGAATATTATCTGTTAATGGTGATATTAGTGCACCACACCTATTTTACGTTCTCCTTATTTATAATAAGCCGGTGGTTGGGCAACTCCCTCCACCGCTTCTCACCACCAATCGGCCATGGGTGTGTTCTCAACAATCACAAAGAAATCTTACTGGGAACCGAACGCATGGGTTCCAATTTATTCCTTTCATGGCTGACAAGGAAGTGCATTTGCAGGTTTGCGGATTGGGAGAAGAAGTTTCCAATAGTATAAACTATTTTCATTCCAAGCTATGATATATAAATGAAAAGGTTTGTATTTTCATTTAAATGTAACTGTTAATTAACTAAAATAGTACAAGATATATTGAACAGAAGTGATGCTCATGCACATAATAGACACGTAAAAGTGATCAAGAAATGCAAACTAATGGCCATTAAATAATGCACTCATTTCCAGTTTAATAGTGATTCAACCATATAAATAAAGTCTGTATGGATTTCATGTAAAATATATGGTTATCAATTTTTTCCATCAAGACAAATGGTTTTGTACAAAACACAATTTAAGCATATATAACATAAATTCGATTCTTGATAATACAATCCGATTTTATATTGCAATAGATATGAAAATATAAAATGCACGAGAAAATTCATCTTAAGTTTATTGGGAGATATTACACTGATACCGTGCATGAATTATATTCTCAAAACATAGCTTTCGCATGCACAAAATCGAACATAGTTCAACTTACCAAAATAGAATTTGAAACGATGAAATGATAATTACTGAAGCCGAATACGTGACGATGAATTTAATCCTTTTCATTCTTCGACGAAAAACATTTCATATAATCAAAAGAATAGTTAGTTTTTTCTAAAATCAAATCTCAAATTCAAGAAATCGGAAAATAAAATAGGAAATGCAGGTCATTGGATTGGTCAAGGCAAGTGTTTAACA
Source organism: Fraxinus excelsior (assembly GCA_019097785.1). Taxonomy (NCBI): domain Eukaryota; kingdom Viridiplantae; phylum Streptophyta; class Magnoliopsida; order Lamiales; family Oleaceae; genus Fraxinus; species Fraxinus excelsior. The sequence continues at coordinate 30,090,410 of CM032625.1, read as the reverse complement.
ATTTCTCCTTAAGATAAATTTGCCCCGCATTGGTGCTAACGGTTTTTCGACAATAATCTTTGAAGATACAATGGCCACGTCTCACAATAGAAGCACTCCAAATTATGTGGACCAATGAACTCTTACCAAAATTCTCTCTACCGAACCATTTTTTTATGCAAGAAAAGACCAATTTTACAAAGCGTTTTTATACAATGCAACTAAAAGAAATTATATGAAATTATGAATTGAATTATTAAATTCAAACACATGGGATCTATATATAGTAGTTGGAAAGATTTGTCTTAAAAGACACAACCATACAAAGGGATACACCTCTTGAGATTTATCTCTATACATGAAGAGACACACCCATTGGAAAATAATCATGCCAAAAATCATGATCTTTCATATGGAAAGACACATATTTCCATCCAAATATTTTCTAGAATCTTACATAAGATTCTATATGATTTTCCAACAATTCACGTATTTAAGCAACTAAATTTGGTTTAATTTCTCATTCATCAAATAAAGAATTCCACTTCAATAATCATTTAAAATTGGTCAAAACAAATTTTCGATATAAGATGCCAACAATCAATAATATGTCCAAGGAGGACAAGCTATGTTTAACTTCATGTTTGGACTACAGATGTAGGTGCATGTAAAGTTGCATTCACAGTGTATAAAGGATTTGGCATAAGCTATTGTTTCGATTGAAGCACTAATTCAGTTGAGATTGGTAGTGATACTTCGATGAATATATAAAATAAGGTCAAAATGGAAAATTAGATCATTTACAAGATAGGATGAAGGCTGGGGTATGACCTGAATTCATTGTTGAAGTAATTAAAGAAATTCTAATTGAAGTCCACGTCAAGAGGAATTCATTTTGGAATGTTTTTGAAGTCTTATTCAAGTTGATGTTTTTGGAAGCCCATTGGGAGTTGGAAATTGGTATTGGACTTGACGAAGAGTTTGGGATGAAGAAAACAACTTGGAACGAAAAGAAAAGAAAAAAATAATTTAGCAGAACACCTGGCGCCGTAGCGACAGGGATGTGGGATCGTACCCCTGTTTGAGATTTTCACTAGGGTGCCCAGCGGGGTGCTCGAAGGTGGCGTCGCGACGCTGACCTGTCTATTTCGGAATTTTCGCGTTATTCTCTCATTTTTCATTTTGGACTCGATTTTTGGGCATCCTACTTATTTGTAATATTTCTCCATCTTCATTATTTGTGATGTAATAAAATCTCCTAATTCTTCTCCATATTTTCTTGTCTTCTTTTATTCTTTTGCTTGCGATCATATGCTTTATTATTGTGCCATATAACTTCAACGTCTCAATTCAGTGGTTGGTTTCATATCAAGTGGTATAGAGTGACACGTGATCCTTGAATTCCCAATAATTGGTATCAGAACTTCTGGGCATAATCAACATAACAAGTGGTATAAGAGCCTAGGTTTAGCAGTTCCGCAAGAACGCAGTGTTTGATTTGTTCGAGGTTTTTGTTCATGATAGCTTCCATGAAGTATGACATTCTACTTTTGGATTGGAGCACTAGATTTTTGCTATGGAATGTTAAGATATGTCCAATACTCGCACAACGGGATTTGGATGATGTGTTGCTGAGAATTAACAAGATGCCCTCAACTTTGACCGCGGAGGAGAAATTACGAATAGATAAGAAAGCAATTTCTCACATTCACCTTAATCTATCGAATACCATTTTCAGGATGTTTTGAATGAGGGTTCAGCAGTTACATTATGGTTGAAGTTGGAGCAATTGTGCATGACTAAAAGTCTGACAATCAAATTGCATATCAAGCAGCATTTATACTCTCATTGAATGACAGAAAGAAGATTATTGGAAGATCACCTGGATGTATTTAAAGAGATCGTCATTGATTTGGAAACTTCGGAAGTAAAGTATGATGAAGAAGATTTGGACTTGATCCTATTGTGTTCGTCGTCCGCTTCATTTTCTTCATTTAGAGACACGATCTTGTATAGTCGTGATACTCTCACCATAGAGGAGGTATATGATGCTTTGTTTTCAAAAAAGAAGATGAGGTATCTGGTGTCTGAGGCCTGAGATGGAGAATGCCTAGTTGCTCATGGGGGTTCTAAAAGAGGCAGATCGAAATTTAAGTAATCATATTTGTAACTACTGTAAGAAGAAGTGGCACATGAAAAATGATTGCTACAGATTGTAGAATAAAGAAAGGTTGGCTGCAAGTCGATATGGGAAGCAATAAGAAATTTTAGGTGAAGCAGACATCGCAGAGAACATTGTAAGTGAGGGAGATCTCTTAGCTATTTCTGACATCGAGTCTAAACCAGAGGAGAATTGGATTCTGGATTCAACGTGTATATTTCATATGTGTGCTAATAAGAACTTGTTTATTACATATGAAATCATTTCCAAATGTGTTGTGGTTATGTAAAACAACACACTTTGTCGGGTTGCTAGAACTGGTATGATTAGATTGAAACTATTGGATGGGACAATTAGAACACTTGGCCAGTTCGACATGTTCTGAATTTGAAGAAAAATCTCATCTCGTTATCTATCATTGATTCAAAGGGTTATGAGTACTTTGGTAGAGGTGGAGTTTTGAGGGTTTGTAAAGGTGTCCAAGTTGTATTCTAGGGACAAAAATTGCAGGGTTCTATAGAATCTAGAAAATTCAATCAACACAGGTTCAGTACCGTGGTAGACATTCAGTTTGGTACAATAACTTTAGGAGCTCGTAAAATGTCATATTTGAAGAATACAGCACAGTGGAGTTCATGAGATATGAATAATACCGCTTTACCACCATCACCAGCAGTGCCAACCTAGTGGAAAAAGGTATGTGGATTATGTTCTTGTTGAGCATGCTTTCAACGTAGTAGAATGTGTACAATCTAACAAGGGACCTTCTTTAAAAGCATTTTAGTTTGATCCTGCTTTGGTGTGTGCAACAACCCAATTTGGTGAATTTTAAAATCATTATGATTTTTTGGGAATTTGAGATAATTCCGCAGAGTAGTGCTAGGATTCATTGGAAGATGTTGAGTATTTTGTGTTTAGTTGGAGAAATCAGTTTTGGTTATTGTTGAAGAGTCAATTCATTCCTTGTAGGTGGATTATTCAAGTTGAAGTTCTATTTTGGAAGCTCATTGAGAGTTGGAAATTGGTATTAGACTTGAAGAAAAGTTCGTGATGAAGAAAACAACTTGGAACAAAAAGAAAAGAAAAAAATATATAATTTAGCAGAACGACTGGAGCCGTGGTGCCGGCGCCCTTTGAGATTCTACCCCAGGTTGTTAGTTTCATATCAAGTGGTATTGAGTGATACATGATTCTTGGATTCCCAAAAATTGGTATCAATGTTTCTAGGCATAATCAGCACAACAACATGCCTGCTAGTTCGTCTATAAAACAAGTGGATGAGAAACTTGATTATGGCTATATATGTGGTTATAGAAGTAATGTAGAGTGCTCCTAAGTGTGTGGTTGGTGAAGAGACGTGGAGTGTTCCCAAGTGAGAGGTTAGAGAAAATGTGGATTTTTCCTATGGTAAAAATTGTAGGAAGATGCAAGGAAAGCAGGTTGGACTAATCACCTAACATTCGAGCATCAAACAGGGAAAAATGAAGTCATAAAAATCAGCGAGGATTCCTTTGATGAGTGTTATTAAAAAAACGCAGAGGCATGATGTAAATTAAAGTGATGAGTGCGTTATATTCTTCTGATACTAGAGGTTTGTCAAACTTCTTCATGAGAATGGACCTGGCATGAGAATTGTCATGTCGACGCCAACATTATTGGTTGAAGGTGTTCTTGATGCACAGATAATGTGTAGATTTGACGTGACAAAAGCAAGCCAACATGTTGGCATTGTGATGCACAATTGACGGAGACATAAGATGTCTGATTTACTTGATCGTGGCGTCACATTGGCAAAATATGAGACGGTAGTCAATCGCTATCAGTTTGAGGCATTGGTATAGGCATGGGTTCAACAATATGTAGAACTTGTTTTCCAGTTGATTCAAGTCTTCTCTTGAATGGAAAAAAAAAAGCACAAGTATGGTTCATAATGAGAGTTGAAGGTAGTTTTGCCAAGTGCTTGAAAATGGGGCAACTTGGCCCAATTGAAGGCTAAATGTATGAGAACTCTCGCTGTTGGGGGTGTCAACTACATATATGAATTTTTTTCCTTATAAATTTGGTGTGTGGAGTCAACAAAGAGTGTGTTGACCCTTCACAAATCTTAAACATTTTTTTAGTGAAATAAAGTTAAGATGATTCCCGTAATTCTATGTTTTGCCTTATTTTCCTTCAATATTTCTGTTATACTTTGACATTCTTCTTGCTTTCAAAATGGAAGTGAAATTACATGAAGAAATGTCTGGATGAGGTGAGAAACTTTGGTGCTATCATAGGTCGTAGCTCAAATCCGAGGCAACCTTTTGACAAATGGGAATTGTGGGGATTGAATCTCCACTTCTTATATTGTAGGAACTGCCTATTGGTGCTATGAGATCCAAGTGATGTTCGTCCAATCTAAATTTTTAAATAAGAATAACTGAATTTATAGGTAATTTATTTAATTAGTCACTGTTACATTTATAATAATAATAATAATAATACTAATAATAATAATAATAATAATAATAATAATAATAATAATAATATGCATATTGTTTTCATTATGGGAGAAATAATGGTATCATTAAATCAAATTCTAAGATGAGGATTGAAGATGATCACAAACAAAATCTCCGACACCTGAAACAAAGGCGTCGAGTTGTGCCCTCGTCGACCTTCCGATGCTTAAGTTAGCGAAAATGGGAAATATAAGTGTAAAACTATAAATTGAATGTAAAAACATATCTGAATAATGAATTGCAACCTATATTTATAGAGGTGAGTAACACTCTCTTAATAGGATTAGGATACTAGAAGCCTTATCTATTTAAAAGATGTAAAAGACTTAAGTATTTCAATATGAGTAAGAATTGTAAGCTAGTTAAAATCCAATCGTATCAGAGTTGGATAAGTTTAAAGACGAAAGTAGAGTCTTACTAGATTAAGGAGACAAAGGTAAAAACTCGAGGTGATGTGGAATAGTAAGAGATGTTTTGTTGAGCTTGCGTTACCTCTTGTTGAGTGGTATAGTAAGTATAGAAGGCATATTCCTGGGCATACATCACTGCTTGTTGAGCTTGCATGGCATCTTGTTGGACTTGTAAACGGTGAAGCGTCCCGCCAGCCCATCGATGGAGGATGTGAGGGAATCGATGTGACCGTTGAGGAGATTGTAGTGGTCCTCTGTAAAAGTAACGCTTCCTGAAGGTGGTGGAGCACTCAATCCCGAGATGTTATGAGGAGGACTAGGAACCTGTGGCTCCAACTTTGTCTTCAGCTTCTTCGAGAGGTAAAGTCGAAGGTCCAAATTCCGGATCAAATCTCTTAGTACGGGCCACCTATTGCCCATGTTCCTTAACAATTTTAATGCTCTTAAGAGTGTGAATATTGATAGTGTCGATGGGACAGAGTGACTCGAAGACCTCATCATTTAGAGGAATTTCAAAATGTTTAAAAATTTTAGTGAGGATATGTTGTAGGGTAAAGCCGATGCGAGTAGCGGAGTGGACAATTTTCATATGACTGATGGCAATTGTTAAAAATCCAATTTTCGTCCAACCTAAAAGGAATCAAGAAGGAATATCTCGAAGTGAGTAACTTCATCAAGATGACCTTTCCTAGGGAGGATAATACGGGCAATGATAATGTGTAAAAGTTTACAAAGTAAGGTAAGTTGGTTTGAACCGAGTTTTATCGGATGTTCAAAGTTTTTTTCTGGTTACTCGACGACATGCAATATTATGATTGTAATTGTCACATCGTGGGTAGGCCATATGACAAAATGCTTGGTTCGCACATTCTTCTAACTCAAGAAGAGAACATATAAGAGTTTTAGTTATCGTAAAACGTTTTCCTTTTAGTAAACAAGAAATGCTACCCGTACGAGAAGTATATACCATATTTTTGTAAAAATCTCTCATGAGCTTAGGATACGTGTATTCTTTCATAGATGCAATAGAGACCCAACCCATACCTAAGAAAAATTCTTCAATATGAAATTCAAGTACTTGAAGAGAAAATATTGCAAAATCTACACTTTTACCTATAAGGATAGGTGATTTATCAAAGTGATTTTCCGGCACCTGGGGCTCGTCCTTCGATGAAGAAGAAGTTGGCATCCTCTCCCTCCTTGGTTTCTTACTCAGAATTTTGACCTGTGGCATGATGTAAATTGGAGAAATATCTCTAAAGAGGCGGTCGACCGAAATAGTGAGAAAAATAAAATTGTAGAGGAAAAAAATGGGGATTTTAAGATTTTAGAGGAGAAGAAGGGATGGGTATTTGAAATCTTGAAGAGATTTGGATGATTAGTTGAAGATTTAGTGAGATTGAAGGTGGGTCTATGGAAGGGACGATGAGAAGTGAGAGAGAAGAGGAAAAATGAGAGAAAAAGTGGAGACGGGGTTTATGAAACCCGACAGTCCGGTTGACTAATCAATATTTTCTCCATTTCACTTACAATGAATCATAATCAATATTTTCCTTTTTAGTTTCCAAGATTTTCTTCATTTCACTTTTTAGTAATTTATGTTTCTTTTTAAGAATAGAATGACTAAGGGCGAGTTTTTCAAATTCTTTTAAAATTTCTTCATAAGTGGAAGATAAATCATCATATGAAAATTTTTCAATAGAATTTACATCATCATTGATTGCCATGAAGCACATGTTGGTGATTTCTTCTTGACTTTCATTTTCATCGTGATCATCATCATCGCTTTCATCCCATGTTATTTGGAGGACTTTTTTCTAGAAATTTTTCTTTTTGTTTGGACACTCGGTTCTCTTGTGATCGGGTTTTATCACAATCATAGCAAACAATTTTCTTACTTCTTTTATCGCTCTTTTCTTATTTTTTATGAAACTCTCGATTATTTCGAAAATCTCTCCATTTTTTGACAAGAAGGACCAAGCTATTGATCTCTTCATCGCTCATGTTGCTACGTGTTGTTCCTTCATCAAGTGCCGATTTTAGAGCATTTTGGCACTTAAGAGCCTCCTTTGATTCCTATTTGCTCTTCCTTGTCTTCTCCTTGATTTTAGCATTGTTAAGTTCATAGGTCATCAAGGTTCCATAGAGTTCATCCAAAGGATATGTATTCACATCCTTGGTGTTCTCTATCAACATCCTTAATGGACTTCATTCCTCCGATAGCGACCTAAACATTTTGCTTACAAGTCCACCATCGGTAAATTTGTGATCGAATTCTTTTAGACAATTTACAATATCAGTAAAATGCGTAATCATATCAACAATAGATTCATCTTGTTTCATAAAGAGATTTTCAAATTCCTTGACTAACATATTAATTTTTGTTTCTTTAACTTTACTAGTGCCAACATGAGTAACTTCAAGTGCGTGCCAAATATCATATGTGGATTCACAAGTACTAATGCGGTTAAACTCATTTCTATCTAGAGTAAATTTTTAGCTTTGGAATTTAAAGATAATTTTCTTTTGTCTTCTTCATCGTACTCTTCTCTAGGTTTGAGGATAGTTGATCGGGGTTGACCGTCTATCTTAATTGTCTTGGTAGGCTTATAATGACCATACTCGACAACTTTCCAAATATTATAATCAATTGATTGAATGTAAATCATCATTACAGTCTTCCCATAATTATAGTGTGTGTTATGAAAAAAAGGAGGTAGATTTTTGGAATGTCCCTCGTGATTTTGAAACATTGGGTTAGCCATTACTTAAGATTGTGAAATCTTTGAAAATGAGTACCTTGCTCTGATACCAATTGAAAGCCTAAGAATAGCTAACCAAAAAGGGGTGAATTGGTTTTCAACATTTTTTCTAAAATAAACTCAAGTCTTACAACAATATACTAACAAATATAACAGTTCAACAAATATGCACAAATACAAAGATAATTAAGTACGAGTTATTTGTGTAATATGAAGACGGTAAGTAAAAGGGAAAGAAATGCAAACAATGTAGTTATGGAGGTTCAATCCCAAACACGATCTACGTCCCCCGTTACCAACCTTTCCATCACGAGCAAGACATTTTTCACTATTTGATTGACTTATGGTGCAATCCAATATTTTACAAAGCTTTTAGTAACTTACAAGTAAGGAGTACCGATCCTTTTACAACGTTGAGTTTTCAAGGACCTCAACACGACCCACAATTCAAATAAATTTACAAATGAAATATTCTCTTCTTAATGAACGATAAATTTAATGTTGAGTACAAAAAGAGAGGTAGGCTAATGCTTTAATATATAGCATGAATAAAGCTCAAGAGTTAGATTTGAAAAATTTTGATGAATGAAATTATTCTCAAAGTTGAGATCAATCAAAAAAATTTCAAAAATAAAAATGATTTGATAATAATAAATAAGCTGAGAAATCAATGCAATTTTAGCCCAAAAGTATATCAATTGAATGCTCTAAAGTTGTTGTAATAAATGACAAGTGAATTGATATTTATAGAAGTGAAAAATGCCAAATTTTCTGTCAAATCGGATGACCAGTCCGGTCGACCACCAATTTTTGGATGACCAATATAACCGTTTGTACAGGAAAAATCAGAAGTCAGAATGGTCAAATTTTGGACCATTGGAGAAGTCCTGTCGATCACCAGTGTTGGCCAGTCGACCTCCTCGACAGTTGGCGGTCCTCGTTCTGACGTCGTTTGTTTTGCCTTGAATTTTTTGAAAGTATTGTCGTTCAGAGAGAATTTTTCATTAACTTTTCAAGATAAAAAGAAATTTATAAGTCAAAAGTTATTTTTAGAAGTCATTTTTCACTTGATCAAATCATCGTATTCGAATCACTTTTTAATGCACTATGTTTTTTAATGTATGGAATGGTTTTGAGCTATTTTCATTCATGCCATATATCAAGGTATTAGTACCTTCACATTTTTAGCCAAGAAAACAAGTATTTGATCTTGCTCTGAAGTTTGACTCCTAATTTCTTGAATGTGGCTTCGATCTTGACTTTCTTCAAGAGTCTGAATTGTGATGATAGCTTTTGATCTTTTGACGACCATTGATCAATTTTCCTTTGTATGCATTGAAAGACTATAATCACTTGAATTCAACTCGTTAGTAAGTAAGACCAATTTGTTTGTTATAATTAAAACTTCGAGGTTTCAAATTAACCATAGGTCAACAAATATGCAGTGTTTGAATTCTAGAAGTGATACATGTACTTAAAATCTTGTTAATGGTTCCTGTGATCTTTTGTTCATTTTGAGAGAAATCGCATTTCGAATGATTATGTGAGATAAAAAGGGCATTTTGAGGATTTTGTGGAAGAGAGATGTTGATTTGAAAAAAGAACAACGCGAAGTTAGAGATGAGAGAGCCTAAGTGCTTCTTTAATAAAACATTTCTAAAAACTTCAATTTCAACCTTACATTTTATGAGATGTACAACTTTTATGTGCTCCACATTTCATTCACTTTATCAAAAGCTGCTAATACTTTCATAGAAAGCTTTATCAAATGACTATTGAATCAATTAGTCATTTTATTACTTTGTATATTTAATAGTGAAAAATGAAAAAAAAAATGGAATAAATAAAAAATTATAAATGGCCTGATTTGTCGGTTCTATATGATAAAAACAATTCCCATCCTAATTTTTCCTTCTATTTTAGAGCAATGTTATTAGTAAGTCGTGCTTACAAAATAGCAGTCTATTTGGCAGTGTAACCTTACCACAATTTCAAACGAAGCTGATTCATTTTAGAATATAACATTGACTTCAATGTTACTATATTTTTATTTATGAGCATCGTTCTTTATAAACAGAGCTTACATACAGTATTCTATATGTCATTGGGTTCACTTTTCACAGGAGAATCGCTTATACATAACATTATTCTTTATTTCTTGATAAATGAGTTAATTTCACCAATTGTAATTGACCTTTGTGCCAAATTTCAAGTCCATCATTAAAGTTTTTTATTGACTCATCTAGTCAATAAATTTTGTAGTAGTTTCACCACTGTTTACATGGTTTGAGAATTAACATATAATATGACGTGTCATCTATTATGTAAGCCCAAATTATATAATTGACAATTTTCTTAGTCAAAATCAAGTGATAGTTGAATTGTATTAGGAGTTTATTGAGTTGTAATCAAAGTCAAAATAGGAATTATTAAGTCCTGATTAAAGTTAAAAGAGTTGGAATTGATAGTATAGTCCTTGAAATAGTTCAAAACGTTCAAGAAGATCACATATGATCAAGGGAATGCAATTAAAAGTCTAAAGAGTGTCAAAGAGTCGTACATGTTATATTCTAAATTCTCAGTAGCAACTTGCAATGCATTTTTTACATAGAAAACATTGGATTTGGACAAGTCTACTTCTAAAATAATTGTAGCCCTTTGAGTTATTTTTTCAATGCATTTTGAATTATCTCAATGGGATACTGGAAGAGAAAGTTATGATAATAATACCGACGACTACTCATCTGCTGCTCGCCTGTCGTTGGCTTGGTGCTCGAGCGACTGGTCTACGTTCAGAAATCAGTTTTGCTTCAAATACTTGATTTTACAATCCCTTTTCATATATATATATATATATATATATATATATATATATATATATATATATATATATATATATCCTACCCTATTAACGTCCAAAAGTATGTTGAATTAGAGTTATTCCATAGAGCAATTCTTTGATGATCCAAGACATTTATTGGTTCCAAGATTCAACCACCATATATTACTTGATCCATAAATTCATCCAAATCATATTTTGTTGATCAAGCCATATTGTTTCATATAAAATAACATATATACAAGATCCTTTGATCAAACACAAAATCATTTAATCCACCATAGATAAATCGATACCAGGGATCGAGAGTTGTTACAGAAGCACATATTCAGTGGGACTAAAGTGAGGTTTCAGGAGTCGGGATCTGGCATCAGGAGTACGAAGTCCAGGGGCTAAGGTATAAACTAGGATTTAGGATTTTTTTTAAAGAGCACACCTCTAGTAGGATCAGGGAAGACTCTAGAAATTGCTGACAGAAGTTCTACGGGGTAGACATGTCTAGACCGTACTATAAGTTTGCTTCAATTTGTAGTGAATTGTTGACTGAGAAAGTACCCGGAGTTTTTATCTAATTGGGTATCTCCAAAATCATCTTTGGTGTTTTTTACTGCTCTAATTATTGATTGTCATATTCAAACGTATGAGAAATTGAACTAACCATCTTGAAACGGTTAAAAAGTGAATTGTTGCTTTTAATTGTGTAATTTCGTACGTAGGTCTAAATAATTTAAAACTTTCAAGTGGTATCAGAGCCTTAGTTGCAATCCTTGACCCTAATTGTCTAGATGAGTCAGTCATTGTATGTTCCTCCTTATTTTGATGGCAGTAATTATGCCTATTGGAAGGTTAGAATGAGAGTTTTTGTTAAATCTATGGATGGAAGGATATGGCTGGACCGCCATCTACCACAGTTGCAAGTGTAGTTACCCCTACCGATATTTCCACTTAGTCTAAGAAAGATTTAGATGAGTATAATTGGAATAGTAAAGGGCTTCATGCTCTATTTATGGTTGTATCACCTACATAGTTTAGGTGTGTCGATGTGTGAGACTACGAAAGAAGTTTGATATATTCTTGAGACCACACACAAGGAAACTAAGGTTGTTGAGAACTTTAAATTACAGATGTTGGCCACTAGATTTGAGGAAATTAATATGAGAGATGATAAGTCTTTCGATGATTTAAACTAAATGATATAGCTATAGCTTCAATTTAGGTGAGCGAATTCCAGACACTAAGATTGTGAGAAAAGTGATGAGATCTACCTGAGAAATTTAGATCTAAGGTGAATGCTATGGAGAGAGTAAGGACCTAGATGCAATTAAAATTGAAGAAGTTATAGGATCTCTCCAAACATATGAACTTAGCCTACCTCAATCTAAAAAAGATAAATCCATAGCCCTTAATACAAATAGGAAAGCTGTGAGTGACACCTCTAATGATGAAAGACTTAAGGATGAGGACCTTGCCTCCCTTTTTAGGAAATTTAAGAAATTCTTTAAAAAGAACATATTTTCTTAGAGATATTAGGGTGATAGTATGCCTAGGAATATAAAGTTGAGAAGAGTAATACTCGAGATTCCTAGAAGAGGTTTGCGAAGTGTCATAAGTGCCACGGATTTGGTCATGTGAAATCTGAGTATCTTAACCTGAATAGAGACTTAGGGAAAGCTTTGAGTATTATTTTCACTGATGATAAGTCTAGCTCGGCTAATCAAAGTAAAAAGTCCTCTTATGATTAGACTGGGAAATATATAGCATTCACATCTGTAGTTAAGAATGAGTGACTTGAGGATATAGAGAAATTTGGTTCTTCATAGGAAGGGTTCGAAGATGAGCGTGACATGTATGAGGCTTTTGATGAGCTGTTTCAGAATTACCTTAAGTTGGAAAATGTCAATAGTGTTGCTCTTAAGAAGTTGCATAAGATGGAGCTAGAAAGAGGGAGTGAGAGACTTATATCTGACCTTCAGGAGTCTACTAAAACCATTAGTAAGTTAAGATTAGTCAATGAGAATTTAGAGAGTAAGTTTAAAACTCTAACGAGCGACCATGAGCAATTTAATACTCAATTTTTTTCCTTCATGAGTGGATCGCAAAAGCTTGAAAATCGTTTAGGGTTGAACAAGCTTTTTGATAATAAGGGATGTATAGGATATAAGTGATTGATCATAATACTGCTAGTACTTTCAAGACCACATTTGTCCCTTCAACCAACTAGCATAGAGGTATTGCAAATCGTGAACTCAATAACAAGGGTATCTTAAGATAGAAGCCTACTAGACATCGTAGGACCAAGAAGCCCAGAAATCAGTACCAACAACCATGTAGATTTGGATCTAAGTTTATCCCTACGTACCGCGATTGTGGTGAGTTTGGAAACATAAGATTTAGGTGTCACAAACTTTTGAAAAGAAATAGAAGTGAGAATATGTCTAGCCAGGTCGACTTCCTTACTAATCAGGTTAGTCATATGACCGAGTTGGTAACAAAATTGACTAGAATTAACTATACTTCTCTAAAAGCCTGGGTGAAAAGGAATGATCTAAGAGATTATAAATCTGATCACGGTATTTTTCATGGTAAGAGCGTTTTTGTACCTTAATTATTAGGTACTTTGATGCATGTATCTCCATTATTAATAGTATCTACATATTCATGCATGCACTCTAAAAAATTTCTTTATTTGTTTTGGATTTTATTTATTATCTTAAAAATGAAATTAAAAAAGAAAACATTTTCTATATTTTTTGAACATGTTATTTTGCTATCAAGTACTAGTTATGTTCATAATTGGTAAATTAAATTTTCATTAATTTGTTTAGAACTTTTTTGGAATACTTGATATAGGTTTTTACGTGTATCTTATGCAATGCATGCATTAGACTCTGGTGAGTAGGTTTTGACCGTGTTGTTGAAATTTGGGATGCTAGTCATCTGTGTGGTGAATTGACTTTTAAACTAGTTGACCAAAACTCTTGTATATTCCCCTTAAAAGAAAATTACTATTGAGTTTCAAAGAAAAATTTTGAATTACATAAATGTTGTGAGACAATCTTATACTTTTCTTTGTAGCCTAAATGATTTGAGTGATTAAGCCTGCATGGTATCTTAATACCTGGTGTCCTATAAGTCATTTGACTTTGGAGTCATCGACCTAAAACTCATTATATATATATATAATGGGGGGGGGGGGGGTCTCTGAAAAGAGTTATATGTTTTCTCTGAAAAGAGTTACAAGATTTTTTCTCAAAATTAACTTTATCATACTCAGTACTCTCCTTAGTTTTCTATATTTCTTAAAATATCTTAAATAAATCGCTTTTTTTTTTCACCACTTAAGACACATCAATTTTAATCCAACATTTTTAGATTAATTAATTCCCTTTCCCTAGCATTTAAGAGAACATCTTAACGGGCACCCTCACCCTATAATTCTCATTTTTCTAGGTCACTCAGGCATATTAATCTATAAAAATTAGATTATGCTTTTATGATATGCTTAAGATGAAATGAAATATTATGTAACATATACCAACACAAATTCAAAATTAAATAAAAACTTTACAAAACAAAACTAAATTAAAACATTATTTTTGTAGGAATTTATAAAGACATAATTAAAGAAATATAACTAAGGATTTCCCTTTCGGGAAGTCCCTAAAGTACTTAAAATAAACTTAAAAAGTATTTAAATCACCTTAAAGAAATTTGTACAAGATTTGATTCAGCTATACAGTTTTGGATTGAGAATTTTTTCTAAGGAGGATTTCAAGGAATCGTAGGCAAGGATTACACAGGTTGTAAGCTCATGCCTTATTCTGATGAAATCATGTCCTTTTATAGAAAAATTCTTGGGAGCAAATGTCTAAAATACCCCTTAATGGGAATCTTTCCTTTTTTGAAAAAATCTCTTCTTTTCACACGTCTTTCTTTGTCTTGTCTTCTTTCTCTACTGTTGTTGTACTATCTTTGGTTTTTTCTTCTTAGTCAAAAAGGTCTATAGAACTTTGTCTGCAACGTGTTCAATCTTTCTTTCTTTTCTTGGAGTCTTCTGCATTATTGGGCATCTAAATCAATCTGTATTAAGATTATGGATTGCTACTGAGGAAAATGACATTCCACTATCTGAATTATTGTATCCTTCGTTCTGTGGATCTTCATCTGAAAATCTTGAAGGACTGTTCTCATTATCTTCTTCTTTGTCTTCTTCATTTTTCTCACTTTTCGGGCACTCTGAGATTTCTTTTTCCCTTGTTTCTTGTTTTTCTAAAACTATTTCAAAAGCTTTTTTGACTGCTTCGTCAATTTTTTCTTTGAGATTGTCTTTTTTCTTTTTCTTAATAACAATTTTCTTTTTTCTTCTGGAGGAATTTCCTTCTTCATTTTTTGACTGGTCTTGAAATTCTTGGATCTGGGCTAAAATTTTATTAAGAGAGATGACTTCTTCATTTGGATCCTGACTGTCTTGAAAAATTATTGGATCTAATTTGTCTTGAGTAAAATTATCTTGAGCAATGGCCTTTCCTTTGTCTATGCAAGTCTTGACTTGTTGTTCTGCAAGTTCTGAACATGATGGACTATATCTGACTAAATAATCAAACTTTCCACTAGGCTGGCCTAAAGTATCCCAAATCTGTTTATCTTGATATGTAGCCAAATTTTCAGTTGGCTGAGTCTGATTAGTAGGAGAATCAACAGCCTCCTGTGTCTGTTGAACTTTTGGTAAGTTCATAACCATCAACGGGTTTGAAATGTCTTTATCAGCTACCGTTTGAGCTGGACTAGCTATGGACTTCTTAGGTTCCATAGTACCTTGAGGATATTGGACTTTTAACTCCAAAATTTCTTTTTCTAATTGAGAAATGTTTTTCTGAAGTTGAGTTCTTTCTGAAATAAGATTCTGATTGGCTTCGTTCACAACTTTAAAATTTCTCTGCAGACACTCACAATGTTGGCAGAAAATGTTCTGATCTTTGTTGGGTGAAAAATCTAAAGGAGGATCTGAATAATTTTTTAAAGAAGGAGAAATATAAAAATTTATTCCAATATTCTGTCTAGCTGCTTCAATTGTTTCTTTGAAATTAGTGAAACATTTATATAAAGGATCTGGAAAATCTTTAATACAGTCTAGAACTTCTAACCATGAATGGAAAATTCCTGAATTTTTACCTTTTACGACTACATAGAATTTAAACTTAATTCTGTTCTGATTAAAATGTTCTGACAATGCATTCATACATGCAAGAAAATACTTTTGATCTTTTGGGTTTTTATTATAAGAGATCCATAAATCATCTAAAATACACTTTTCTTCTTTAGATAATGAAATATGTGATAAAACTTTGAATGAAATATTACTGTTAGGAAACACAAGGAGTTCTTGATTTCCAAACCTCAAACGGTCTTGCATGAATGGTCTGTTCTGACTAGAAAAAGTCTGAGGTAAAATTCTTGATGCAAATGAGTTTCCCGGAGGAATCCCTGGTCTTAAAGGCATGGGCCTTGATATCTGTAAAACATTTTTATGTTAAGCAAAATAATTTTTATCTTCTATCATTCTACTTAATATATCTGCTGCTTTATTATCACTACCCTTAATATGCTCAAATTCTATATTAATTCCTGTATTTGTAATTCTATCTATAAAATTTAACCATCTACGTCTACTACTTCTTTTTGAGTCTATTTTCATTTTATTGATAAAAGAAACTATTGCAATACAATCTGTTCTTATAGTTATTTCTTTTTTTGGAAATAATAAATAATTCAAAACTATCTAATGCATAATTTACAGCTAATAATTCTGCATCTATACTACTTAAATTTCCCTTTTCTTTATAATTTCCACTATTATATCTACAAATTTTTTCTGTACTTTTATCAGTATATTTATTGGGTTTGCAAATTAAAATAGCTCACCATACTAATATACTTCCATCTGTCTCTATTATCAAATAATCTGTGTCTAATGGCATAGATAATTCTGGCAAATTTCTTATCTTATTTTTTATTTCTTGTACAAATTTTATATCCTCTTGATTAAAAAATCTTTGTCCTGTTGGTGAAGTTTTTGCATATAATGGTCCTGCAATTTTTCCTAAATCTTTTATAAATGGTCTTGCATAGTTTACTAATCCTAAAAAATTTTGAATTTGCTTTAATTCTTCTATTTTATCTGGAAATTCTAAAGCTTTCTGAGAAATATGAGGTTGAAGTTTAATTTTTCCTTCTCCTATATTAACTCCTAAAAAATCTATGAATTCTTTAAATAAAACCATTTTCTTTTTACTAATAATTAAACCATGTTTAATGAATTCTGAAAAAACAATTTGTAAATGTCCTCTATATTCTCTTCTATTTTTACTAAATACTATAACAAATTTATTGTGCTTATTAAAAATATTTTCCATTTTTCTTTGGAAAATACTTGGTGCATTTTTTATTCCAAATGACATTACTAGCCATTCAAAATGTCCTTCTGAACAGGTAAAAGCTGTCCATTTTATACTATCTGAATGCATCTTAACTTGCCAAAATCCTGATTTTAAATCAAATTTACTGAATATCTTACAATCTTGTATTTTATTTATTAAAACTGTCTTGTCTGGTATATTATAAGCATCATCTATAGTATTATCATTTAATCTTTTATAATTAATAATCATTCTGCTTTTTCCTCTTATTATTTCTGAATGTTTTCTTACTATAAAAGCTGCTGACCTATGAGAACTTTCTGATTTTCTAATGACTCATAACTTTAATAATTCTTCTATATGCATTTTAAAATCTTCTAAATCTAAATTTGTAGCTATAATATTTTTAGTTTTTATTATATATTCTGGATTTTTTATTTTTAGTTCACATAAAATTTTATCCTTTTCCCAGTACTTTAAAACATTTTCTCCTAAAATTTCTATTTTTTCTAATTTAGATATTAAATTTTCTATGTCTTGTTATGTTACTAACATATCATAAATTTTTTCATTATCAATAAATTCTAAATCTCTTTCTATTTCTTCATATTTTTCTTTATTACTAAATTCTATTTCTTCTTTTTCAATTTCTTCAATTAATTGACATTCTCTTTCTTTTCTACATTCACACTCTTTTTCTTCATATCCACCATGCTTCCTAGAGCACTCTGATGGAAAATAAGAAGTCTTTGCCGAGCTAAATATAGTGTGTTTTTGTAAATGTATGAAATCTTTAGTAATTGTAATACTACCATTATCTTTTAATAAAAAACTTAATCCTATAATAAAATCTGTTTCTTTAATATTTAAATTTCTAACCCATGTAGAATCTTTTGGCAAAGTGTATTCTATGCTTTGTCCACAATTAGTTTCAAAACTTATTTTACTATTTGGTCTTAATAATTCTGTATAAGTAAATAAATCTCCATCCATTTGATGTGCATCTATTGGTTCTTTTGATTTTACTATATATTTATCTGGTATTAATTTTTTATTTATTATACAATTACTACATCCTGAGTCTATTAATCCTAGACTTTTTATAATATAATCTCCTATCCTTATTTGGCATTTTATTTTAATACTTTTAAGTTTTTCTTGATTACAAACAACTTGTACATAAGTCATCTGTAAACATTCTTTATTTTGTTCTTTTTCTTCAATTAACACTTCTTTACCTTTCTTATTATACTCTAAAATTTCTATTCTTCCTATTAATATTTTTTGCATATCTTCTAAGTTTTCTATTCGTTTTCTAAGAATTCTTATTTCTGAAATTTCTAATTGTTCTTTTAAAATTTCTGTTGTTTTTATCTCTTCTTTTTTTATTAAATCTTTTTCTTCTAAACATTTTATACATGCTTCTTTATAACATTCTAAACATTTTGCCCTAAGTTTTCTAGCAGGATACCAATTACATAAGTAACATGCTATATTATCTGTTCCTTTGTATTTTTGCCAATTATGTATGCATTGTATTATATTCATAAAATTAATTTCTTCTTTTGATTCTGAATTTTCTTCAAAATTTAAATTTGAAAATTCATCTATTATTTCATAATCTAATTCTTCTTATTTATTATCTAGATTTTTATCTTCTATTGTTACTATACTATAAATAGATTCTTTATCTGATATATATTCATCTAATTGTATTAAATATTCATTAGTGCATTCTATTAATGTGCTCTTTTTATCATAATTGTTTATTCTTTTTGGACAAGTTCTAGCTAAATGTTCATTACTATTACATACAAAACAACTAAGTTTATTTTTATAAGTCCTGTCGGGTTTAAATTTTCTTACATGTCTTTTTTCATCTAGATAATGTTTTCTTTTATTGGATTTTCTAATGAAATATCTTTTTCTAATTGGTTTACTGTATTTTTTATTTTTCTTATTATATTTTTTATTATTTGAGCTAGAGGCTCCATAAGTTTGAGGAGTAAATATATCTTTACAAAATTTATAATCTGTTTTTTTAAGTTGTTTTTGTATTTGTAATTCTACACATTTATCTTCTAGACATCTTATTACATGTTGTATTCTTTGTCCTATACTCCATTGTTTTTCTGGATTTTCTTTTATTGTTATTAGATTATTCCATTTGTCTGTTATTTCTAAACCTAATGGTCCTGGTAATTTATGGAATAATTTATTACATATTTCTTAGTTAAATGTATTTCCTGAAATTGAAGTTAAATAATGATATTCATTTAAAAAATTCTTTACATATCTTCCCTTAGTCCATTTATATAAACTAAGCTGTTCTAAGTCTCTCATAGCTTTTCTTTGTATACTCATATGTCATGAATTTGGATCTGCTCCTGTAATTAATATCTGTATTTTGTTAACAAAATTATATGGATTATTTCCCATACTTACTAATTGATCAAATTCTTCTTTCTTTTTTGATTTAAATGCTTCACACATAGCTTTAACACTTTCTCCTAAAAATGTTTTTAAATATCTATACATATCTAAAACTTCTATTTCCTGAAAATTTCTAATATAATGTCCTATTATAGTATTTTTCCAAACATCTATTACATTATTCCATGTCTGTGGATCATGTGCTGTAATATTTAATATTTGTGCCTTATGATCTGTTTGAAATTCTATTTTCTTTTCTAATGGTCTTTCACTTCCTCTTGCTATATATATTTATTTTCTGAGTTATTATAAAAATGATAAGCTCCTCTTGGAGGGAATCCTCCTCCATAAGCAACTGTTTCATGATTAATTGTTTTATCAAAAGATGTATCTCCAAATGTTCTGTATGTATTATCATCTTCCATTAATTCTTTTATATAACTATAATCTGAATTATTCGAATTATTTTCTTCTAAATCTTTTTAAATAATTCCTACTCTAATATTTTTATCTGAATCATAATATAAGTATTCTATTTCTTTTATTTTCTTACTAATATACATTTGATCTTCTAATTCTAATAATTCTTTTTTGTCTAACATTATTTCTAATTCTTTGGGAAAAATTATTTTATCAGAATTTTCTTCTACTAGTTCTAATTGAACTTGATCTTAATATTGTTCTTCTTCTTGATTTGATTCTTCCTCTTCAGATTGTCTATTTATTTGATTATAATCTGTAAATCTTAAACTAGTTCTTCCATTTACATCTTTGTAAGTTAATGATTCTCTTGGTGCAATAATTTTTTATTGTTCTTCTAAAAATTTATCCATATCCCATTCTAATCCTGCTAATTGTTCTGATGAGTATTCTTTTGGTTTTACCATATTTATTCCTTTACTACTCATTAGATTTACCACTTTATCTATATAAATTTTATACTTAGTTTGTGAATTATTTGAACATCTACCTAAAAATCCTATATGAATTAATAGATTTTTTCCACTTTCTACATCTTCGTATCCTTTAGTCTGAATCCCTATTTTAATTTTTTCTGAAAAATCTTTAATAGTTAATAAAAAATCTGTATTACAATATATTATTCCATTATTATTATTCATATCTACTTCCATACTAGCAATCTGACTTTTATCTATATTATTTATTCTTTCATCATAAATAGTAATTAATACTTTACATCCTAAATTTTTCCTCATTAATCCCTTAATTCCTATAACTATTAATCCTAAATGCATAAATCTATAATTTCTCTTTTTTAATTCTTTTTTAGAATCTTCTGAGAATAAGTTTAGTTTTCTTACTTGGTTTCCTATACACTGAATAGAAACTTCTCTATTATGTCTAAAAAACTGTGTTCCTGATTCAAATATTCCTCTATTATATAAAACATCTGGGTTCAATAATCTTAATCCATGAGTCTGAAATCTTATAAAATCTTGTTGTGGATCTAGAATTTCTTCTATATTTTGTTCATATTGTTATGGTCTATTTAAAACTCTTTCTATTAAACTTCTATTTATACTTGAAGTACTTGTTCTAGCAGAAGAGGTTTCTCTACTAATTGTTCTGGATCTTCCTAAAAATGGTGCTGATAAATTTATCTTGAAAATTTATATTCTTTTGGTAATTTTCTGGTTATTTTTTCTTTTCCTGTTTTTTCTAGATTTAAATTTCCTAGTTTTCCTGTTAATAGTTTTAGATCACTTTCTATATTAGATGTTGAAGTTGAGGCTTTTGAGTTTTCTATAGCAAGAATTCTAGCTCTTAATTCTTTTATTGCTTCTTCTATTTCAGTTACAATCTTTTTTATTTCTATTTCTATTCCTTTAGGTTTTTCTAAGATTCTTTTTAATTCTAAAATATCTGTTATTGCATATGTATTTTCTGTTTTTGATATTTTATCTAAAACAGTACGATTTTGGTTTCTAATATAATCTAAGTCTTCTTTAATATTTGTATTCTTATTTTTAAGGTAATCTAATATTATTTCAAGAGTTCTACTTAATCTTTTATTTTCTGATTCTAAATTTCTAGATAAATTTATAATTAAATCTATTAGAATATTTTGACTAGGATCTTCTGAGAATAAACTATGTATTTTATGTTTTTCTAAATTACAATTTATACTATTATTATCTACTGTCTTTATCTTTCTATAATTAGTATTTAATTCTAAGTCTAAATATTCTAATCTTTTTATTTCCAGTGTCTAAAAGTTTTCAAAAATTTCTCCTATAATATATATATGCTTATATTCTTCTATAAGAGTCTTTTTAATTATTTCTTCTCTTATTGTTATAAGTAAATTTTTAATTACTTTTAGAATTTCTAAAATTTCTCTTAAATCTTTACTATATGTTCCTACTATATTTAACTTTATATCTTAATCTATTTTTTCTAACTCCTATAATTTCTAGAAGCATAAATATTTCCAGTCCCGATTTCTACTTCCTTATTGCTCTGATACCATGTGTGTGTGTGTGTGGGGGGGGGGGTCTCTGAAAAGAGATATTTTTTCTCTGAAAAGAGTTACAAGATTTTTTCTCAAAATTAACTTTATCCTACTCAGTATATATATATATGCTCACTGATAGAGGGAGAATTAAAAAAAAATTATACAATTAATTATAAGCTATTTAATTTATAAAGGTCCTAGGGCCTAACTTCATACTTTGAAAAATATATTCATTTACCAGTGATTTTTTGCACGTCATTTCTCATTAATTTAAGGTTTTGAGAGTTGGTTACATAAGTATGACATTTTTCACACATGAATGACTTATACAATTAACTCCATGTAGGTTTAAAATAAGTTATGTGGAAAAAGTTTACTTGTTATGAACTATGCATGTTGATAAGTGCGGGTTTTGCACTTATTTGACCATTAAATTTAGATATTTGTGAGTTTTCATTAGCAATTTATTACTTAATTTAGTTATTTTTATTGTGTAGGTAAAAACCCGAGTTTGGATGATGATTAGAAGGAATTTATGCGGGAAATGAGCAAAAATAACCAAAGACACAAGAATTCCAAAGTTCGGGGACCAATATCACTTTTTGAAAGATGGAGGATTTGTTGTGCAATATCTTGAGAATTCGGCTAAAAACTTAATGTCTTCAGTTTTTTTCAGCAACTTAGTGCCTAGGCCCCACTTTAAATGGCATTGGGACCCTTTTTTTATTCTTTCAATAGTTGGGGGACTTGGGCTGCAATTAGTCATTAGGTTTGGATAAAACAAATGGGTAGCCTCCATTTTCTGGGACAAGCTGCGTTTTTCCCAATTTTTTTTACTTTCTTTTTTCCTTTCAATTTCTCTCCTTTCTTCTTTTATTTTGATTTCTTAGAGATTGTTGGACAAAGCTTAGAGCTTGGCAATGCTGAAATAGCTTGGAGAAAAAGGCCCATTGATATTCTCTTTATTAATAAGTTTTTCTTTTCCCTAATTTATTTTCCATTAATGAGTTGTAAGAATTTGTTTGTTATTTTTGAGTATTTAATGGGTAACTAAATATATTTGTGATTGGGGATGATTCCAAACCCGAGCTATGATTTTCAATTAATTTGTGTTTTATAGTTCTCTTGATTGATGTGTTTAATCCATTGATATAAATGTTTATTTTGTTCTTCTTGATTGTTTGGATGTACAACTAAATGATTGAGTTTTTTCAATGAATGCTATTTTGGGATTTATAGTATGTAATCGCTATTTGTTCTAAAATCTTGTGGCAATTACATTTCAATGGATTATGAGGAATTTTCAATTGATTGTACGTGGATAACACTTAAGTAAGTAAACCGAGCTTGTGAGTTTGCCCTTAATTCAATTCATCTCTTTTGTCGTAATACTTTTGATAAATTAAATCTAGAGAGCTTGTTCTAGGTTGTTTAATGAATAGGGTTGAGTAAAGATGTTGTTTTATTCAACTAACATATAAGAAGAGATCAAGATAATTGAGCTTGTAATTATTCTCGAATTGTTGTTAATCTAGAGAACGAAAATATATTGTGATAATTGATATGAAAATCATTATCGTGGTAATGAAATAACCCACCCACCCCCCAATCACATCTTCAATTTAAAAAAAAAACTACTTTGTTTATTTCCAATTTCAAGTCTTTTCTATTTTGAATTTATTGCTTTCTGTAGTTTAACAAACCAAATTCCCCCCTATTTAATCAATTATGTATTCTACTTTTGATTTTATGCAATTGATTAAATTGAACTAATCCTACACGGGAATAACCTTTACTTTCCATATTATTATTTAAGACGACAAATTTAAGCTAAGTAAGGAAAATTAGTTGGTTCGTCATTTTGACGGTATCAATTTTGGCGCCGTGTCGCTGGGGACTGTTCTATCAATTTGTTAATTGTAATATTTTCTTTTTGTTACTATTCTCCTTATTTTTGTCATTTTTTTGTTATTTAGGTTGTGAATGAGCAAGAAGCCTACTACACACTACACCTAAGATCAAGAAAAGAGGTCGACATATCAAAAAGTGGAGAAGGCATTTCTCGAACTGAACTTCTAAGGCGATTGAGCATTGAATCTCCAAGTGACTCCGAACACATAGAGTCTGAAATGGCAGATGCAAATCAAACATTAAAGGAACTCCCCACATTTCATGGATTTGCCGGAGAGGACCCCAACAAACATTTGAAGGAATTCCATGTGATTTGCTCAAGCATGAAACCGACGGGTGTATCGGAAGAGCAAGTGAAATTGTGGGCATTCCCTTTCTCTCTTGCAGATACTGCTAAGGAGTGGCTTTATTATTTGCCTTCCGATCTTATTACCACGTGGAGTGAAATGCTAAAACACTTTTTGGAGAGGTATTTCCCAGCTTCAAAGGCTACAAACATCAGGAATGAAATTTGTAGTATTCGACAATTTCAAGGGGAAATTTCTATGAGTATTAGGAGAGATTCAAAAGACTTTGCTCTAGTTGCCCAAACCACCAAATGAGTGAGCAATTACTTCTACAATACTTCTATGAAGGATTACTCCCGATGGAGAGAAATATGATCGATGCAGCTAGTGGAGGAGCTTTAATGGATAAAACACCAACAATTGCTAGAGACTTGATAGCTAACATGGCCACTAACTCACACCAATTTGGTAGTAGGGAAGAGCCACCGATTAAACAAGTAAGTGAGATGAGAGCAACCTCTCAAATTGAACGACAATTGACCGGTCTCGCTTCTCTTATACAACAAATGGCACTTGGGACAATTCAACAAGAAAAAGTGTGCGGGGTTTGTTCTATTGCAGGACATCCTACTGATGCATGCCCGACACTACAAGAAGGAGTCACAGAGCAAGCAAATGCAATTGGGAGATTCCTAATGCAACAGAGAAATAGATATGATCCATATTCTAACACATATAATCCCGGATTAAGAGATCATGATGATCTCAGTTATGGAGGAAATCATTTCATAGTCCCACAACCACAGTTTAATCATCCACCGGGTTTTAATCAACAAAGGCAACCACAATACTCTCAACCTCATCAACAAACTCCACATCCAAGTTCAAATATGTCTCTTGAAGATATGGTTAAATCCTTAGCTTCTAGCACACTGCAATTTCAACAAGAGACAAAGACTTCAATCAAGAATTTGGAGACACAAATTAGTCAATTGGCCAACACGGTGGGTAAAATAGAGGCTCAAGGATCGGGAAAACTCCCTTCTCAAACAATCAACCCGAGGAAAAATGCTAGTACCGTGAGATTGAGAAGTGAAAATATTTTAGAAGAGGTACCAAGGAAGATGAAAGATCATGTTGAAGAGTCAACGCAAGACAAGAACTTAGCACGTGAGAAAAATGAAACTATGGATCCAACCTTGGGATCTAAGGTAAATTCTAAAAGTTCCTTTCTTACTAATGTTCCCTCCCCTCCATTTCCTAGTAGGTTTGCAAAATATAAAAGAGATGAACATGAGAAGGAAATATTGGAGACTTTTCGCAAAGTTCAAGTGAACATACCACTTTTGGATGCCATTTATCAAGTGCCCCATTATGCAAAGTTCCTCAAAGAATTGTGCACTAACAAGCATAAATTAAAAGGTAATGAAGTGGTAAGTGTTGGGGAAAATGTCTCGGCGGTTTTGCAAAGGAAACTTCCACCAAAATGTAAGGATCCGGGAAGTTTTACTATTCCTTGCATTATTGGTAACACTAGGTTTGAAAGAGCAATGCTAGATTTAGGAACATCTATTAATGTCGTGCCATATTCTATTTATGCTTCCTTAAACTTAGGACCACTTAAAGAAACCGGTGTTATTATTCAACTTGCTTATAGATCTAATGCATTTCCCAAGGGTGTGTTGGATGATGTTTTGGTGCAGGTAAATCCATTGATTTTTCCAGTAGATTTCTATGTTCTTGATATGCAAAATGATTCAACATCATTGTCGCCACCATTGCTCTTGGGAAGACCATTTGTAAGGACGGCGCAAACAAAGATAGATGTACATGATGGTACTTTGACAATGGAGTTTGATGGTGAGATTATTCGCTTCAATATCTTTGAAGCAATGAGGTATCCTAGTGATGTGCATTCTTGTTTTTCAATTGATATAATGGATTCATTAGTACAAAGAACTTTTGAACTATCAAATGAAGATGCATTGGATACCAATTTGATAAAAAACATTGATGTTAACAAACTTACCAGGTTGAGCAAGAACCTACAATTGTGTAAGAATATTGTGGAAACCGTGGCATCGCTTGAGTCACTACCGAGTATTCCACCAAGGTATAATCTCTCTTATATTACTCTTTCGATATCTAAAGAGAAACTTTTACCTTCGGTGATGCAGGCCCCAACTTTATAACTCAAGCCTCTCCCCGAGCATTTGAAGTATGTATATTTGGGAGAGGGAGAAACACTACCGGTGCTCATTGCAAAGAATCTCACAACACTTCAAGAAGATAGACTTATCTGTGTGCTCAAGGAACACAAAATAGTTATTAGTTGGACCATAGCCGATATCAAGGGAAAAAGCCCTTCCATGTGCATGCATAGGATATTGCACGAAGATGGAGCAAATACATCAAGAGAACTACAATGTCGCTTGAATTCTCCAATGATAGAGGTTGTGAAGAAAGAAATTTTGAAATTACTAGACATTGGTATTATCTTTCCCATCTCAGATAGCAAGTGGGTAAGCCCGGTCCAAGTTAGTCCGGAATCACAGTGGTGACAAATGAAGTGAATGAACTTGTATCAACTCGGGTCCAAACGGATTGGAAGGTTTGTATTGATTATAGAAAACTAAATTGTCCAACCCGAAAAGATCACTTTCCTTTACCTTTCATTGATCAAATGTTGGAAAGATTGGCATGTCGATCTCATTATTGTTTTCTTGATGGTTATTCAGGTTATAACCAAATTGTGATTACTCCAGAGGACCAAGTAAAGACAACATTTACTTGCCCATTTGGCACATTTGCTTACCGCCGCATGCCATTCGGTCTTTGCAATGCTTCCGCAACCTTTCAAAGATGCATGATAAGTATATTCTCCTATTATATTGAAAGCATCATAGATGTATTCATGGATGATTTTAGTGTTTATGGTAATACTTTTGATAGTTGCTTGAAAAATCTCACACTTGTGTTTAAGAGATGTATGGATGCTAACCTAGTACTTAATTGAAAAAAATGTCATTTTATGGTTGATCAAGGCATAGTGCTAGGCCATGTCATTTCATCTAAGGGGATAGAGGTTGATAAATCTAAAGTTGATTTAATTCGCTCTTTACTCCCTCCAACAAGTGTGAGGGAGATTCGTTCTTTCCTTGGACATGAAGGATTCTATCGAAGGTTTATCAAGGATTTTTCAAATAATGCAAGACCGTTATGCCAGCTATTGCAAAAGGAGGTTCCATTTCATTTTGATGAAGATTGTAGAAAGGCATTTAAATGTTTGAAGGAACTCTTGACATCGACACCCATCATTCAACCACCAGATTAGAATAGGCCATTCAAGTTGATGTATGACGCAAGTGACTTTGCATTGGGAGCAATTTTAGGGCAACGAGTTGGAAAGACACATCATGTGATTTATTATGCATCAAGAACTTTGAATGATGCCCAACTCAATTACTCTACAACTGAAAAAGAGCTTTTAGCAGTTATTTTTGCCTGAGAAAAATTTCGTTCATATCTTATTGGCACTAAAGTAACTGTCTTTTCTGATCATGCAGCTCTTAGGTACTTACTTGCCAGGAAAGATGTGAAACCAAGACTTATTAGATGGATACTCATCTTACAAGAGTTTGACCTTGAGATTAAAGATAAAAAGGGGAGCGAAAATTCTGTAGCCGACCACCTCAGTCGTCTTATCCACGAGAGAGAAAATCTTTCATTGCAAAAGAGTTTTCCCGATGAACAATTGTTTCATGTCACGTACACATCTCCTTGGTTTGTGGATATAGTGAACTATTTAGTCACTAAGAGAATTCCAAGTAACTTATCCACTGCTCAAAGGCAAAAAATAAGACAATGGCCAAGTATTTTGTGTGGGATAAGCCGTACTTATGGAAACATTGTTCGGATCAATTGATAAAAAGATGCGTACCTGAAAATGAATTTCATTCAATGTTATCATTTTGTCATTCCTATGCATGTGGTGGACATTTTGGAGTAAAGAGGACGACTCTCAAGGTGCTTGAGAGTGGATTTTATTGGCCCACTCTATTCAAAGATACATTCATCTTTGCAAATCTTGTGATAGATGTCAAAGATTTGGTACGTTGGGAGCCCGAAATCAAATGCCACAAACACCTATTCTTTTTGTTGAAATTTTTGATGTCTGTGGTATTGATTTCATGGGACCTTTTCCTTCATCTTATGGTAATCTTTACGTCATACTTGCCATTGATTATGTGTCAAAATGGGTGGAAGCAAGGGTCACTCGAACTAATGATTTTAAAGTGGTTGTAGATTTTGTCAAGTCCAACATTTTTGCAAGATTTGGGACACCAAGAGCTATTATTAGTTATGAGGGACTTTATTTTTGCAACCAATTTTTTTGGGCCCCATTGAAGAAATACAATATCACCCATAAAGTGTCTACACTTTACCATCCGCAAACTTGTGGGCAAGTCGAAGTGTCAAATCGAGAGATCAAGTCCATCATCAAAAAAATTGTAAATCCCAATAGAAAGGATTGGAGTCTCTACCTCAACGATGCACTTTGGGCCTTTCGGATGACATACAAAACACCGATTGGCATGTCCCATTTTCGGTTAGTTTATAGAAAGCCTTGTCACCTCCCCAGTTGAACTTGAACACAAGGCATTTTGGGTAATCAAGCAGTGCAACATGGACCTAGGTGTGGCGGGTGATCAAAGAAAGCTTCAACTCAATGAACTTGAGGAAATTCGAAATGATGCATGTGAAAGTTCAAGAATTTACAAGTAAAAGACAAAGACGTACCATGATAAAATGATTTCAAGAAAAACTTTTGTCGTTGGACAAAAAGTTCTTCTTTTCCACTCGCGTCTTAAGTTATTTTCTGGTAAATTACGTTCTCGATGGATTGGTCCTTTTGTTGTTACTAATGTTTTTCCTCATGGTGTAGTAGAAATCAAAAGTCTACAAACTGAGAAAGAGTTTAAGGTGAATGGGCATCGATTAAAGCCATATTTTGAACCATTTGTGCCTCAAAACATGGAGAAAATGCGATTAGAGGATCCGATTGAAGAAGCATGAGAGAGGACAAAGTCTAGCTATAGACTCTAAAGAAGCGCTGGATGGGAGGCAACCTATTGTTCTTTATCTACTTATTTCTTTAAAACTTCTTTTTGTTTTTGAGTATTTTTGTTGTCCCCATATGGTAGATTCTAGAGCGTCGCAACAAAGCATTAAACATTAATAGTCGCCAATGATCCCCAACCATCCTCACAGCCATCACCATCAAAACCAACTTAGGGAAGTACTTGAACCTCTTGCACTTTCTATTTCTTGTTTTTACATTGATGACAATGTGCAATTTAAGTTTAGGGGTGTGGTATGTGCTAAATTTATGCTCACTAAAAACTCAAATTTCGGGTTAAATATTTGCTTTTGTGCTTGTTTGTGTTGTTTGATAGTTTTGCCAGTTGTGTTTTGAGTTGTTGCATTGCATTGATTTATGAATTGTGAACATGAATGCTAAATGTTGTTTATTTTCATCCACTTATTCCATGATTGACTTTTTGAGCACTTTGGTCATTAAATTCATTACATGCACTTGTTGGCTGCACTTGAGGTTGTTAAGTGAACTTAAAAGACCATGTTGTTAACAATTCTTTGATCACTCTACCAATGAAAGGACAAGTTTGGGGTGCTTGAACCGGTGAAGGAAATTATTTAGAATTTTATTAGTTCCCTACTCAATGATTGATTTTATGTAGTGTTCTTAGACTTCAAATGAAAGTTAGATTTTGTTCTCCATCTATTTTGTGCTTAAAAAAAAAACCTGAAAAAAAATTATGTAGGAAAAAGTTGCCTACCTTAAGGAGTGTGAGTCAGCTTTGAGTAATCTAGCCCTATGCATCACCAATGTGTAGGAGACAATCTACTAATGAAGAAGGCTACCCTTAGGGACCAGAGCGAGAACTACCTACATCGGAAAAATAAAAAAAATAAAAAATAAAAAAAGAGAGAGAAAGGGATACTATGAGCATATGGGGTTGATAATGTTGAAATATTGATGGATTGTGAGTAATTTGCCTAATGAAAGTTTGTGGTCTAATCACTCAAATTTTTCGATGAATAAATACATGACTAGATAGTCAACTTCATCGGTTCAAGCCAACCAAGTTTGAGAGGGAAATGTTGAGTGATTTGAGGGCAACCTTAAATTTTTGACACCTTGGACTAGAGTGAAAATATCAAGTTTGGGAGAGTGTGCATCCCACGAGTGAGAAAGGAAAATTTGACGATTGAGGGGCGGGAAAATCACCAACTTGTGTATTGCGATGAATTGGAATGACACACACATGAGCCAAGCATGGTCTAAGTTGAAAAGTGTTTGTTGTAGCATTTTTGTAAACATTTCATAAGTTATTAGCATAATGTAAGAATTGAAGCAAAGTGGCAAAATATCTAACTTTTAGAGTGTTTGTTATTATCGTTTAGTTTTAATTTGTGTGTTTGCATGCTTGTTTGTATAGCTTTGTTCAAGGACTAACAAAGATTTAAGTTTGGGGGTGTGATAAGTGCGGGTTTTTGCACTTATTTGACCATTAAATTTAGATATTTGTGAGTTTTCATTAGCAATTTATTACTTAATTTAGTTATTTTTATTGTGTAGGTGAAAACCCGAGTTTGGATGATGATAAGAAGGAATTTATGCAGGAAATGAGCAAAAGTAACCAAAGACGCAATAATTCCAAAGTTTGGGGACCAATATTATCACTTTTTGAAAGATGGAGGACTTGTCGTGCAATATCTTGAGAATTTCGCTACAAACTTAATCTCTTCAGTTTTTTTTACAGCAACTTGGCGCCTAGGTGCCACTGTATCAGTGCCTAGGCGCCACTTTAAATGGCATTGGGACCCTTTTTTATTCTTTCAATAGTTAGGGGACTTGGGCTGTAATTAGTCATTATGTTTGGATAAAACAAATGGGTATGTTTGGATAAAACAAATGGGTAGCCTCCATTTTCTAGGACAAGCTGCGTTTTTTCCAGTTTTTTTTTACTTTTTTTTTTTCCTTTCAATTTCTCTCATTTCTTCTTTTATTTTGATTTCTTGGAGATTCTTGGACAAAGCTTGGAGCTTAGCAATGGTGAAATAGCTTGGAGAAGAAGACACATTGATATTCTCTTTATCAATAAGTTTTTCTTTTTCTTAATTTATTTTCCATTAACGAGTTGTAAGAATCTGTTAGTTATTTTTGAGTATTTAATGGGTAACTAAATATATTTGTGATTGGGGGTGATTCCAAACCCGAGCTATGATTTTCAATTAATTTGTGTTTTATAGTTCTCTTGATTGATGTGTTTAATCCATTGACATAAATGTTTATTTTGTTCTTCTTGATTGTTTGGGTGTACAACTAATGATTGAGTTGTTTCAATGAATGCTATTTTGAGATTTATAGTACGTAATCGTTATTTGTTCTAAAATCTTGTGGAAATTACATTTAAATGGATTATGAGGAATTTTCAATTGATTATATGTGGATTAACACTTAAGTAAGTAAACCGAGCTTGTGAGTTTGCCCTTAATTCAATTCATCTCTTTTGTCGTAATACTTTTGTTAAATTAAATTTAGAGACCTTGTTCTAGGTTGTTTACTGAATAGGGTTGAGTAAAGATCTTGTTTTATTCAACTAACATATAAGAAGAGATCGAGATAATTGAGCTTGTAATTATTCTCAAATTGTTGTTAATCTAGAGAACGAAAATATATTGTGGTAATCGATATGAAAATCATTATCATGGTAACGAAATAACCCCCCAATCACATCTTCACATCTTTGATTTAAAAACTTCTTTGTTTATTTCCAATTTCAAGTCTTTTCTATTTTGAATTTATTGCTTTCTTTAGTTTAACAAACCAAAAACCCCCATTTAATCAATGTCATATTCTACTTTTGATTTTATTTTCTAGTGTGAATTGATTAAATTGAACCAATCCTCTGCGGGAATGACCCTTACTTGCCATATTACTATTTAAGACAACAAATTTAAGCTAAGTGAGGAAAATTAGTTGGTATGTCATTTTGACGGTGTCACATGTATAAGTAAGCAAATAATTGTTCGTGATGATAAAGTTGAAAATCTTTGAATTTTTCTTTTAAAAAATGGTCTTTAAATTAGAAAGTTTTCATTCTCCTATCGCATGTTTTTGCATAATTTTTGCATCATTATACGTGTGCATACTTTTTTATTCCTCTCTATGTTTGACATGATTATTACTTGCATTTTCTTTGTTATTCGTGACAAAAAGGGGAGAGATGTGTATTTATTTCAGAGAGTTGATTATATGAGTTAGGGGGAGAATTTCTAATTTTTTTATTGATCGATGACTTAAAGGGAGTCATTTGATATAGTTGTCGGGATTTTATTATTGATATAGTTTTGTGTTTTATCTATATTAATATAAAATTCAATAATTTATTTATAAGTTTATAATTCACATAATATTTCATGTTTCAGTATTACACGTGTTTTATTATGTTTTTTATTTAACTTAGATATATGATGATTATTATTATTATTATTATTATTATTATTATTATTTTATAGTTTCCTCTTACTTTTCACGTGGTATTGTGTTTCCATGTATTTCAAGCAACATGTTGACAAAGTATTGAAAAAGAATTTGGAAGTGTACTTTTTGGGTA
Source organism: Fraxinus excelsior (assembly GCA_019097785.1). Lineage (NCBI taxonomy): Eukaryota > Viridiplantae > Streptophyta > Magnoliopsida > Lamiales > Oleaceae > Fraxinus > Fraxinus excelsior. The sequence continues at coordinate 30,057,533 of CM032625.1, read as the reverse complement.
GCTTTGGACTTTTTGACTTTGAAATAAATGATTTTGTCACGAAATGTCAAATGAGGAGATTGTTAAGTCCAAATTATATAATTGACAATTTCTAAATTTGTAATTGGCAATCTCCTTAATCAAAATCAAGTCCTAGTTGAATCATATTAGAAGTTTATTGAGTTGTAATCAAAGTCAAATTAAGAGTTATTTAGTCCGAATTAAAGTCAGAGAGTTGGGGTTGGTAGTATAGTCCTTGAAGGAGTCCAAGATATCCAAGAAGATCACATATGTAAAGGGAATGCAATTAGAAATCTAAAGAGTGTCAAAAAGTTGTACAAGTTATGTTCCAAATTCTTAGTTGCAACTTGTAATGCATTTCTTACATAGAAAACATTGGAATTAGGACAAGTCTACTTCTAAAAGTATTGTATCCCTTTAAGTTATCTTTCCAAAGTATTTTGAATCATCTCAATCAGATAGCGGGAGATAAAGTTATAATAAAAATACCGACGACTACTCAACTGTTGCTCGCATGTCGCTGATTTGGCGCTTGAGCGACAGGTCGACGTTCACAAATCTATTTTTCTTCAAACACTTGGTTTTTCAATCCATTTTCATTCCAAACACTTTTTCCTATATATATCCTACCCTATGAACGTTCAAAAATGTGTTGAATCAGATTTATTCCATAGAGATCAATTATTTGATGATCCAAAACATTCATTGGTTCCATGATTCAACCACCATATATTACTTGATACATAAATTCATCCAAATCATATTTTGTTGATCAAGTCATATTGTTTCATATAAAATCACAAATCAAAACACACAAGATCTTTTGATCAAATATCAAATCATTTAATCCATCAGAGATAAATCGATATCAGGGATCGAGAGTTGTTGCAAAGAACAAATTCAGGGGGACTAAGGTGAGGTACCATGAGCCAAGATCTGATATTAGGAGCACACAGTCCAGGGGGCTAAGGTATAAACTAAGAGTCGATATTTGTTTAGAAGGACCATACCTCCAATAGGATCAAGGGCGACTGTGGGAATTGAGGTCAGAAGTTCTACGAGGTAGACGGGTCTAAACTGTACTATAAGTTTGCTTCAATTTATAGTGTATTATTGACTCGCAGAGTGTCGGGAGTTTTTACCAAGTTGGGGTTTCTCCGTGATCATTTTTGGTGTTCTTTACTATTTTAATTGTTGATTTTGGTATTCAAATTTAGGACAAATTGACTTGTTTGACTAACCATCTAGAAACAATTAAAAAGTGACTTGTTGCTTTTAATTGTGTAATTTCACACGAGGTCCAAATAATTTAAAACTTTCACATTAAATTTCAAGGTGGTCCCCTAAATACATCCTTTCAATTCATTGATAAAAATACGAGCAAGATTTCTTTCTATAATACCAAAATGTCACCTTGTCATTGCTATTAATGTGAGATAGGGTGGTTAGTTTAGATGAAATATGAATTCATGTTATTTTATAGGTAAGGTAGATCAGTGTAACTGGTGAAAGTTGAGATTTGAATGAATCAAAGTGTAAATATGGAGATGAATGGAAAGAAACATGGTCAAAGAAGAATAAACAAAAGCCAGAAATTAAAGGTGGAAAGGTGGCGCAACTGCGCTATGAAGCCAACACCACTGGGCAAGAAATGAGTTTTAAACTTGTTGGATTCTTTTGAAGGCCCAATCTGTCCCCATTTCATCCAAGACTTTAAAAGAATATAAATATGACCTTAGAGACCACTTTGAAAGGAGGAATTAAAGGGTTTAAGATTCAAGAAATCAAGGAGAAGGCAAAGGCAACTTGAGAAGAAGATTGATTCAATCATCTAAAAAACTAGTTTTATCTTTCTTCTCTTCGTGTTATTCTTTATGATTGTGTAAAGTTCATGTCTCATATCATGAATTAAATAATTCTTCTAAGGTTTGATTATCCAAAACTTGAGGATGTGATTTGATTTTGTTTTAGTTATTTCTACGAAATTTTCCGATTCCATTTATTTATGTTGTTGATTTAATGCTATTGATTAATTGGCCATTGATTACGCCCAAAGAATAACGTTGTAATTGTAGCACAGCTTTGGGGTATTGATTCCACATGAAAATGGAAAATTCTCAAGGTTCAACAAATTAGGATTTTTCGTGAATTGTTTGAAAATGATTTATTTTTCGAGATAAAATTTAAATATTGATGGATCAAGTAATCAAATTAAAATCAATGAGTTAAAATAGTGAAACGTCAGAATTCTCTCAATTAGATTGGATCATTCAATGTCAATTATTCATTTTATATAACTTAATTAGAGGCTTTCATCCTAGCACTCTAATCGAAAGATTTATCGTTAAAAAATCAATTTAATTCAAATGTAACCCTAGAATCTAGATTTTCTCTAACAATTTTCCACAATTATTTATTGAAATTAGATTATAAATCAACCATATACGTCAAACATAAGGCAGTAAATAATCACACCAATAAAATAAATGAAATTGAAATTCAACAAGTATTTCGATCGTTCAATAGAAAAGGCATGACTAATGTCTATGAGAAATCTAATAAGAGTTAAACCAATTTCAAAATAAATTTATGAAAAGAAAATCTAAACATAGAATTGTTTACCAAGAAAAATAACAAATTACATAAATAAAAGACGTGAAATCACCAAATCTAATGAGTTATTCCCTTCACCCACCAAATTGTTTAGTTCTTCATGGAGTTTTGAGCCAAAAGATGACAGAAATGTGTATGGAAGCGTTTCAAATATGTATTATTCTGTTACATATTTGTAGGATTCAAAAATTGGATGAAAATCTCATCCAAATCGATTTTCAAAAGAGTTATAATCGAATAAGAAAAGTTGTATTTTCGCTCAGATTTTTTTGCCTCTACATAGCAGTTAGGGGTAGGCAATGGGTCGGGTCGGGTTTGGCCCAAAATCGACCCGACCCAACTCGATATACCTTGGTTTTGGGCTCTTTCACAAACCAACCCGACCCGACTCCTCTCTAAATCGACCCAAACCGAATAGGGTCGGGTACACCGGCTAAGTCTGCCAAGTCCAAGAAAGAACTGAAGCCGAAGAAACCTGATTCACCCAAAAAACTCTTCCAAACTGATACACCCATCACCATCTACATCCACCTCTCTCAACAACAATCTAAGCTCCTCCTGACTCGGAGGCTTGGATCCAACCCGGATTAATAATGCCTCCAGTTCCTCCTTCTTTATCTTTCTGTCACCGTCCCTATCTATCAATTCAAACACTTATTTTAACTCAAAGTTCGAAAATTCATTAGCAGGTAGAATGCTGGTGGGCATGGCTGATCTGCTTGTGGGGTTTCTGAACCTGGTTTAAGAATCATCCATGGAACTGAAGGAAGTTGGGTCGAATTCGGATCAAAGAATGGAGCAAGATTTTTTTCTCTTGAAGAGCTTTTTGGGGATATTTTTGATGAGTTTCATGGTAGAAATGAGATAAGCATTTGAGGGTGAAATGGAGAGGAAGAAATGAGAGATATATGGGTGAAGATAACAGAATGGAGTGAGCTTTGACGAAGTTTCCCTAGAGAATTTAATGGGGAGGCACTATTAGGCCCCAACAGTAAGGAAGCTTTCAGCAGCAAAGAATGCTCCGGCTAAGAGCACGAAGCAAACTGCGAAGTCTCCGGTGAAGAAAGAAACCCCTACAAAGAAGGGGAAGAAGTGAGAATGAGAGAGATGAATGCTGCATTCAAGGAGGTGAAGATGAAGCCAACAAGATTTGAAGCAACCGGCAGGGTGGGTTAGGTCAGTTTTTGAAGCTGAGACCCAACACACAATTATTTTAAATTTATTTTACCCGACCCGACCTAAAATTATCCCTAAAACGACCCGACCCATTTTGGGTCAGATTGATTTTTTTGCTGTGGTTTTGAAGCCCAATCCTAACAATAGTCAGTATTTTGGTCACAACTTTCTCTTCCGATATTCGATTTAGGAGATTAAAACTGAGTTAAAAACATAACTCAAAGGGCTACAATGTTTATAGAAATAGATTTCTTCCAATTCGAACTTTTACTATGCCAAACATGGATCTCAATATTCGGCTAAAAATCTGGAATATATCTTGTGCGAATTGGAAATTGATTTTGATAATATTTTGATCATATTCCATCCCTTTTTGAGTTCCAATTACATCTAGTTGTCTCCTAGTAATCTTCAAAGTATCTTCTTGTGGTCCGAATTAACTATTGAGTATTTCTAATTTGGTCCTCAAACTTTGAATTTTGCCATGTTTCGCTATTTTTGCATTCTTTTCTCCAATTTTTCATCCAAAACCCATTGTCTTCAACCAATTAGGTTCCAAATCTTTCAAATTCCCATTTAATCTTCAGAAACAATGTTTGAGTATTTTCAATTTAGTCCCTAACTTTTATTTTCTTTCATTTTGGTCCATTTTTTCATTATTTATTTCCAATTCTACTACATTCGTCATGTTGTCCTATAAAACATAGAATTAAGCCATAGTTCAACATATTAACCAATAATTTTTCATGTTTTGACAGTAAAATAAGTGTGTAAAAATGTATTTATCAACTACTAATTAAATGATTAGATACTAATCAATTCCAGCACTCGATAAAGGGGAATTAAGGCGCGTTCACAACAAATAACACAACATAAATTTTATGGGCTTCAAGAGAAAGTGTAGAATTTATGAAGATTGTTCCAACTAAGAACTACGATCCTAATAAGTCTTAATTTGAATTTGGAATAGAGATATTTGAATTAATTTTTACCAGGCACTCGAGAGAGATGGGTAGAATTACATTATGGGTTTTGTTTATAAACATGAAAAATTGATTAGAGATAACTAGGTTTTTTAAAATCATATTTGATAATTGGGTGAAATCATAACATAGGCTCTCATATATTGATTAAATCATTGCATTTATTCGTTGAATTCATCATAATCACCCCTAATTTAGATAAAACGTTGATTCAAGAATTCATTAAAATAGAGGCTACACAATTATAGTATTTAATATAAAATTGAACATCAGTTTCATGTGGATTCAACATTTTAACTCCATTCATATATTACAAAACTTGATACCGTACACTTGCGGTATAATTTACATTGTATACAGCGTGTGACAAGTTTTTTTGGTACCTCCGGGGATTGTTTAATTTGGTTTTTTTCTAACATTATTTCCAAGTAGCTTTTGTTTTAATTTAGATTTATTTTCTTTTACTTATTTTCAGGTTTATGCGAAGATCGAGGATCGTTGGACAATTACCCTTTGATCCACGAAATTGAACGAACTTTCAAATTTTTAAGGGGCATACAAAGAAATGAACTCGAAGCAATAACGGAACAAGCAGCGGATCAGAACATTCAACAATGGGTCATTAAAGATTATGTCAAACCAAAGGTTAACGATACCTACTCCGGTATTGCACGCCAAACTATAGTTGTAAATAACTTCAAACTGAAGCCAAGATTGATACCCATTGTTCAACATAACCAATTTGATAGATCTCCAACATATGATCAAAATGCTCACCTTAGTTCTTTTCTTGAAATCTACGATATCGTGAAGATGAATGACGTTATTGAAGACGCCATCCAACTCCGCTTATTTTCCTTCTCCTTGAGGAATAAAACCAAAGCGTGGTTCTAATCTTTGCCATATGACCCATCACAACTTGGGGGGGGAAGGTTAGCTCAAATGTTCCTCACAGAAATTCTCCCACATTCCATGGAAACTCAATTGCAAAGTAAAATAGGCATGTTCAGATAAGCAGACTTACACCTATTTTATGAGGCTTGTGAGATATTCAAGGATTTATTTAGAAGATGCCATTAGCATAGTTATGAGGACTGGATGCAAATGGAGATTTTTTACAACGGGCTGAATGGTCAGACAAGGACAGTGGATTCAATAGTCGAAAGAACTTTGATGTCTAAAACTGCAAATATGGCTTACTCGTTGGTGGATGAGATAGCCACTAATAGCTATCAATGGCTAAGTGAGCGTTCAAGTGCAAAAATAGTAGCTGGCCTTTATGAGGCGGATCATATTACAACCCTTACAGCTCAAATATCATCTCTTACAACTCAAATAGTTGCATTGGCATCATTAGGAACTCAGAAAAAAGCATATTCTATCATGGCTGCTTCTACTTTATACCACGAGTCTAAGACGAAAAATGAGCAAGTCCAGTATGTGAATGCCAGAAACTTTAGTAGGAGAGAAAACTTCTCAACAAACCAATACCATTCAGGACTAAGAAACCATGAGAACCTCTCTTATGGTAACAATGCGAACATATTGCAACCACGACATAGGTTCAATAATCCGGCTTTTGAAGAAAAGCCATCACATCACCGATGGATATCTTAGGGATCTTTATTTCAAAGACAATGGCGAGATTCAACAAGGATGAGTCCAAACTTGACAATATTGAGACTCGCATGACCCACATGGAAGCTACAATGAAGAAATTAGAAGAACATATTGGTCAACTTGCAACTGCAATAACCTTCCGACAGAAAAGGAAATTCCCTAGTGACACAGAGGTTAACCGTAACGCCGCATTCTTAATTCTTTTGATTACCATGTCTATCTTAATTAATTGCATTAATGTTATACTTACCAATGTTTTGAAAATCGGACCGGATCGGCCGATTCAACCGGGAAAACTGGGAACCGGTCCAAAATCCGGTCCGGTTTAATTTAAAAAACCTGTAGTTAAAAACTCGTCTAGGAACCCGCCAAACCGGCCGATTTATATGAAAACCGTGACCCAGTACTGGTTTGATGAAACTCGTGAAGAACAGAATGAAAAGTGAAAACCCTTATTTTCAGTTTCAAACTTTTAATTCAATTCAAACTCTTCGTCTTTCTCTCCTCTTCAGTGTATTGCATCTATCAATCAAAGGTATTCCTTCCAAATTTCTCTACTTTGTTCTTGATTCCATATTCTAAATCTTGTTGTTCCATTAATGAACTTATAAAGCAGATTTTATTTTTAAACACCTTGATTTTCATTATGTTCTTCTTCTTCTTTTTTTTCCATAAATTTTTATATTAAACACTTGAAAACGAGAGCTATTAGCATAGGCCCACTTTTTACTGCCACAATATTGATTCAAGAATTGTAAAGTGAAAATTGTATGGGAAACATAATTTTCATATTTTGTAGTTTTCTAATAACAATTTTGATATTTGATTAGGAATATGTTTTCTTCTTCATTTCTTGATAATGGGATTGGTATTTGATTAGGGATAAGAATTATTTATGTTTTCTTCTTCATTTCTTGATTAGGCATTTTTTAGTGGACTTTTTGGATTCAAGTTTTCATGCTGTTGACATTATTCACCTTTTGGATTAATTATTCATTTATTTTTTTAATCTTTTAAAAATTCCCGGTTCAACCCTTTGACCCTTGACCCTTTTTAATTTCCGGGTCGATGTCCGGTCCGGTTTTTAAAACATTGATACTTACTGTTTAATATTATAATTATCTTCATCTTGACTAATTATGTTGTTGTAGTGGAATGTACATTGAATGCCTTAAACGATCGATGTGTCTTGTAGTTCTAAACTTTACATAAATATAATTTCATTAAATTAACAATTCAATTTACCTTGATGCCCTTGACAATTAACTTATTTATTAAATTTAATTATGATATGTTTATAGTTTCATGTCATCATTAGCCACTACATTTAAATTGAACAATAGCATACTTTATCATTTCAATACCCATAGTCCCACACGAGTGTATACATAATGATATATTTTTATTTCTATATTTTTATTTAATATTATATGTCTATTCATTTCCTACATATACGAAGTTTGAACGTGTAATACATTGAGGTAAAATTTTGGGTTGATTTAATTGGCCTTTCTTTTTGGCGTGCCTATTTTACTATATGAGAAATTCCTTGATTCACGTAGACAAACTTTTAATTAAATAAATAACTTTATTGATATGTGTAAATACTAATAAATTTCATCGACTAGAATAATAAAAAATAAAAAAAAAATGTATTCTACCTCCAATTTGGTGTCTTTACAATTATTGGACATATATGTTATGATTTCCTATAGTAATTATTTTAAATGTTTACTTACTAGAAAATTTTTCAGACTATCCAAACATGCTTAAGTGGTTTGTATGCTTGTAGATGAGAAATTCATGAGCATTTCAAATTGCTGGTCAATGGTGTACATGCGATCTCCAAGTACAAGTCTTGTGGTTTATAACTCATTGTAATGCACATTATTAGAATTTCTTTTCTACTCATCATTACATGATTTAATCCTTTGTAATTTCTTGTTTTGCATCTGAGATGTCCGCCAATTAGTATGATTTTGCATCTCATTGTAGTGGAAAGATGGACACACAAATTAGTTTCAAAGTATCTGAAATTTAAATTAGTTTCTTCAATTGTGTGAGTTTAAGATGCACTTGAAATTTAAAGTATTATCTTCATTTGTGTGAATCTAAAATACACTAATGGAGTTTATTGTCGCTTCTTTTCAGTAATTGATAAATGCTAAATTGGTATTCAAGATGAAAATAAAATATAAGTATAGTAATAATAACATCAAATGGTGAGCTTGGAGATTTTTTCTTAATCAATGGTAATGAACTAGGACATTTGGCACGTTGAACAGTAGCTAGCTTAGGACATCTCCACTTGCAAAGTAAACTCATGACGATTTCTTGTAAGTAAACTGCCTTGTTTTCACGCATATGTTATATGGTTAAATGTATAAATGTGTTATCTTATTTGTCTTTATGTTAACATGATATTTGATTATTATGTTTTATGTTGTTATTGTTTCTCATTACATATATATATACATGTCAATGCATCCGTAAGCATACATAAAGTTTCAAGAAATAAAAGTTTCCAAATGTCAATGAGTAATGAAATTCTTTTAAAGATATGTATCCCAAAAGTCTTGTTACGATGTGTGTGTATATGTCATGAAAGGTGTGAGTGGGAAATGGGGCGTGGGGGACCAACAAATCCGATCAATGTTCAATGATAATATTAATGCTAACCATTTTGCGGTACTATTTGTAGGACTCGATCGGGTTCCAAATAATAATTGTCCACTACATTCTATTTGGCTAAGTGATACACCAAGTGAGCTCACGACATTAATGTTAAGTTTTTAAAGAAATGAAAGAAAGGAGGGTACATAATGAAAAACACTTTTTATTTTAAAGTAATTCGTAGGCATATCATAAGCATGCATTATATGCATGAGGTTTGCTTACTAAGCATTAGCTCATCCCATGTTATCACTTCCTATTTTGATATGATGGAAGCAAGATGATTCGAGATGACGATTTGTCGTGACACAAACTCTGTACTATCATATTTAAATGTTAAATTCATTTTTGTAATTAAAGTTAACATTCGATTTAATTGTTCTATATTTTATTATGGACGACTTATTTTAAAACAATAAGTCATTGATATTTATTACGTCAAAGAAAAATGTAATCATTTCAGTATTTATGAATTTGAGAGAAAGTTAAATGATAATATATCCAAATTTAGGTATCTAAATTTGGGGATGCTATATTAACCCAAGGGAGCACTATAATGCTATCACATTAGAGAGTGGAAAAAAGCTTGAACAGGGCAAGCCTACAGAGGTTGTGGTTCCTACACCTGCTTCAAATCATATTGATGAAGAATTGGTTGAAGAATAGAAAATTAAGGTAGAGGTGACAAAGAATAACTTTCGGCCTAACTCAATATTATTCCCAAATAATCTCAATATTATTCCCAAATAATCCTCCCATTTTGAAGCGAACTGTCTTATCCACAGAGGTTCTTGAAGAATAAATTTGATGAGAAGTTTGCCAATTTTTTGGAAATCTTCAAGAAGATTCACATCAATATTCCTTTCGCTGATGCTTTGGTACAAATGTCAAATCATGCCATTTTTTTTAAGGAAGTGATGTCAAAGAAAAGAAAGCCAGTGGAATTTTGAGACAGTTAAGTTGACAAAAGAATGTAGTGTCATTCTCTAGAAGAAGTTTCATTAGAAACTAAAAGATTCAGGTAGTTTCATTATTTCTTGCACAATTGACACTTCTTTTGAAAATTCATTGTGTGACCGGGAGCTAGCATCAATTTGATACAACTATGTGAAAAAATTGGGCCTTTGAGAAGTGAAACTAATCACAATCACTGTGCAACTAGCTAATAGATCCATCACATACCCCAGAGAGATCATTGAAAATGTGTTGGTTATAGATGACAAGTTTATTTTCCAGGTGTACTTTGTGGTTTTGGATATGGAAAAAGATCAAGAATTACCATTAATTCTTGGTCGGCCAATCTTGGCGACTGGGAGAGCTCTGATTGATATCCAATGATGAAAATTGACACTGTGGGCTATGAAGAGCAAGTCATGTTCAACATTTATCAAATGAAGAAATCCTCAGAAAAAGTCAACACTTGCCACACAATTCAATCAATTGACGTAGTGGAGGGTAAAAATATCAAAAGAGAATTGTTCTATGACCCTCTAGATCAATACATGGCAACCAGTTACTCAAAGATTGATACAACTGCTACTGGAAGCTACACAAAGACCAAGGAAGTGGTGGATTTCATCTTAACTCAAAAAGCCAATCCACCTGATAGAAAGAAAAACTACATTGAAGAATCTTTAAAACCTCCCAACATTTTCAAATTTAAAAAGGTTTTGGAGGCTATACCGGAGTTGAAGCCACTTCATAATCCTAGTGGTCATACTATATTGAAAAAGAGTTCAAAGCCAAGGAACAAGTTCGAAAACATGAAGGAAATGCCTCATGAATATCCTACTTAAGGCAATCTAACAATGCCAAGCTATGAAATTAGAGAAGCGCATTTTGGGAGGAAACCCGAGCTTTTTATATTTATATCTCTTACCTTTAGATATTAATTTATATTTTAATTAGTAGTTTATTAATGACTTAGCTTTTCTCATAGGAAATCTCAAGTTTGGGGAAAAAAGCTAGCGTCAGAACCCATCATCCCATCACCATGATGCCAATAGCAATGAAAACAACTAATATTTTCAATCAGGGAAGTCCTCTTCCGTTTTCTCTAATTTCACATTGGGGAAAATGTTTAATTTAAGTTTGGGTGTTGAAATATTATTTGTCTCATTGCTTAGTTATTTTTATGTGAATTTTTTTACCGTGTGTTAAAAATAATTGCATACTTGCGAGAGTTAGATAGTGTTGCAGGCCATGATGTATATAATTGAGAGCACGTGTTAGTTTATGGATTGTAATGGTGTTAACTCTTTTGGTTAATTTTTTTGGCCTATTCATGTGAAACATGAAATTAAATATGCATGTGAATTAATTGTAGCGTTGTACATGAATATGTTGATTCATACTTATAGGTTGAAATAGGGAACTTAGATATTCGATCCTATAACCTATTTCCATACATGTTGAAAAAAGATGTTGGTATGAAGTGTTGTTAACTTTCAAGTATAAGCTAGGTAATGACAGCACGCTAATGATCTAACCCTTTTATTTTTGAGTTTTTTGTAATAAATAAAAAAAAAAAAAGAGCATTGCACTTGTTGACTCTATGCCTCACGGTGACACATTTTGACTTGAGTTAGTAAGTCCGTTGGGGTATTTCGAAACTCGTTACCCTTTGCCTAAAAAGTTGGGAAACTATCGACTAAAAGCTTATTATATGGATCAAGAACTGAAAAAAGGGTAAGGATAATCTTAAGCTATAAAGACAATATCAAAATATGCAATTAAATGTGCAATAGTGACTAAATTTTAAGGGCTTAGATAACTAGTAGGTTTGAAATTCTTAGTATGAGCTTGATTGCCAAAACACTCAAAGTTGGGAGAATCATCACATGCATAAATTGTTGACTTTACCGGGTAGACTAAACCAAGTTTGAGAGGTGCAAGAAATTAGAAATTGGAAACAAACTTTAGAATGCTCCTTGGGAAGAGAATAAAAGAAAACAAGTTTGAGGTGTAGGTATCATAGGAACGGAGAAATGATAGATTTGACTTTTAAGGTCATGAATTGGATCAACTTATAAATGTACAGCATTGCACTTGATTCTTCACACACACACACACACACACGCGCGCACACACACCCCTTTTGCATTGAATAGGTAAATTGCTTTTGCATCATAATTTTAACGTAGTTCATGAATTTGATATCATGTTTTCATCCCTGAACTAGCTAGTTAAATAAATTTGTTTTAGGTGACTTTGTTTGCTTAATTTTGTTTGTGTGTTTCACTAGTCTTTTTATTTTGTTTTGTATTTGTTCAAGAACTAGCAAAGTATTGAGTTTGGGGTATTTGATAAGTGATTTTCACTCATTGTTTTAATGCCACTAAAAATGATATCTTAGTTGTTTGTGAGCAATTTAGAATGTTCTGATGTGTTTGTTCGTGTTATTTTATAGGTAAGGTAGATAGGTGTAACTGGTGAAAGTTGAAGCTTGAAGGAATCAAAGAGTAAAGGAGAAGAGGAATGGAAAGAAGCATGGTCGAAGAACCAACAAAAGCCAAAAATCAAAGGTGGAAAAGTTGCGCCGCAACACGATGGCTCGGGAAAAAAAAATGGGTAGAGTTATGGCGTTGTAGCTCCATGAGAGCAGAAGAAAACCAGCGTCATGGCACTGCAACACTAAATCTCACATAATAGCGACGCTACAGCACTACAAAGCCAGCGTCGAAGCACCGCTAGGCGAGAAAACGGGTTTTTAAATTGTTGGATTCTTTTGAAGCCTCAATCCTTTCCCAATTTATTCAAGATTTGAGAAGACTATAAATACAACCATGACCACTTTGAAAAGGGGAATTGAAGGGGGGCAACATTCAATAAATCAAGAAAGAAGGCAAATTGAGAAGAAGATTGATTCAACTATCTAAAACTAATAATTTTATTTTTCTTCTCTTCATATTATTTTTTTAATGAATTGTATAGATTTCATTTCTCTTAGCATGAGCTAAATAATTATTTTAGGGATTAATTAGCCAAAACCTAAGGATGTGATATGATTTTGTTTTAATTATTTCAATGAAATTTTCCAAATCCATTTATTTGTGTTGTAGATTTAATGCTTTCAACTAATTGACTACTAATTAAATAATTAGATGCTAGTCAATTCTAGCACTCGAGAGAGGAGAATTTAGGCAAGATCACAATAATAACACAACCTAGTTTTTATAAGTTTTGAGAGAAAGTGTAAAACATATGAAGATTGTTCCATCTAAGAACCACGATCTTAATAAATCTTGATTTTAATTCGGAATAGAGATATTTGAATTAATTTTTAGGATTAATTTTTACCTAACACTCAAGAGAGGGAATAGAATTACATTAGGATTCTTACTTATAAACATTTTTATTATTATTATTCTTACTTATAAACATGGAAAATTGATTAGGGATAACTAGGTATGTGAAAATCATATTTGATAGTTGGGTGAAATCATAACTTAAGCTCTACTATATTGGTTAATTCGTATTACTTGCATTTATTCGTTGAATTTGTTACAATCATCCATAATTTAGATAAAACATTGATTTAAAAAAAAAATCATCTAGATAAAATAGTTGTTATATAATTATAGCACTTAGTATAAAATTGAATATCAATAACTGTGGTTCGACACTCTAACTTCATTCATATATTACAAAATTTGACAACATACACTTGCAATATAATTTACGTTATATAAAACGCATGACAAGCTAATCAAACCTTTTCACACCTCTACAATTTTCCATCCTTTGTCATAGATAAATGAGTTATATGTGGTAGATGAGAAAGAGACTTGCTTGGAAAATAAAAACTTACCCCATTAAAGAAAATGATTTCCTTATTTTTGAAGAAAACATGGTCAGGTGAGGAATTAATGAAATACATTGTTTATGAAAAAAAAAATGTTAATCATATACCAAAAAAATAAGAACTTTGAAGGAAAAATGACATTCTCCATCAACACATTCTAAATGGAAAAAAAATCCTTTCAAACTCATTAGTTTAGGACGAGTCGAGAGCACGCAGAATGACGTGAAATTGCAAAAGGAATATCTGGCAAGATCCCATATTCCCAATTCGCATAAAAAATCACAGTCCATTGGATACTAGAATGAATCCTGCACCATCACAAGTCTTACACCCCCGAAAATAATACGAAGAGGAGATTCTTTAACATCTCAAATTCTCACAGAAGAAATACACAGAAAGAAGAGAGGGAGAGGGAGAGGGAGAGAGAGCATGGGGCTTGAAGGGAAACAGAGGGAAGAAGGAGAGGGAGTAATGGCTACAGATTTTTTCTGGTCATATACAGATGAGCCCCATGCCTCTCGCAGAAGGCAGATCCTCTCTCAGTATCCTCAAATCAAACAACTCTTTGGCCCTGACCCCTTTGCTTTCCTCAAGGTATATATGGAGGAATCTATATACATTCTTCAATTTTCAAATGTGGGTTTTTTCAGATCTGTGCTAAAACTCGTAATGTCGTGTGAAAGATTCACTCTTTTGATAATGTGTTGGATTTTTCTTTTTGAATTATGCATTTATGTTCAATTTCAAAATCAGTAATCACATTCGATCTCATTTAAATGTTGTATTCACCGTTTATTGATGGCATTATCTGATATTATACCTTAAGTGGTGTGCTCAATTCTGCAATAGGGTTTATAGATATTGGGACAACATACCTGGTGAAATGGTTCATCATGCTCTGCTTTGAAAAATAGATAAATAAAAGAAAAAAGAAACAATTTACCTATTAAAATCTTAAATAAGCTTTGTCATTCCTCTTTTCCTTTTGTGAATTGTGATTCAACTCTGCTGTTAGAATAGCATTTGGATGAAGCTTGCATTTATCTTATTGAGGTGCGATAGAATTTCTACTCTTCACCTTTTTCATCAGATTCACCTTTGTAATGATCCAGATTACTAACATAAGTACATTAGCTAAGAAATTATTGACGACTAATGCTAGTCATCTAGAGTCTAGATGATCATGTGTGTGGCACTAAGGTCGCTGCCAAGTTGTTCGATGAAATTTGAATGCATTTTTAGACCTTGGACAATGTGGTACCGATGATCATCTAGACTCATTATTGAAAGCCCCACAGATGAAATTAGTGATTTTATTTTAATGTTTGAAGAAAAGGGAATAATTGCTTGTGACCTTTTTTTCGTTATTTTGTTTGAATGGTTACACATTTTACAATCTTTGATATAATGGGATTAGGAAATTGTTGTATTCTGATCTACATTGTAATGTTAGACTAACTTCTAAGTTCAGTCACAAAAAAATCTTAACAAAGTCAAACTACATTTGAATTTCGAGCTGTGCATAATTTCATTTTAAATTCTTTTATTTCAGATTGCTATGGTGGTTATTCTTCAGATATGGACAGCAACCTATCTCCATAATGCAGGTTGGCTGAAGATATTGATAGTAGCTTATTTTTTTGGATCTTTCCTCAACCACAATCTCTTCTTAGCCATTCATGAGCTAAGCCACAATCTAGCCTTCTCAAAGCCAGTTTACAACCGTTGGCTCGGGATTTTTGCTAACCTTCCCATCGGTGTACCCATGTCTGTAACTTTCCAAAAGTATCATCTTGAGCACCATCGCTTTCAAGGGGTGGACGGAGTTGATATGGATATCCCAACTCTCACTGAAGCCCATCTGGTGAAGAATATCGTTTCTAAATCAATATGGGTTATTCTCCAACTCTTCTTTTATGCTCTCCGACCAATTTTTATCAAACCAAAACCACCGGGAATATGGGAGTTTGTTAATTTAATTGTCCAGCTCGCCCTTGATGCTGTTATGGTACATTTTTGGGGATGGAAGTCATTTGGTTATTTGATACTGTCCACCTTCGTCGGAGGAGGGATGCACCCCATGGCCGGTCACTTCATCTCCGAACATTACGTATTCAAGCCGGATCAAGAAACATATTCTTATTACGGTCCCTTGAATCTTATGACATGGAGCGTAGGATACCACAACGAGCACCACGATTTCCCTAGGATTGCTGGGACCAAACTTCGGAAGGTGAGGGAGATTGCACCGGAGTTTTATGATAATTTGGATTCATATAAATCTTGGAGTCAGGTTATCTACATGTACATAATGGACCGGACGGTTGGACCGTTCAGTCGGATGAAAAGAAATATACGTACCGAGAAATCCGAATAGTTTCATCTCCTCTCGGTATTGAACATGCGAGATACTCATTTTGTTTTCATTGTTTGTGTTGTTTTGCAACATTAATCTGCATGCTGTAGGTTTGGTTTATAGTTTTTATAAACAAGCCTTCAGTTTTTTAGCCATTACTTTTTAGTTCTTTATTTAATATATTATGAGCCTTTGTCTACCTTTATCTGTCTTTTATACTTCAAATCGTAGTGATAATAAAATGGTAACAAACTAAAACATAAAATAAAATAAAGAACACGATCAAAATTCGTTGATTCACGTAGAATAATGAAAATTGACTATCAAGATTTATTGATTCGTGTATCAATTGTGAAAAGTAATTATCGATCAACAAGATGGTTAATTTCAAACAATACAAAAATTGGACCAACAAGAATTGGAACAAATTCAAATTCTATAATTTTCATTCAATAAACCATGGCTTGGTGCACTACTTTTGAAGTTGATTTGTCACAATTCGCATTGAGATTACCGCCCCATGTTCGAGGCTATATAGCGCCTCTAATTGTATATATGGCTGAGGCTTCTAATTATATTTTTGGTGAAGTGTTAGTCCTCGACTCCTTTGTTGAAATGTAAAATAGCCTAAGGGTATTTATGCCTTTTCATTCCTTGTTAGTTAGATATTTCTATAAGTAGGGCTCGTTTCTTTCCTTTTTTGTATGAATTCAGTTGAATCAATTAGGAGATATTTCTTCTTCCCGCATTTACTCTTTCATCAATTTGGATTATTCTCCACAAGTTCAACATGGTATCAGAGCAGGCGGTGCTCGTCAATTAGGTTCTGGAGTTTCTGGATTTTGTTGTTCATTTTTTTTTGATCTGTTATCCTTGTTTCGATCAGATCTGTTGATGGCGAATGATCCCAGTGTTCAGGCGGAAGTTCAGAGTAAGTATGATCAGGCGAATGCATTTTCTGAATCATCAGTTGAAGAGGTAGCTAGAGGAGACGTGATTGCTATGGTTAATCGCCTAATGAACGATCCTAGCAGCCCATTCTATCTTCACTACGGAGATAATACTGGAATGCAGCTGATTTCTATTACTCTTACTGAGGAGAACTATGCAACATGGAGTCAAGCAGCAACCATGGCACTTAGTGTCAAAAATAAGGAAGGTTTTGTTGATGGAACTATTGTTAAACCTTCGGATGATGATCCTTTGTTTACTGCATGGAGGAGATGCAATCATGTTGTCTCTTCCTGGATTATTAATTCAATACCTAAGGAACTTTATCCTAGTGTGATGCACAAGGATTCGGCGAGAGACATTTGGATTGAATTGCGTGATTGGTATAGTCATGGCAATGGACCGCGGATCTATGAATTGAAGAAGGAAATTACTTCGATTTCTCAGTCAAATAACTCAGTGAATTCTTATTTCAATAGGCTGAAATGATTGTGGGAAGAATTAGAGAATTATAGGCCGAGTGGTGAAAATACTGATTATAAACGTGAGGATCAAATTATGCAATTCCTCATGGGTTTGGACGAACACTTTGCTGGTGTTAGAGGTCAGATTCTGATAATGGATCATTTACCCTCGTTAAATAAAGTGTTTTCTCTTGTCTTACAAGATGAGAAACAAAAGGAAATTGTTGCTGGTAGGAAAACTACACAGGATGCTGCTGCGTTTGTTGGCAAGGTGGTTCAGAAATCATTTAATCAAAGGCTGAATTTCATTAATCAGAAAAGGGAGAAACCTGTGTGCAGTCACTGTGGTTTGCCTGGACATATCAAAGGCAAATGCTATAAACTGATTGGCTATCTTCCTAATCACATGAGTAGTTATTCCCCTAATTTCAGATCTAGTAGGGAAAGGTCTCCAGTGGTTAATGTTGTAGGACATGTTCATCGTGGTCAAACATCTACTGATGAAATATCAGGAATTGCGAATTCTATTTCACAGCTTACTATTACTCCTGATCAATGCCAGAAGATTTTATCCATGTTGATGCCTCAGTTGCAAAGTCAATTTGTTCAAAATCAACAGCCTCAGGACATGAATGTATCTTCACCTACTGATCCTAATGCGTATGCTTGCTCAGGTAATCAGAATAAAAATTCATCAGTAGCAGATAAGTGGATTTTAGACACTGGTGCTTCAGAACATATGGTGTCTTCTATAAAACAATTGGCTGCTGTAACTGGTGTGGTTGGTACTTCTGTAAGGTTGCCTAATGGTGACAGTGTAGCTGTTACTCATATTGGAAGCATGATGTTATCTCCTACATTATGCCTCAGCAATGTGCTTGTTGTGCCTTTTTTCAAATTCAATTTAATATCTGTTAGCAAGTTAACACTGGAACATAAATGTTGCCTAATGTTTTTCCGTGATTCTTGTTTTATTCAGGATCTTTCAACGTGGAAGATGATTGGAGTGGGCAACCTTGAGGGTGGACTATACCATTTCCATCAATCCAAGCCTCAAATCAAAGTTCAGCCTTCATTCCATCATCAACTCAAATCTGATTCTGCTATTCCTAATGTTGCTTTCAATTCTAGTTTTCCTTTTGATTGTAATAAATATGTTCCTGTTTGTAATACTATTGATGGCTCTAATATCAAAATGAACATTGATATCTGGCATTGTCAATTAGGACATTTAGCTGCCTCCAAACTTTCCTTTTTACACAAGTCTATACCTCAAATCGATGTTAATAAGGAAATACACTGTACTGTATGCCCTTTAGCCAAACAGCACCGTTTACCATTTCCCAACAGTGAAACAAAAACCTCACAAAAATTTGAAATCATACATTGCGACATTTGGGGGCCTTATTCGGTTCCCTCCTTGGATGGCTCTGAATATTTCTTAACTATAGTTGATTACTATAGTAGAATGACCTGGACTTACCTTATGAGAAACAAATCTCAAGTTAAAACTCTTATTCAGGCCTTCTATCATCTTGTTCAAAGCCATTTTCATTGCAATATAGGGACCATCAGATCTGATAATGGTCTGGAATTCAAAATCCCTGAATTCTACTTCTGTAAAGGTATTATTCATCAACGTACTTGTGTTGAAACACCCCAACAAAATGGGGTAGTTGAAAGAAAACATCAACACTTGCTCAACATAGCTCGAGCTCTCAGATTTCAAGCCAACTTACCAAAACGATTCTGGGGAGATTGTATCCTCACAGCCACACACATCATCAACAGAATACCTGCCACACAGCCTCAGAATAAATCCCCATATGAAATGATGTTTCAGGTTGTACCTTCTTATAACCATCTCAAGGTTTTTGGGTCACTTTGCTATGCTTCTACTCTAAAAAGGAATAGAACCAAGTTCGATCCAAGAGTTGTTCCTTGTATTTTTCTTGGCTATCCATTTGGCATGAAAGCCTATAAACTCCTCAACCTTCATACCAATGCTGTCTTTGTCTCAAGAGATGTCTCATTCTTTGAGAACGTTTTTCCTTTTCATCATCCTACTTTTCTTGCTTCCTTATCCAAATCAAATTCTACCATTTCCACTCATTTTCCCCTATTTCCTGCTTGTTCTCAGTCACATATTGATGCTTTTCCTTTCAACTCTACTTTCACTACTATCAATACATCAGCACATCAAGATTCTCCTCTTCAGAATTCTTCCACTCTTGATGTTCATTCTTCTGATGATTCCATTCAACCGTCATTACCTCTGATTTCCCCCAACATCACACCTAAAAATCATACTTCACCTCAGCCTGTTATTACTAGAAAATCTGCTAGACCTAAATGTGCTCCTTCTTACTTAAAGGACTATCATTGTAGTCTCATTCCTCAGGTGCCTATCTCTACTTCAGATTTCATGAAGGAAGGTTCTGAGTCTAATAAGAAGTATCCCATTGAGGCCTATTTGGGGTATGATATGCTGTCTTCTACTCACAGGAGTTATGCCTTGGCTCTATCTACTATTTTTTAGCCTAGGACTTACACTGAGGCTTCACAATATCCAGCTTGGATTGAAGCAATGGATGATGAATATAATGCCTTAATATCCAATAATACCTGGGATGTCACTGAGCTTCCTGATCATAAAACCCAAGTTGACTGCAAATGGGTTTTCAAAGTTAAGATGAAATCTGATGGTACTGAAGATAGGAAAAAGGCGCATTTGGTTGCCAAATGCTTTACCCAACAGGCTGGGTCGGACTATGAAGAAACTTTCTCTCCAATTGCCAAGTTAGTAACTGTGAAAACCTTCTTGGCAGTGGCTGCTTCCAAAAATTGGCATCTTCATCAGCTAGATATCAATAATGCCTTTTTACATGGAGAATAAAATGAGGAGGTTTATATGCGTATGCCCTCAGGTTACGAGCAGCAAGGGGAGCAAGGAAAACCGTTAGTTTGCAAGCTAAACAAATCAATTTATGGTTTGAAGCAAGCTTCGAGAAAATGGAACATGAAACTGACTTCTTACATTCTGTCACAAGATTTCAGGCAGTCAAGGTCTGATCATTCTTTGTTTAGCAGGGTCAATGGCTGCTCGTTTACAGTTCTTTTGATATACGTAGATGATATAATAATTGGGGAAAACGACTTATCCCACATCAAACAGTTTAAAGATGAACTGAATCAGAAGTTCAAGCTGAAGGATCTAGGAATTCTAAAATATTTCCTGGGACTTGAGGTTGCACAAAGCTCAATAGGAATAAGCATTTGTCAAAGAAAGTATACTTTAGATGTATTGGCAGATGTTGGCTACCTTGGGGCAATGCCTTCAAATAGTCCTTTGCCTTGCAATTTGAAGTTGAAGAAAGATGGG
The DNA here is from genome assembly GCA_019097785.1 of Fraxinus excelsior. Classification (NCBI taxonomy): domain Eukaryota; kingdom Viridiplantae; phylum Streptophyta; class Magnoliopsida; order Lamiales; family Oleaceae; genus Fraxinus; species Fraxinus excelsior. The sequence continues at coordinate 30,036,511 of CM032625.1, read as the reverse complement.
GGGGATGTCATAGTTGATCCGAATGTTTACAGGAGGCTGATTGGGAGAATTCTATATCTCACTATAACCAGGCTAGATTTGTCTTATGCTGTTCAAGTTCTGAGCCAGTTTCTTCAGTCACCTAGACAACCACATCTAGAGGCAGCACATCACGTTTTAAGATACCTGAAAAGCACACCAAGGCAGGGTCTATTCTTCTCCAGAAAATCTAATCTTCAGCTTAAAGAATTGTGTGATGCTGACTGGGCAGCATGTTCTGATACAAGGAGGTCGATTACCAGCTATTGTATTTTCTTGGGAGATTCCTTAGTGTCGTGGAGGTCGAAAAAACAGCATACTATTTCCAGATCTTCGGCAGAAGCTGAGTATAGATCAATTGCAGCTGCAGTGTGTGAATTTATCTGGCTGAAAAAAAAATTTGAACGATCTAGGTGTGGTTCATTCCAGGCCTGCTTTGCTGTTTTGCGATAATCAGGCTGCAATACATATTGCAAGCAATCTCGTCTTTCACGAAAGGACCAAACATATAGAAATTGATTGTCACTTGGTAAGGGATAGAGTTCAAGCCAATGTATTATCCCAGGATGTCTATGTAAAAATGGGGATTTCCACCAGCCAACTAAAAATGGTCAAGACCCCGCTCTAAGGATTCGAGGAAGGAACAATAATTTCGGAAGGAATTGCTGACCTTCCCCTAACTTTGGGTTCAGACCAGAAACAGGTAACAGAGATAACACCTTTCCACGTCGTTCGGATGCCCATACCATACAACACCATTCTTGGAAGACCTTTACTCAATAAGGTTAGGGCCATTGTGTCCACTTTTTACCTCGCTATGAAATTCCCAATGAGTCTGGCATAGGGGTTGTGCATGGAGATCAAACAATAGCAAGGAAGTGTTATATCTCAAGTATTCAAGGGTTGAACACTAGCGTCATGCAAATATCCAAGCTCGAGCATCACAATAGACTTGCTCCAGTGGAAGATTTGGTAGAGCTCGAGCACAATAAAAAAGTGACCATTGGTCGGGGTCTTGATGCCGCTCTTAGGGAAGAACTAATCAAGTGTTTGTCCTGCAACATTGATCTATTCGCCTGGAAGGTGGAGGACATGCCAGCATAGACCCCGATGTCGTGGTCCATAAACTGAACGTAAGGCCTAATGCTAGACCAGTAAAATAAAGGAAGAGGCAATTTACGTTGGAGAGGTGGGAGGTAATACGTGAGGAGATCAACAAGCTTGTCAATGCTCAGTTCATTAGGGAAGTCCAATATCTAGATTGGCTTGCCAACGTCGTCCTTGTCAAGAAGGATAATGGCAAGTGGAGGGTATGTATTGATTTCACAGACCTCAACAAGGCATGCTAAAAGACAGTTATCCTCTATCTCGGATTGACACAACAAGGCATGCCAAAAGATAGTTATCCTCTATCTCGGATTGACAATTTGGTGGACAGCACCTCGGGTCACAAGTTGTATAGCTTTCTTGATGCTTTATCGGGCTATCACCAGATTCTTATAGCTGAAGAAGATCAAGAAAAGATGTCATTCATAGCTGACTCTGACATCTACTGTTACAAGATTATACCTTTTGGCTTAAAGAATGCAGGGACAACATATCATAGGCTCATCAACAAAGTCCTCGCTGACTTGATAGGGAATAACATTGAGGCCTATGTCGATGACATGGTGGTCAAAAGTAAGCAAGAGAATGAGCATATCACCGATCTAGATGAGTTTTTTCGTACTCTCCGAAGATACAAGGTGAAGTTAAACCCAGCCAAGTGTGCTTTTGGGTTGGCATCAGGAAAAACCTTGGGTTTCATGATCACTCACAGGGGAATTGAGGACAATCCAGACAAGATAAGGGCTTTAATATCCATGGAATCACCTAGAAGCAAGAAGAAGGTCCAGAAGTTGACTGGTCGGGCTACTGCTTTGAATATGTTCATATCTAGAGCAGTGACAAGTGTTTTCCGTTCTTCAAAGTCCTAAGAGGCAATCAGAACTTCAATTGGAACGAGGATTGTGAGAGAGCTCTCCATGAACTCAAACAGACGTTGGCTACCTCTCTAGTACTCACAAAACCTGAGTCTGGGGACACGCTGTACTTGTACATGGCCGTATCTCAGAATGCTGTGAGCGAAGTACTGGTGAAAGAGGTGAACAAGGCTCAACAGCCCATCTACTATGTGAGCAAGGTATTGTTGGATGCAGAGATAAGGTATACGCTGGTAGAGCAGCTTGCCCTGGCACTGGTGGTGGCAGCTCGAAAATTACATCAATATTTTCAGTCACACCCAATTGTTGTGCTTACGGATCAGCCACTCAGACATATACTTCAAAAGCCAGATGTTTCAGGAAGATTGTTGAAGTGGGCGATTGAGCTTGGTGAATTTGATATAGAATTCAAACCCCGACCTTCTATCAAGGGACAAGTCCTAGCAGATTTCATCGCAGAGCTCACCCTGAGGCCTCAGAAGCTAATAAGTACATTTTATACACTTATTCGGGCTCCAAATTATGACATTTTGTCGTTCTTTTAATGAGATTATAGCATAATTTATGATATAATATGTTATTAGGTGAAACTCGATGGAAGATGAAAAATTGGAAAAAAGAATGCAAAACTGGCGAAAAGAGGAAAGATCCAAAGTTTGGGGAGTGAAGTGCAAATGCTCAAAAGTTGTGTAGAACCTCATGATGAAGATTCGAGAGTACTAGGAGTCAATTTGATAAAGGAAGACGTTAAAGGGATAAAATATCTTTAAAATATGATCACACATCAATTTAGGATGGAAAGAGTTATGCATCGGTTTTTAGACTCATGTTGTGATCCATATTTGACATAACAAATGATCGAATTTGAAGACAATTTCTAAAGAAGAGTTGTACCCTTTGAATTAGCTTTCCAACGCATCTTGAATTACTTCAATCTAATATTGGGAGAGAAAGTTATGATAAAAATACTAAAGAGGACGCAGAATGACAGCAAGGCAGTGCGAGCACCCAGGCGCCCAATTGCTGAAATTAACAGATTTGCAGCGCCCAGGCGCTGCGCGCCGCCATATATTTTAGGTTTTTATTGTTTGGACCGTGAAAACTCCACAAAAAGACTTCAAATTGACCAAAAACATGTAGAGAAGTATAAATAGACCTAAAGAGACATTGAGTGGGGGGTTCCCACACATTGAAAAGCGGGTTCCACTTTAAGAGCACAATTAAAAAGAAGGAAAAAATCAAGGGATTCAAGATCAAAGCAAAGATTGGAAGAAGAAGAAGAAGACATTGGTGCAAGAGTTTATTCTTTTCCATATCCTTATTCCAATAATCTGGTGATATATTCAAGTTTATTTATTTGCTTTTCTTCTTACATTATGAGTAGTTAAACTCTTTATTAGGGCAAACAATGTAATCTATTGAGACATTTAGTTGTTTAATTTAATAATTCTGTGTTTTATTCTTCCATGTGTTGATTTTATTATGATTGCAATGCATTGAATTACTTGATCAATAATTTGATGATCCATTGAGTTTCTTACGAATCGAGAGGTGAGTTTGAGATTTAGAACGTGTAATAAAATCCAATAACAAAGTATAACATGTAGAGATACCTAGACCTAGTATTGCGGTCGTTATATGAATTTCTAGTGCCATAACTCGTTTAATTAAGGGTAATTCGCATAGAGATATGGAATTGAATTAGTTAAATAGACTCAATGAGAACTCGAGAGGGGTAAATTGAATACAGTAGGAGAATTCGACTGAACACTACATTAGGCTAGAATTTTGAGTTGGGAACTAAGGTGATCATTAGATGAAATTATTTGACCCTAATATATCTTACATACATGAATCTTTGACTAATTTGTATTTGTTATTTCATCATAATTTTCATTTGTTTTAGGCAGTTAGTTCATTTTAATATTCACAACTATCACAATCCTTTATTTGTTTGTCTTTTATCAAATAGGAGTTAGAAAAAGTAGATTAAGTCTAAAGTATAGTTCTCGTAGGAACAATAATCCGGACTCTTAGGTCCACTATATTACTTGTTACAATATCGTACACTTGCGATATAAAAAATTCGAACAAGTTTTTGGCGCTATTGCCGAAAACTATTTACTTTTAGTCTTAATTTATTTTATTTTTTTTACTGTTATTTGATATGATTTGTTTTTTCTATTGTAGTATTTTTTTGTTTTTGTTTTTGTTTTTCAGGATATAAAAAAAGATTCAAAAAATAGCAGGATAAAAGATGACCGTGACTCTTTTCGATAATATGCTCGTATGTGACTTCATAATAAGGCAACAACAATTGGCAGCTCAAAGAATTGCTGAGGGAGATATGCTTGTGGGAGATTTCATCATAGGACAGAGAATACAAGAACTAAAAGTAGAATGTGTAATTGATGAAATTGTCCTGAGGAACTTGCATGTTTCATTAGTTCTCTCACAAAATTTTGACATGGGTGATTTGCCAGTGATATTGTTTCTTCCATGGCTTATTAAAGAACATCAATTAATGGAATCAGATCCACCAGACTTCAACCAAATACAATAAGAGGAAGAGATTTTTCATGAAGATGTCATTGTTTCTTTGCCAAAAATTTCGATCGTGGACGTTGAACTTGAGAAAACTTCAATCAAATAAGAGGAGCATGAAAAGATAGAGAAATTAATCACAATGGATGAAAAAGAACTTGTAGCATTCAATGAAGATGAAATCATTAACTTGATTGTTAGCCCAAAAATGGATTTTGTGATTAAACCTTATGAGGAGATTGAAGTGTATATTGTTGAATTCGGAATGGGTAATGGATAAATGTCAAATTACATGGAGAAGAACAAGGCTAAAATTTGGAAAGAAGTTGCAATATGGAACAAAGTGAAATTGAGCAAGCTAAGCAAAACATCCAAAGCCATCTTCAAAGTGCCATTAAACACATGACAAAAAGTCAAGCTAATGACTCTAAAGAAGTGCTTCTTGGGAGACAATCTAAGCTTATTTATTTATTCTATTTTTTTTTTGTTTTAGGATAATTTAGTTTATTTTAAATTTATTTGGGACTCATCATCCGTACATTGTTTCTCTTTAAGTTTTCAATATGTTAGTTGGTTTATTAGATGTTAGAGCTAAGTAACACTTGTTCTAATTTTTTTTATCTTAATGCTTTATTTATTTTCAGGAACATGACGTCGCAGAACATGTAAACCATTATTTACCAAGGAGCCAACAGGAGCAATAAGAAAGCTAGCCATTGAATTACACGCTATATCAGGGGAGTCTTTTCTTCACTTTCTTCTCCATCCCTTTATATGCGGATTTAGGATTAAAGACATTGAGGACAATGTCTAATTTAAGTTTGGAGGTGGAAAACATGAGTTTTCATTTTTTTGTGTGCTTTTTATTGTTTTAGTTAAAAAAAAAATTTCAAAAAAAATTGATCTTTTTGTGTGAGTTAGTTGGACTGGCTAACAATGATGAATATATTGAATCATGTATTCATCTATGAATGGTAAATAAGTTGCATACTTAGATTAATTTTTTGCTTTTCCATTTGAAATTTTGATACATATTGAGCACATGAATTAAGTTAAGCATTGTGTAGGAATGAGTTGATTTCATAATTGGATAGGTTGAAATAGTGGACCATAAATGCTAAACCCAAAACCACTAAATTTTACATTTTTAGACCAAATTTAGAATAGTTTGGGGGATTTCACTGTTGTAGGAAGATGTTGAGATAAATTGGGATTACATGCGTGAAACTAAAAATATTGTGTGGATTGTCTAAGGTCAATAGTATGCAATTGGGTGAAAATCTCAAGTTAAATGTTGTTTTACTTGAATTGGTATTAAATTAGGGACATTGCACTAATCAAGGTATAACAATGTTTTAGTAGGAAATTTCTCTTTGTAGCCTTTATGATTCGAGCAATTAAGCCTGCAAGGGTCTTTAAAGTCTGGTGCCCTATGGTTATCTGACTTAGGAGTCATTGGCTGAAAGGTTGGTACATGGATCATTTAGAAAGCTTAAGGGAGAGAATGGTTCCAACAAATAAAAAATATTTAAAAAAAGAGTGAAAAAAAAATTGAAAAAAAATCAGAAAAAAAAATATGTGCATGAAACAGAAGACGCACCAAATGCCTTGGTTATGTCCCAAACGCTTATTTGAGAGAATCTAACTTTTGATAAGAGATTGTTAGCATAATTAAGTCCTAGAGATTGAAGCGATCAAACTTAATGGAGAATCCTTGTTTATTGAAATGTTGAACTGCGATTGGTGAAATTTTGTCAAACTAGAGAGGTGAGGATAGTAGAAAATTCAACCTTAGTTCACACACTGGCAAAGAGTCAAAAAAATAAGTTTGGAGGCGTGTGAGTCTTACGAGTGATGAAAGAACATATTTGACCACCGAGGGTCGGGAATTGAAACAACTTATGAATTCATAATGCTATACTTAATTCTTCACACACACATACACACGTTGATTTACATTGGAAAAAGTGAATTTTAATTTTTGTATTGTGATTTTGAAGCTGTGCATAGATTTAATATTATGATTTCAATCCTGAGATAAAAAGTCAAGTTAGCTAGCTAAATCATTTTGCATTGCTTGATTGACTGGCCACCAATTGGGTAATTAGCATTGCATATTCGTTGTTTAATAAGTTATGTTACAATTTTGTTTGAGGACAAACAAATGTTTATGTTTGGAGGTGTTTGATAAGTGCATTTTATACACTTATTCGGGCTCCAAATTATGATATTTTGTCGTTCTTTTAATGAGATTATAGCCTAGTTTATGATATAATATGTTATTAGGTGAAACTCGATGGAAGATGAAAAATTGGAGAAAAGAATGCAAAATTAGCAAAAAAGAGGCAAGATCCAAAGTTTGGGACTGAAGTGCAAATGCTCAAAAGTTGTGTAGAATCTCACGATGAAGATTCGAGAGTACTAGGAGTCAAATGGATTAAGGAAGACGTCAAAGGGATAAAATATCGTTAAAATGTGATCACACATCAATTTAGGATTGAAAGAGTTATGCGTCGGTTTTTAGACTCATGTTGTGATCCATATTTGACATAGCAAATGATTGAATTTGGAGACAATTTCTAAAGAACATTGTAGCCCTTTGAGTTAGCTTTCTAACGTATCTTGAATTACCTTAATCGGATATAGGGAGAGGAAGTTATGATAAAAATACTTAAGATGATGCAGAATGACAGCAATGCAGCGCGAGCGCCCAGGCGCTACCTACCTAGCATCCAGGTGCCCGAATGCTGAAAATTAACAGATTTGCAGTGCCCAGACGTTGCGCGCTGCTACAAATTTTAGGTTTTTATTGTTTAGACCGTGAAAACTCCACAAAAAGACTTCAAATTGGCCAAAAACACGTAGAGAAGTATAAATAGACCTAAGGAAACATTGAGTGGGGGGGTTCCCACACTTTGAAAAGAGGGTTCCACATTAAGAGCACAATTAAAAAGGAGGAAAACATCAAGGGATTCAAGATCAAAGTAAATATTGGAAGAAGAAGAAGATCTTGGTGCAATAGTTTATTCTTTTCCATATCTTTATTCTAATAATCCGGTGATGTATTCAAGTTTATTTATTTGTTTTTCTTCTTACATTATGAGTATCTAAACTCCTTATTAGGGCAAACAATATAATCTATTCAGACATTTAGTTCTTTAATTCAATAATTATGTGTTTTATTCTTCCATGTGTTAATTTTATTATGAATGCAATGCATTGAATTACTTGATCAATAATTTGATGATCCATTGAGTTTCTTACGAATCAAAATGTGAGTTTGAGATTTAGAACGTGTAATAAAATCCGGTAACGAAGTATAACATGTAGAGATACCTAGACCTAGTACTGCGGTCGTTATATGAATTTCTAGTGCCATAACTCGTTTAATTAAGGGTAATTCGCATAGAGATATGTAATTGAATTAGTTAAATAGGCTCAATGAGAACTCAAGAGGGATAAATTGAATACCGTAGGAGAATTCGACCGAACACTACATTAGGCTAGAATCTTAAGTTGGGAACTAAGGTGATCATTAGATGAAATTAGTTTGCCCTAATATATCTTACATACATGAATCTTTGATCCATTTGTATTTGTTATTTCATTATAATTTTCATTTGTTTTAGGCAGTTAGTTCATTTTAATATTCACAACTATCACAATCTTTTATTTGTTTATCTTTTATCAAATAGGAGTTAGGAAAAGTAGATTAAGTCTAAAGTAGAGTCATTATGGAAACGATAATTCGGACTCTTAGGTCCACTATATTACTTATTACGATATCGTACACTTGCGATATAAAAATCGGAACAAGGGCCAGGAGAGAGCCCTACCACTATGGCATATATATAGGAAATATTTGTTGATAGAGCATCCATCTCCTTGGGCTCGGGTGCATGGGTCATCATCAGTAGTCCGGACAAACTAACTGAAATTCAATGTGCACTCATGTTCGAATTTGAAGCTACCAACAATGAAGCGGAATATGAGGATGTGGTCATTGCTCTTGAACTTGCCAATAGCTTGGGGATTGAACACGTCATGCTCGTTAGCGATTCACAACTTGTGGTAGGGCAGATTGAAAGGGCATTCGAAAGAAAGGACGAAAAGATGAGCATGTACTGTCTAAAAGTACATGATCTACGAAAAATGTTCAAGGATTGTAAAATTCTAGAGATTGCCTGGGATGATAATGGAAAGGCAGATGCGTTGTCGAGACTTGTGTTCATGAGAGTAGATGGTCTTGACAAGGCAGTCCACATCAAAATCGTGATAGAGCCGAGTATTAATCAAGAACTAGCAATCATGGACATCAATAATGAGCCCTCTTGGATGGACCCCATAGTTGAATTTATAACAAAAGAAAAACTCCTCGAGGATCCAAATGAAGCTAGGAGCATCCGATCTAGAGTACTTGGTACTACATGATCCAAGGAGTCCTCTTTCGTGAGAGCTTTACACTTTCATACCTCAGATGCCTCAAACCCTTAGAATCTAGAAATCATCAAGGAGCACGGGCACTCGCTTTCAAACTTATATGGTACGGGTACTATTGGCCGACCATGAAGAAAGATGCCACGGACTATGTGAAAAAATGTAATAAGTGTCAAAGGTTCGGTAACTTCATCCATGCCCTCGCTGAAGAACTCACACCTATACATTGTTCGGCTCCCTTCGAGCAATTTGGGGTCGATATCCTCGGGCCCTTTCCAATAGCAAGAGGACAGTTGAAGTTTGTGGCTATAGCTGTTGAGTACTTCACAAAGTGGACAGAAGCAGAGCCCCTGGTAACAATCTCAGAGCCCAAGCTAAGGTCTTTCACCTGGAAGTCTATCATATGTAAGTTCGGGTTGCCGAAGGTGCTCATCAGTGACAATGAAAGACAGTTTGATAATACATATTTCAAGAACTTCTGCACGAACCTTGGGATAGACCATCGTCTCACCTCGGTAGTACATCCTCAGAGCAATGGTTTGGCTGAAGTGACCAATAGGATTTTATTGCAAGACCTTCACACGAGGATTGAATGTGCACATGGTAACTGGCCTAACAAGTTACCCTTCATACCATGGACTTACAGGACTTCGCACAAGATAACGACAGGGGAGACCCCATTCATGCTGGCCTTTGGGTTGGAGGCCACTATACCTGTTGAAATTAACCTACCATCATTGAGGCATTTGGAGCATGACGCCGGAGAGCGCACCACTGAACATCTCGACCTGTTGGAGAAAGTACGAGAACAGGCCGCACTACGAGTTGCCTCCTATCAAAACAGAACGGGTAAGTACTTTAATAGAAAAGTCAGCCCCCAAAGATTCAGGATGGGAGACCTGGTACTCAGAAAGGCCGAGGATGCCGATCATGTCCCAGGAAAACTCAGACCAGCCTGGGAAGGACCCTATCAAGTCATTCAACAAGTTCGAAGTGGAGCATATAGCTTGAAAGATATGTCGGGAAGACCATTCCCAAGGCCATGGAACCTCAAGGTCTATAACAAGTAAAAGTCATGACCTTGTTCACTTTATTACAAGTATTGGTTTACTTTTATTCATTTTTTGGTTTGCATGACCTATGTATTTTCTTTTGTTTTCCTATTAGTTTGGTTTTTTCATCGGGCTTGCACACCCCGCGCATGGTTACTTTCGATAGTACATTCTTATAGGCCCGTGAGCCCATTCTTGTTTCAGAACATAGCAAAGTTTATATGAAGTAACCGTTGGGAGTGTCCCAACAAAAAATCTTGTGTTTTCCCAAAGCCGTGTCACGCACAAGCACCTCTAAGACATGCTACGGGCATATCTCCTAAAAGGATCTGCCAAGCGCAGGCACCTTCGAGGCATGCTACGGGCATGATCTCCCAAAAAAAACTTGCCACGCGCAGGCACTTTCGAGACATGCTACGGGCGTGATCTCCCAAAAAGACCTGCCATACGCAGGTACCTTCGAGATATGCTACGGGCATGATCTCCCAAAAAGACCTACCACACGCAGGCAGCTTCGAGACATGCTACGGGCATGATCTCCCAAAAAGACCTGCCACGCTCAGTTACTTCCGAGACATGCTACAGGCATGAGCTCAAAAAAAACCTGTCATGCACAGGCATAACATCAACAAAGCTCGGCATGATCAGGCACCTTACTAAGTTCTCTCGAGCTCGACCAATCTAAAATAAGCCTTGGACAAAAATTCATAAAACTGGTCCTCGAGCTCGAGATTGCGTCACATGTTACATCAAGATCAAATTGGGCCCCAAAAAACCCTTGTAGTCGTCGTGCTCAACACTTTGATAAAAAATAATTATAAATTAAACTATCCTCGAGCTCAGCATAAAATAAAATGAGATATCGTCGAGCATAGGCCTTGACGTTTTATTCACTGAGATATCATCAAGCTCGGCCAACTCACTGAGTTATGGTCGAGCACCGTACGTTATGTTATCATCGAGATCGACTGGTCATCAAAACTAAATAATCTAGTCGTAGAGCATAATTCGTGGGTCTAAAATCGAGCCCTCGTCGAGCAGATCACTCCTAGCCGAACCATGATCGAGCCCAATAACTTAATTAATTGAGTTGTCCTCGAGGTCATTACAAATTCAGTTCATTAAGTAACCAGTCTAGAAGTTTTTATCCTCGAGCTTTTTTGAGTCATCGAACTTCATACAAATTAAAAACTTTCATTCCAAATTTTAATCCTCGAGATCTTAAAGTTCATAAGATTTTACTTTTAAAGTTTTAATCCTCGAGTTTTTATCTATACGTCGAGTTGAATTTACGATAAGTACGTAAATAAAAAGGACGATCAATATAATAGAGGATAAACCATTTACATTAAAGCAAAGAGGTCGAGCAATCGACATTACAAAAAGTAACATAGTTTTAAAACCCTAAGATCGGGCAAATTACATGCGCAAAAAACATTAATCTAAATCAGCCCTGGGGTCATTTATCGAGGTCAGGTTGTCTTCCTCATCATTGTCCCCTTCGATATCGACTACGTCCATTACTTCCTCGGACTCCGAAAGCTCGAGGCCCCCAGTAACATCAGGAATTCCTTTAAGTCCTCGGGCTTAGCCACGGGCCTTGAACTTAAAAATGATCAAGCCTCTTTAAGGGCATGAAAGTATGAGCCCATTGCATACTCATCCCTTAAAGCATTGAATTCCTCGGACACTTTGAAGTCCTTAATGGCCATATCTCGAGCTTCCATTAATTTCATCTCAAAACCTTTTTGAGATCGCTCCATCTCGAGCTTCATCACCTCGGCCTCGTCGCGATAAGTCTCAACCTCATCCCGAGCCTTCCTAAGCTCATCCTTGGCTTCATCGCTCTCCTTGGCAAGAAGGACACGGTCAGCCTCCAGATCAGATATCCTTTTTTCTTGAGCCTTAGCTTCTTCGAGAAGGCCAGCCAGTTGCTAGGACTCATCGATCCCCTTTAAGGAAAGACCTTGAGCAACGCTGAGAGCCTGGAATATTATGAACATAAGATAATCATCAAGATATTAAGATGAACAAAAATGTTCTCAAGGTTACCTTGGTCAGTAGGCTCTCGACCATCTTCATGCCATCATCAAGACCCAACTCTCCTCGATATTTATTTATAATGTTCGGGACCAAATAACAGACCTCATATCCCCTAGGTGTCTAGATCGTTGCGAGATCTCCTCATCCTCAAAATCCACGATAACCAGATGAACTCGAGGGGCGGGGTTCCTTGAGGAGTGCTTTAGGAGGGAGCAGATCTCCCCGTACTCGACGGTGTTACCTGGGCTCTTGAGGATTCACCAGGAACACTTCCTTGATACTCGTACCTCGTGTCCCGAGGTCTTTTCCTTCTTTTTTTCTGACCCAGAGCTCGAGCCTAAGGAGCTTTGCTTTTCTTGTTCACTACGTGACGAAGATCGCTTAGGTCAAACGCTATTTCTACACAATATTCACAAGTTATTAGCCCGAGCACGAGGTAATACGCATAATAAAAATGAAACGCAAAGAATGAAGTCCTACCCTCAAGGCCTTTCAACCCTGTCGATAGAGGATATCGTCCCCGAAGATGTCGTCCATATCGTACACGAGATGCTTAAGATCCTCTAGCATCTGCCTATATCTCTCTAAGGACTCGATATGTGCCTGGCCCTCACAAAAATTCAACGTGTCAGAAAATCCCCACCAAGGATTAAATGGGAGGTCGGTATCTCGAGGTATGACAATGAACCACTTATCATTCCACCCTTTTAAGGAACTAGGCATCCTTGGGATCGTAAACCTTCATCGGGTTGAAAGATAGGAGAAACAAGTAAACTGAGAAAGTTTCTTTAGGTCGAAGACCATCCTACAGAGGTCAACGTATGGGTTAATTCCTAGGTATCTACATGCGATAAAGAAATAAGTTAACATTCTCCACCCATTTGGCACTAACTATCCCGAGCACATATTGTACTCGACCATAAGCGCTAGGAAGAAGGGATGCAGAGGCCACCTAAAACCCCCTTCAAAGAATCCCTAAAAATGATAAACTCCGCATCCCGATCCATTACCATTCTATCCTCTTGCTCGGGCAACCTAATGTCACAACCCGACATAATCCCATATGGGTTGTGCTATGTGTACATTATGGTACACATAGCATTTTCCATCCCATATACCTGAGCACTCGCCACCGCTAGGTGATCCTTAAATCTACAGGATTGGTCGGGATAGGAGAACGGAGATCGGGGTTCCCTAAGCCCGAGGCTGGACACTAATTGGAACGGCCATAGGAATTATCGATCCTGCCTAGCCCTCAGGGGTTGTTCCTGAGGACGATGATGAACTATCGCTACTACTGCTCGACATCCTATCTTAAGTTAAAACTATCTAAATAAACTTAAATGCTCAAGCTCTTACCTTAATACTCGATCTCAAGGAGGACCAGAAGGAGTTACTGAGAGTAAAAAGTGAAAAATAAAAGGGAAATGAGGAATTTATAGCTCCTCGGAGAGGCCAAGAGTCGCCTCCTCAGCCCTTAGATCAGGGCACGTGTCATCCATCCAAGGGTAGAATTTTAACCGTCCTTTTTTACCCAGGGCCGATGTCATTATGATATATGCCCTAGAGCACGTGAGGGCATATGTGGGTACAACACATCATCGAGCATCCTAATGACGTTGCATCCATCCTCGAACCTCGACCATAGTTGCACGGGGGCCAGTGATGTGGTATTATTATGATCGGATAATATAGCTCGAGCCCTTCCAAACCCATAAAGGATACCCTCCATAGCTCGGGGTATGTCTTGTGCTCGAGCTATCACACATGTTTTAAGAGATTTGGTGATAAAGGTACTCGGGATATGTCCTCAAGTATACCCCACCTCATGACGCCGTCGTATCCTCGAGCAGTATCATTCACTCACATACACCAATTTAACCAAGGACTCCACCCCTATCCAATCACCTTAGGCTCAGGGTTCCTAAGTCATAAAGGAGTCCTAAATTAGTTAACACTTCCAAATCAAAAAAGGTTTGAACTCCAAATACTCATCCTTATAACTAATCCAGAAAATAAGGAGATGAGTCTTACTAGAACTGAACTACCTACCACTATAAATACATCATTCTCATTCATTACTCAGGTACGTTTTACATATATTTTTCAGCATATATCTTATCTCTCTATTCTCTCTCTGACTTAAGCATTGGAAAGGCGACGAGGCCAAACCTCGACGCCTATGTTTCAGATACTGAAAAATTTCGTTCGTGCTCGTTCTCAATCATCAAGCTGGGAAATCAGTATATGTGATTTTTTGTATCATTGGTGCCGTCTGTGGGAAACACTACCAAAAGTCATGGTGAATACACGTTCAGGTTTTCCTCTTGCAAGCTCATCCACTCCAAACCAACCACCCATTACGAATCCTCCAGTTCATCAGGAATGAGTCACCAGGAATGCCAGATCCCCGACCAGCATTGGTTCCCGCTAGGGCATTCGAGAAACTTCGTCAACAGGTTGCAACACTGACTCAGCTGCTTAGCCAGAGAAACATTCCCCAAGCTCCGGCACCAGAGACAACGTCGGCCCAACCAGATGGATTCATGAATAACGCTCGAGCTCGGGACGCCCGTGATGCCCATGACAATGGTGGATCGGGGGGCCTCGGATGTTCGCTAAAATAATATACAGCAAGTGCACGGGTCGCGTTCAAGTAATAAAGTGGACTTTTTGAGTCCGGATTGTCGATCCCTCAAGGAATGTTACTTTTGATTACACAACTTAGTCAATTTAAGTTTAGCACTAAAAACAAACACACAATTTTGATTTCATATGTAAGACGAAAGAGAAAATGAATTTGAAAATCAATTAAAATAACTATTATGAAAGAGAAGTAAATTCAGATTATAAATGAGTTAGGATTTACGATGTCACTTAACGTCATTTATTTAATATCGTAATAAACCAACAATGCAAATTACCCAGTTAAGATGTTAGACCCAATTTTCCAAGTTTTGTTAATTACCTCTCTCAAGCGAAATTAACCCTAATTGATTGGCTAACTACTATATCTCTATGTCGATTAAAATCAAACAACCTCATTAAATCAATGTGAAAATACTCAATGGGTCACCTAGAGTTTTGGAGTATATCTCTATCTCATAAAGCAACGTATGGCATTAATTATTTTGGTCCAAGAATGCACAACAATCTCTCAATGATTGCACAAACCACCTAACTCAATCATCTATTGGCCACATACGTGATGAAAATTGAAACACAATAATAAACGCACGATAACTATAGAAATTAAAGCATTAAATGATGAATATTAACATTAATGAAACTTAGGTCAAGTTACACCATAAATCCTAACATTAAACACTTAGCCCATTATAAAATAGAAGCACAAAAAGAAAATAAGGAGAGAACCCATTACAAAATGAAGAAGATAATAGAAAATTCAAGATAATAGAAGAAAACCTTCTATGAGATATATTGGATTCTATGAGATATATTGGATTGAACTCTTGAATATCCTTTCAAACTCCCAAATTTTTGCTAGATATTATCTCCTTCTTCTTGCCTATTCTCCCTTTTGAAATATTCTCCTATATTGCTTGCCCTAGAATTGAAGAGAAAAATGGTATTTAAAGGGCCAAAATCAGCTATGGTGAAATTGCAAAAGAACTCCCGAATTTTATGCGAAATAGGCAAAATTCGCCCAGTCGGAAAGCGGAGCGAGCGCACGGGCATTCTTGGCGAGCGCGCACAGTGTAAAAATTTTAGGCTCGGTATATTAAAAACCCTTCTCGCGCAGGCACCACATTAAGCCTGCGCACGGGCACATGCTTATTTCTTTTTTTTTTCTTCCTTTTGTCTATCTTAGTCCTTCACATAATTGCACTTCAGTCCCTTAACTTTGATCATGTACAATTTGGTCCTCAAGTTTTGATCTTTATATCAATTTTTCCCTCCAAAATTTGCAACCCAAGGTTCTCCAACTTTTTGACTTGTTCACTTTGGTCCCCAACTTCACATTTCTTGTACGCTTTTGGTCCTTTTTTCTTCATTTTGCTTTGTTCTCTATTCTTAGCTGATTTTTGGCCTACAAAGCAAATGTCACACAATTGTGAGTAGAAATTCACTCATTTTAATCAATAATTAGCTTTTTTAGGTATTAAATAAGTGTGCTAAAACACACTTATCATCGGGCATACCACTAGTAGCCCCGGCCTCAAGATTGGTGACTATGGATTCGGTTGAGCTCGCACGGATCATACAAGATGGAATTGCAGCAGGACTCCAATAGAATACCAATGGAGTGATGGGGTTCACCCCCAACACTCTGTTCATATTCATTTTTAAATCATATATCATTCCAAAGCAATAAAAACAAATTCTTTCTACTCTATATTCATTTTTTCCTCTTGTGTTCTTTAGCTTGGGTGGAATTACATCTTGTGCTTTGGTGTAATTCTACAATAAGGCTTGATTACTCTTACAAATCGTTTTTCGAAAACCCTTAAGCATCTCAATAAATTCGGAGATGGGGTTTGAGGATAGCAATCACTCGTTCGAGCCTTCGGTATTCATTTTATCAAGTTTGATCCTGTTTTTGTTCATTTTCGTTGATCTCGTTGCTGCAATATTTTGGTATGTTTCTTCTCCAACTCCGGTGCAATTTTCAACAATCTTGAACTAAATTTACTGTGATGGAGAGTGAAACAACAATGGCGACAATAAAATTGATGAATCAGGATTTAGTTCACTTGGATCATCTCGATGGAACGAACTTCACGCAATGGCAATACAAGTTAAAGTTCCTACTAACAGCGTTGAAAATTTTTTATATACTTGATCCGAAATTTACGCTGCTACCCGAACCAACAAATGGAGAAACTGAAGCCATAAAAGATGAAAGGCAAAGCGCCAAGAAGATAAATTGATATGCCGAGGCCATATTCTCAACGCTTTGTCGGATCGCCTATATGATTTGTACACCAATACAACTTCGGCTAAGGTGATTTGGAACATCCTAGAGAGTAAGTACAAAGTGGAAGAGGAAGGTACCAAGAAATTTCTAATTTTGAAGTATTTTGACTTTAAATGTCCTGATATTATTCCATTACTTCCGTAAATTCTTGAACTACAAGTGATTGTCAACAAGATGAAAGCGGTGAAGATTGAAATCCCAAAAACCTTTCAAGTGGGGAATATAATTGCAAAACTTCATGGGACTTGGAAAGGATACCAGAAGAAAATAATGTATAGTTCTGAAGATTATTCTTTAGAACAATTGCAGAAACATTTGTGCTTTGAGGAAAAGTCAAGAATGAGAGATAAGAATGAAAATTCTTATGAAGGCACTTCCAAGGCTAATGCGGAGGAGAAAACTGAACCGCCTGCGAAATCCAACAAGAGAAAGCCTTCTAAGAACTTCAACAAGTATGAGAAGAAGATTAAATGAGGGTATTTTGTATGTGGAAACTCTGGGCACTATGCACATGATTGTAGACATTGGAAACAAAAAAAAAATTCGAGGGTAAAGTGGATTGTATCAAAGAAGATAACATTGTGGCCACAATTAGAGAAGTCAATGCTATCAAGGGAAATGTTCCCAGTTGGTGGTATGATACATGTGCAACTATACATGTATCATATTATAAGTCATTATTCAAGACTTATCATGAAATTGATGGAGGGAGACCAAGAGATCCAAATGGGCAACGAGGT
This sequence comes from Fraxinus excelsior, assembly GCA_019097785.1. Taxonomy (NCBI): domain Eukaryota; kingdom Viridiplantae; phylum Streptophyta; class Magnoliopsida; order Lamiales; family Oleaceae; genus Fraxinus; species Fraxinus excelsior. Next base: position 30,018,756 of record CM032625.1, on the reverse strand, counting down.
CCGATCAAAAGTAATTGACAAGGGAAATGTCGATATCATCTTTACTTCCGGGAAGACCGTTACTTTAACAAATATACTTCATTTTCCCAGCATGAATAGGAATCTAGTGAGTGAAAATCTCTTGAAAAAATCGGGCATAAAGTATATTTGAGTCCAGAAACTTGCATTATCCTTTAACGAGAAATTTGTTAGAAAATGCTATTCTTGTGAAGAAATGGTCAAATTGTGTACCATTGACAAATCTTTAATTAATAAAGTTGATTTTGCTTATATCGTTGATTTATTTTCATTATGACATGCTAGATTAGGTCACGTTGGTAAAAGTACAATGCATAGAATTGTGATTTGATTTCATATGATGTAAATTACATGCAAAACATGTGTAGAAGCTAAAATGACTAAAATACCATATCAAAGTGTAAAACGGACCTCTAGCATATTAGAATTAATTCATTCTGACATTTTTGAATTAAATGGAATGCTAACTTAAGGTGGAAATAGGTATTTTATTACATTTATTGAAGATTGCACTAGATACACGTATGTCTGTCTTATGAAGCATAAATATGAGACCTTTGATATGTTTAAGATTTGTAAAAGTGAAGTTGAAAATCACTTAGGAAAGAAAATTTAAAACTTAAGAAGTGATAGAGGTGGAGAATACTTCTCCTGTGATTTTAATATGTTTTGTGAACGATCGACATTATTCACCAAAGTTCTGCACCTAGGACACCCGAACAAAATGGTTTAGCTGAAAAAATAGAACCTTAGTTGAAATGATTAATGTCATGCTCACACATGCTAAGTTTCCATTTGAATTGTGGAGTAAAACTTTATGGAGTGGATGTAGGATATTAAATATGATTCCTTCAAAACATACTAAGGTTTCTCCTTATGAATTATGGAAATGGAGAAAACTAAATTTTGGATACTTCAAAGTATGGGGATGTCTTGCGTATTGCAAGAACACGAACCCTAATGGGACCAAGTTGGGTCCAAGAGGCATTAAATGTGCCTTTGTAGGATATGTCAACAATAAAAAATCTTACAGATTATTGAACTGGGAGACCAATGTGATTATCGAATCAAGTGATGTGGATTTCTTTGAGAATTTGTTATATTCGGATAATGAATTGAGGGAAATTCATAAAGATACCCCTAGCTCAAGTGGAACACAAAATGAAATATCTTCTAAAGATGTTTATAAGTCTAGAGAACCACGAAGAAGCTAAAGAACTCGGATTGTAAAGTCCTTGGGATTGGATGAAATTGATTCTCAACTTATTTCCTTCTACTTGGTAGAGGAAAATGATGTGAATGTTGTAAGAACATTCCATTTGTTCTACAAGTGAAAATTGACCCTAAAACTTATAAAGAAGCTATAGTGTCTCGTAATAGTATCTTTTGAAAAGATGCAATTAAGGATGAAATGCATTCGATAATGTCAAATAACACTTGAGAGCTTGTTGATTTGCCACCCGGGTCCAAACCTATTGGATATAAATGGGTGTTTAGGAGAAACTATAATGTTGATGGATCTCTTAATACCTTTAAGACTAGATTAGTAGCCAAAAGTTATCGACAAAATGAAAGAATCGACTATTTTGATACTCATGCACCGGTAGCTAGAATAACATCAATTACGATAGTATTTACGCTAGCTTTATATATAATTTGCATGTTCATCAAATGGATGTTAAGTCAACATTATTGAATGGGGATCTCGATGAGGAGGTCTATATGGAACAACCCGAAGAGTTTTTTCTACCTGAAAATGAACACAATGTGTGCAAGTTGGTGAAATCGTTATACGATTTGAAGCATGCACCTAAGAAATGGCACGAAAAGTTTAACTTAGCTATAATATCTTTTGGTTTTAAACATACTAGCGTAGATAAATGTTTGTATTCTAAATTATATGATAATTGTGTGATTTTTATCTACTTATATGTTGATGAAATGTTAATTATGAGTAATCACATGGACGAGATAGAAGAAACGAAGATGTTTCTATCTTCCACATTCAAAATGAAGGATCTTGGACAAGTGGTTACCATTTTGGGTATCAAAGTCTCCAAAACCAGTGGAGTTGTCATCTTAGTCAATCACATTGTATTGATAATGTGATTAACAAGTTCAAGCATTTGAATGTGAAAAAATATAGTACCTCAATTGATCCAAGTTTGAAACTAATAAATAATGATGTAAGGGCTATTGCTCAGTTAGAGTATGCAAGTGCTATGGGTAATCTTATGTATGTAGTTCAATGCACAAGATTAGACATAGCCTATCAATAAGTAAACTTATTAGGTTACTAGCAATCTGGGCAATGATCATTGGAAGTCCATTAGAAGAGTTCTTGGGTTCTTAAAGAAAACTAAGAACTTGGGTCTTCAATATACAAGATTTTCGACTGTGTTGGAAGGATTTACTAATGCTAGTTGGATATCTAGCAAGGGTGAAAGTAAATCCACTTCGGGTTGGGTGTTTACACTTGGAGGAGGGGCTACTTCTTGGAAATCAAAGAAATAAACGTGTATAACACACTTAACTATGAAATTCGAATTTGTAGCACTATCGAAAATTGGAAAGGAGTTAAGTGGCTTAAAGATCTCCTCTATGAGATATTGTTGGGACTGAAGAATACATTTTTGATACCTATCAAGTGTGTAGTCAAGCCACGTTAGCGAAAGCATAAAATGAGGTATACAATGGAAAGTCTAGACATATGAATCTAAGATGTAAAGTTGATAAATAATTTCTCTATATTTTGTAAAGTCGATTGAGAACTTGGCGGATCCTCTAACTAAACCTCTAAATAAAGATTTAGTAAAATCTACTTCGAGTAGGATGGGGTTGAAACTCTTGAACTAAAAAGGTCCACCAATGATGGCAACCTAACCTGTCATTACGCAAAAGGTAATCTACAGGTTCAAATGATAACAACAAATCATTCGAAATGTGGATAGTTTCAGCATTATTGATATGCGTAATAAGCATATCCTAATAATAATAATAATAATATTGGTTGTTACTAAAGTGTGGGGTGAGTCTTTAAACTCTTAATAAAGCTTAGTACTAAGTACAAGTATCTCTAAAAGTAACAAAAATACTGGAAGAACTTCACATAAATAAACTTCGAGGTGGTACCGTCTCAATAGAGAGTTGGAGTTTCTTTCTTGAAAGTTTGTTGAAAAGGACTAGCGCAAGGCCATAATAGCGCTAAGCAAGTTTGAGAAACTTGAGAATGCGTGATACTTGTATGTGTGTGTTCTTACCGATATTGTTATATGAAACCAGTGGTTCAAAGCTTTCATGCCACCTTTAATTCCAACTTTACTTTGTTTGAATTACACTATGGTTAGATTCAAATCGAAAGATATCTAATCTTTACGCATGAGTATTGAATATTTTTTAATATGGGATTTTATTCAGTATTGAACAAGTGAGGGATTATTGGATATTGTTGTTCAAAATTGAAAAAATGGGGTAGATACCATTTTTGAACTATGTGACCGCATAGTTCAAATAACTATGCGGTCGCATAGTCTAATACCGGGACTTGAGGCCCCGGTATTGATTCATTTGTGTAGTCGCATAGGTCAAGGTCAATTTGTGGCCGTTATTTGGCCCTTTTTAGCCGTTGTGTTTTTAAATTTGGTGGCTTTTCATACATATTTGACACTATTTCGTAGAAATCATTTGAGAGCTATAAATAGGTGATCTTTGTTCATGGGTAATATGTTGGAAAAACATTAATAAATCATATATCATTCCAAAGTAATAGAAATTAATGCTTTCTTCTCCATATTCATTTTTTCTTCTTGTGTTCTCTAGTTTGGGTGGAATTATATCTTTTGCTTTGATGTAATTCTGCAATAAGTGGTATCGGAGCGAGGTTGATTGCCCCGCATGGCGATAATGAAGTATGATATCCCATTGTTGGATAGAAATACGAGATTTACTTTGTGGCAAATGAATATACTAGCGGTTCTAGCATGGAAGGATTTGGAGAAAGCCTTGCTTGACTTTGATAAGATGTCTGCTATTTGGATGCACGATGAAAAGTAGTGTAGGGATCGAAAAGCCCAATCTCAAATTCATCTATATCTTTTAAATCAAATTCTTTAGGATGTTCTAAATGAGAGAGAAGTGTCGTTGCATTGTGGTTGAAGTTGGTGCAACTTTGCATGAAAAAAAGCTTAATGAGCAAGATAAACTTGAAATAATGCTTGTACTCTTACCGGATGTCTGAAGGTGCGTCATTCGATGATCACTTAACTATATTCAAAGAAATCGTGGCCAATTTGGAGATAATGGAAGTTAAGCATGACGAGAAGGACTTGGCGTTGATGTTGTTGTGTTCTCTGTGGCCATCATATATGACTTTTAGAGATATTATTCTCTATAGTTAGGATAATCTCATCGTGGAAGAGGTCTCTGATGCTTTACTATCTAAGGAGAAGATGGGACATCTTGTTGGATGATCTGGGAATCATGCTAAAGGTTTGGTTGTGCGTTAGAGAATCAAGATAAGAATCTTGACAGAAATAGAGAGGCAGATCGAGATCTAGACATGCTGAGAAGAAATGGAATGTTACTATTGTAAGAAGAAGTGTGACATTGGAGCTGATTGATATACCTTGAAGAACATAAATAAAGTTGTTGGTGCTATTGAGAGCGGGAAGTAACTTGTTAACATATATGAGGCTGATGTTGTGGAAGATGGGCAAAGTGAATGAGTGTTTCTTGTGATTTCTGACATGTATTCCAAACCATGTGAGGAATAGGTTCTTGACTCGGCTTGTACTTTTCATATTTGTCCCAACAGGGACTGTTTTCAACTTATGAAGGAGTTTTGAAGTGCAGTTATTATAGGAACAATGCGTCTAGCAAAATTGCACAATTAGAATTAAAATGTTCAATGAGGCTATAAGAACACTTACAGATGTAAGGCATGTTCTAGAACTGAAGCAGAATATCATATTTTTAAGTTCACTTGACTCAAATGGTTATAGATATACTGGTGAAGGTGGAGTTTTGAAGGTGAGTTAGGGTGCTCTTGTTGTATGAAGGGACATAAAAGCTCTATACAATTGTACATTTTGCATGGTTCCATAGTAATTGGGAATGCACTAGTTTCTACTTCTTCTTTGACAGATGATGAAATTATAAAATTTTGGCATATGCCACACATGCATTATGTCTTTGGGAAACATAAGAAAGTCAGATTCACGAAAGGAAAATACAACACAAAGGTAATAGTTGAATATATCTATATAAATCTTTGGAGACCGACTAGGGTACCATCAAAAGGATGACATTATTACATGTTGACGGTGATTGATGATTTCTCCAAAAAGGTTAAGGTATTCTTCTTGAAGCAGAAGATTGATGTTTTTGGGACCTTCAAGGAGTGAAGAAAATTGGTAGAAAAATAGACTGGAAAACATGTAAAATTTATTCGCACAGATAATGAGTTGGAGTATTGTTTAGATCAATTCACTAGCTTCTGTAGGGTTGAATTGATATTGAGACACTTGATAGTGTCTGGAACTCCTCAACAGAATAGTGTGGTAGAACAGTTGAATATAACTTTGATGGAAAATGTTTGCTGTATGAGATAAGTGCATTTTATACACTTATTCGGGACTTAAAATATAGATATTTGGCAATTCTTTTGACAAAGTTTATCTTGAATTATTGTATTTTATGTTATATAGGGAAAACTCAATGGTTGAATGAAGAATTGAAAGAAAGAAGCGAGAATTGGTAAAAATGGCAAAATCCAAAATTTGAGAACCAAATTGTAAATATTCAATAGTTAATTCGGACACAAGGAGATACTTTGAAGATTGTTAGGAGATAGTTGAATGGAATTAGAACTCAAAAAGGAATGGAATGTGATCAAAATCAATTTTCAATCGCACAAGTTATATTCCAGATTTTTAGCCAAATAGTGAGACCCATTATTGGCATAGTAAACGTCTAAATTGGAAAAAATTATATTTCTATCAAAGTTTTATCCATTTAAGTTATCTTTCCAACTCACTTTGAATCGCATCAATCGGATATCGTGAGAGAAAGTTATGACCAAAATACTAACTGCTATGTAGAGACGAAAAATTCGTGAGCAAATGCAAATTTCCTTATTCAATTAGAATTCTTTCGAGAACCAATTTGGACGTAATTCTCAACCAATTTTCTACTCCTAAAAATTCTTAACAGTAAAATACATATGAGAGATCTCTCATATACATATTATACTTTAATATTCATCAATTATTATTATCAAATGAGAGAAAATCATATTTTTTTGTGAGAGAATTGAATGGGACTTGCAAGAATTCAATCAAGTGGAGATCAAAACTTGATTTTTGGATAGAGAATAGAAGGAGCAAGTAGAGACTCACCAAGAAATCATTGAAAAGACTTAAGATTTCAAAATTCATCTTCTCAATTTAATAAAAATTCGAGTTGTGCTTTTTCACTTAAATATGATTTCTTGTAATTTCGATATGTTAGGCTAATTTTATACATTTCTAATATGAGATAAACACTTCATATGATATTTTTAATTTCTAATTAATTATTTAGTCTTTAATTTGACTTGATTTGTGAATGTTTGTTATTGTTTTTATCGTTCTTTTCAATTGTTTGATCCCAATTCAATTGTTAGTGAATTTTATTGTTGTCGAGAGAGACAATAGGGTTTAAATACATTATAATAAACATTGTAAGGTTCAATAGAGAATATATATATATATATATAGTTTCAATAGGTGTTCTAGTAATTGTTAATGCATTTATCATGTTTACATCTTTCATCGAGAGATAGAAAGGTCACGTGAGAGAAATAGATTTGATCATTATTGAGAGTGACTTTCAATAAATTAGAAACATTGACGAACATGAACGATTTCAAATTGTTACACTAAAAATGAAATAATAAGGGGGATTCGACATCTTAACAATACTTCTCATGTATTTAAAAGACACATTTACTTACTTTCATTAGTTTAATTGATAATTTAGGTATTAGTATCGAAAAAATCACAAAATTTGTTTGTTATTTGATCAAAGTTGTAATTAGTTTTAACTCGGTCAAACATATAGTCCTCGTGGGTTCGACACTCTATTCATCATTATATTATTTAACCACGATCCCATACGCTTGTAGGTTTTCACAGGATCAAGTTTTTGGTGCTGTTGTTGGGAATTATTGTTTTTGATAAGTTTAGTTAATTTTAGCTTTAATCTAATTTTTACTGTTTTTTTAGTTTATTTTATTGTATTAGAAAAATATTACGGTGTTTCTTGCTACCTTTTTCAAGACCTTGTATGCAAAGTTCGAGAACCGGCGATCTTGCTCAATTTGACCCAGAGATCGAACGAAAATTCAACCTTCGAAAAAGACAACAGTTGGAAACACACCAAAAACAAAAAGAGAAAGATATAGATGAGGGAAATCCAAATCAAATAGGCATGGGGGCTAATCTAGAACAACACAACTGAATGTGCTGCAGCTAATGAAAATGCAAGGCAAATGGAAGAGTGTATGGTTTAACCGGTTGTGAAAAGCCAGTCTAGCATAGTATATCCGGCGTTTTGCCGGTAAACTTCCACCTAAGGATTGATGTAATCAACATGTTCCAAAATGCACTACAATACTTTGGGAAAGCTACGGAGAATCCCAATGCTCATATATCAAGATTTTTGGACATGTGTGCAACTATTGAGTATTCAGGTGTGTCCAATAAAGCAATCAGACTCAGGTTTTTCCATACATATTGAGAGACTAAGCCAAAGGGCGGTTAGAAATTTGTCCACCTCAAAGCATTATTATATGGAACCAACTGAATTAGAAATTCCTGATAAAATATTTCCCGTTGAAAAGGATTGCAAAGCTAAGGGATAAGATTACCACATTCCAATAACTGGACTTAGAATGCTATTCAGAGGCTTGGAAACGATACAAAGGTTTGCTTCGCCAATGCCCACAACACGGATTGCGAAAACGGCTTCAAGTGTAGTATTTCTACATTAGCCCAAATTCGATAATCAGGGCCAATGTAGACTCTGCGTGCGATGGTTCTATCACAAAAAGAACCGCATATCAAGTCTACCAAATCATGGAGGATCCGGCATTCACAGTATACTTTGGCCTACTGAAAGGACTAGTGGAAGAGAGTTGTTGGGGTATTCGAAGTTGATTCTTTGACTATAATTTTAGCATAGTTGGCATTATTGGCACAAAAGGTGGATCAGATGAACATAACCTTGATAATGGGACTGAAATACAAGCATTGTGGAGGGAATCACAAGAGTGTTGACTGCATTGTGGGTAGTCATTTTGCTCGAGGATGTAAATTATGCTCAAAATTATCAAAGACAGCAATATAATTAAAATCATAACACTTACTACCTAGGCAGGAGGAATCACCCAAGTTTTCAATGGAGTAACAATCTGGGAGCTCAGATTGCACCACAACAGACTGCACCACCAGGTTTTCAACAAACTAAAATAAATCTTTGTTAGAGAATCTTGCTACTAAATTGGAGGAGATATCTGCCCAACACATATAAAGAACAAATAAAACCTTACAAGTCCATGGAACTGCCATAAAAAAAATTGGAAAATCAGCTAGGACAAATAGTGAAAGCACTATCAGAGAGACCACCAAGAGATCTAGTGATATTGAGATAAATCCCAAATGGCTAGTAATGGCAGTGAAGGCTGTGGAGGAAGAACAAATTGAGGTAATAACTATCCGCAGTGGAGTTCAACTGCCAAACATTAATATACAAAGACCAGTTGCTACAAAAGAAAATTTACATTCCACGGTTGAGGAGCAATTCGAGAAATCTAAGTAAAATAAAGAAAAAGAGACATAATGAGCATCAGAGGATCCAAAGGTTAAGGAAATCGTTCCTACTAAAGAATTTGTGCCACCACTATCGTTTCCACAAGGACTGCAAAAGAGAAAACTCAATGATCAATTCGAGAAATTCCTAGATATGTTGAAAAAACTTTACATCAACATCCCATTCATCGATACAATTTGACAGATCCTAATGTATGAAAAGTTCCTAAAGGACATGATATCTAAGAAAATAAAGCTTCCAGACTGGGAAGAAGTGGCATTGATCAAAGAGAGCAGTGCAAGACTGCAAAATAAATTGCTACCAAAACTCTAGGACATAGGGAGTTTCACTTTACCTATTTTACTAGGCAAACAATTTCATTTTAATGTTTTATGTGATACGGGTGCAAGTATAAATTTAATGACACTGTCTATTTTTAGGAAACCAAGAGTTGGAGAAGTCAAATAATCGAATGTGACACTGCAACTGGCAGATATGAGCATCAGATACCCATGGGGCAAGGTTGATGATATGCTAATCAAGGTTGGGAAGCTGATATTCCCAGCAGACTTCCTTGTTATGGACCTCAAAGACGATCACGATATGCTAATTATCATAGGTCGACCCTTTTTAGTAACAAGTCGAACTTTGATTGACATGGAGAAGGATGAGCTGACTGTGAGGGTAGATAACGCACATGAGATCTTTAAATTACGAAATTCACCCAAGCAACCATTGGTCCTGGAAGATGCTAAGTATGTTGCTGAAAAAAGTCATCAAAGGTCGAAAGAGACAAAGCCTAAACGTCTAGGGAGCCTTGCTAGAGAGGAGAATAGAGAGCTCCAGGTTTGAAGGGCAAAATGAGGATGTAAAGCTGGAAATTGCAAGGATTGTAAGGTTGTAAGATTCTAGCAAGTGCCACCATGATCAATTTATCCTTAAAGTCTAGCTAAAAACTATAAATTAAGCCCTTGTTGGAAGGCTACCCAATTTCCTAACCCTTTTATTTATACTGTTTTCTGTACCGCATTGCATATATATTTATTTTGAGTATTAGTTTGCATTAGACTTAGGCACGGTTCAATTTATAGGATATCACCATCCTATCATGTTTTCCCTTGGGCTATTGAATTTTTTGTTGGTTATTTCGATTGTTTGGACTAAGTAACACATGTTCTAGGTTATTTGATCTTTAATGTTTGATTTGACTGCTGTGTACAGGAACATGATATCGTGGAATACTCAAACCAACATAGACTAAGAGGAAATCATTGTAAAGAAGATTATCTGGCTGTCACACAAAGTGTTTCACACCTTCAACAGAAAAATTTGGGAAGTACCGTTTTCCTTTTCTTCCCCATCCTCTTATATTTTTATTTATACTTTATGACATTGAAAAAAATGTCGGTTTTAAGTTGGGGTAGAAAAAAACTTTAAGTTTTTACTTTTTGTGCATTTTTAAATGTTTGTTCTTCGTTATTACTTTAATATATAATACAAAAACAAATTGAAAAATCTCAACAAAAAAATATAAATATTTTCTTGTCTTAGGTTTTGTGCTTGTGTGTGTTAGATAACCTAGCTTGCAATGATGATTATATTTGAACTTTGGTATTGGTTTATGAACGGTAGATTGGTTGCATGCTAGATCGATTGATACTTAACCCTACAAAACTTGATATTATATGCGCACTAGAATTGAGTTTTTCATCATGATGCAATAAGTTGATTCATATGCTAGATATGTGGATAGATTGAACATAAATGATATACCCAAAACTATCCTATATTAATGATCCTTAGACCAAGTTTAGCATAGTTTCAAGATGATTTTACGGTTGTAGGAAGATACGAAAGTGAACTGGGATTCCTTGTGTGAAAACTATTGGGGGGGGCACCTGGGCCTCCAGGCGCCCCCCCTAATAGGGGGCTGCCACATGTTGATTTGGTAAAACTTTATGTAAAAAATTTTGTACACGTAGCATCTTCCTAAATTAATAGGGTAAATTTGGGCAAAAGTCTTAAGTTAAAGATCAGTTTGATTAGATAGGTGTTCAATGAGGAGTATTGCACTAACTAGGGCAGAAAAATGTATAAAAGACATCTCTTCGTAGCATTTATGACTCGAGTTATTAAGTTGCTAGGGTATTTACAACCTAGTGCCCTAAAATCCTTTGATTTTGAAGTCATCGGCCAAAAGCTCATTACATGGGTTATAAAGAAAGCTTAATGGAGAGAGAGAGTGCAAAAAGAAAATTGAAAAAAAAAAATAGGTACGTGAAACAGAAGACGTACCAAATGCCATGGTTAAGAGCCAAACACTTATTTGAGAAGACTTGACATTTGATGAGGGATTATTAGCATATTCTAGTCCTAAAGGTCAAAGCAATCAAAGAATTGGAGAATCCTTATTTGTTGATGTGTTGACTTGCAATTAGTAGAGTCCATCTGAACTAGAGATGGTGATGATAATAATGAAAAATTCAACATTAGATTACACACTAAGAAAAGAGTGAAAAGAAATAATTTTGGAGGTGTGTGAATCATACGAGAGGTGGCATGATATATTTAAACACAGAGGGTCGAAAATTAAAGCAACTTGTAAAGTCATGATGGCCTACTTAGTACTTCACACATACGTCAGTTTTTTCATTGGAAGAGTTGATATCAATTTAATATTTTGACTTTGAAATAGTTTATAGATTTAGTACTGTAATTTCAAATACTAAGATAAAAAGTTAGATTGTCTAACCAAATATATTTGCATGCTTGTATGTTTGTTGTTATTTAGGTTATAGTTTTTTTTAGGACAAACAAATGTTTAAGTTTGGGGGTATTTGATAAGTGTATTTTATACACTTATTCGGGGCATAAAATATCGATATTTGGCAATTCTTTTGACAAAATATATCATAAACTGTTGTATTTTATATTATATAGGTAAAACTCAATGATTGAACGAAGAATAGAAAGAAAGAAGCGAAAAATGACAAAATCTAAAATTTGAGAACCAAGTTGTAAATATTCAATAGTTGATTCGGACACAAGAAGATATTTTGAAGATTGTTAGGAGACAATTGGATGGAATTAGAACTCAAAAAAGAATGAAATATGATCAAAATCAGTTTCAAATTCAAAAGTTATATTCCAGATTTTTAACTGGATATTGAGACCCATTATTGATATAGTAAACGTCCAAATTGGGAAAATTTATATTTCATCAAAGTTGTATCCCTTTGAGTTATCTTTTCAACTCACTTTGAATCACCTCAATCGGATATCTTGAGAGAAAGTTATGACCAAAATACTGATCGATGTGTAGAGATGAAAAATCCACGCACGAATGCAACTTTCCTTATTCAATTGGAAATCTTTTGGAAATCAATTTGTACATGATTTTCAAATAATTTTCTACTCCTATAAATTTGTAACAGCAAAATACATATGATAGACATCTCATATAAATATTATACTCTAATATTCATCAATTATTATTATCAAATGAGGAAAATTCATAATTCTTGTAAGAAAACTGAAGGAGACTTGCAAGAACTCAATCAAGTGAATATTCAAAACTTGATTTTTGGATAGAGAAGAGCGGAAGAAAGTAGAGATTTATCAAGAAATCGTTGAGGAGATTCAAGATTTCAAGAATCATCTTCATCTTTTTAATTTATCAAAAATCCGGGTTATGCATTTTCATTTAAATATGATTTCTTGTAATTTCAATATGTTAGACTAATTTTATACATTTGTAGATTGAGATGAACCCTTTTTATGATATTTTTAGTTTTTAATTAATTATGTTGACTTTAATTTGATTTGATTTGTAGATGTTTAATATTATTTTTATCGTTCTTTTCAATTACTTTATCACCAATTGAATTGTTAGTGAATTTTATTGTTATCGAGAGAGACAATATGGTTTAAGCACATTATAATAAATATTGTAAGATTCGATAGAGGATAGAGATATACCTATATGCTTTATATGATTTCAATATGTGTTCTAGTACTTGTTAATGTATTTATCATATTTATATCTTTCGTCAAGAGATAGAAGGGTCACATGAGGGGAATAAATTTGATCGCTGTCTAGAGAGGCTTTCAATTAAATTAGAAATATTGACCAACATGAATGATTTCAAATTGTCACTTTAATTGTTACACTAAAAATGGAATAATAAGGGAGATTCGATATCTTAGCAATGCATCTCACATATTTGAAAAACACATTTATTTACTTTCATTAGTTTAATTTATAATTTGGGTATTAGTATCGAAAAAATCACAAAATTTGTTTGTTATTCGATTAAAGTTGCAATTAATTTTAACTTAATCAAACACATAATCCTCGTGAATTTGACACTTTATTCATCATTATATTATTAGACCATGATCTTGTATACTTGCGAGTTTTCAAAGGATCAATATGCTTTCAAATCTTGGGTTGCCTAAAACATTTTGGGCTGAAGCTGCTACTACAGCTTGTTTTCTGATTAATCGTTCACCATCAACTGTCATTGATAAAAAGACACCATAAGAGGTATGGTCTGGTAAACCTTCTTCTTATTCTGATTTGAAGATTTTTGGATATCCTGCTTATGCTCATGTTGATAATGGAAAGTTGGAGCATAGGTCTAGAAAGCTCATCTTTCTTAGGTATAGATTAGGTGTAAATGTGTATAAATTGTGGTGTTCTAAGACAAGAAAAGTTTTTGTTAGTATGGATGTAGTATTTGATAAGCTTGCTATGGTTTATGGTTCACCTCTGGGGGGTTTTGATAAAACTGAGGAGGAGAATTTTTCAACTCAGATGGAGTTGGAAATTGGTTCAGAGGAACAATCAGAGGTTGCAAAATAGTCTACTACATATCAGTCCAGTTCGGGGTTGACAGACAGCAATATCTTGTCTACTTTGCCTACACTACCAATACCATAGTATTCAATAGCTAAGGATAGACTTCGCATACAAATTAGATCTCCACAGAAGTATGGGGAAGCAGATTTGGTAGCTTATGCATTGAGTGTGGCTGAAAAGATTGATTCCATTGAGGAGCTTGCTATATATTCAGATGCAGTCGGTTGCAGTGATTCTAGTAGATGGATGATTGCTATACAGGAGGACATGGAGTTATTGAGCAAAAAAATTACTTGGAACTTGATAAAATTATCTAGAGGTAAAAAAGGTTGTTCGCTACAAATGGGTGTACAAAATAAAGGAAGCCACATAAGAGATTAAAAATACTAGATACAAGGCTAGATTGGTGGCAAATGACTACAATCAGATTCCATGTGTTAACTTTATAGATGTGTTCTCATCAGTTGTGAAGCATAATTCCGTCTGGGCTTTACTTGGAATGATGGCTAAGAATGACTTGAATTTTGAACACATGTATGTCAAGACAGCATTCTTATATGAAAAACTTAAGGAGAGCATCTACATGCAACAACCAGATGAATTTATAGTCTCTGGAAAAAAGATCGTGTGTGCTTCTTGAAGAAGTCTTTGTATGGACTAAAGCAGTCACCGAGGCAATGATATAAGAGTTTTGATTCATTCATGACTACTCATGGTTTCTTCATATGTAATTATGATAGTTGTGTATACTTCAGAAATGAAGATAGTGGATCGACTACATATTTGTTATTATATATTGATGATATGCTCATAACAACCAAAGATAAAGTAGAGGTCAGAAAAGTGAAGTTACAACTCAACAAGGAGATTGCTATGAAGGATTTGGGTACAACAAAGAAAATTATTGGTATGAAAATCTTGAGGGATAAAAAGGTTGACAAATTGTATTTGAGTCAGAAGGGGTACATTGAGAAGGTACTTGAAAGATTCAATGTGGTGAATGCGAATGCTGTTAGTACTCACTTTAAATTATCATCTAACTTGTGTATAAAGTCTTTGATTACATATCTCAAGTTCCTTATTTAAGTACAGTTGGTTCGCTTATGTATAATATGGTTTATACAAGACCTGATTTGGAACATGTAGTTAGCATATATGTGGTAAATCCTGTCAAGGAACATTGGAAAGTGGTGCAATAGATCTTCAGATACTTGAGGGACTCTTCTAATGCTTGTTTGCATTTTGGTAGAAAATTCAGATGAAGTTATTGTGTATGTGGATTCAGATTATGTAGGGGATCTTGATAAAATGAGATCACTTACAGGGTATGTGATATGATTTGGGATAGGCCGAAAGCTACATGGAGTTTGATGATTGACAGGAAGTGGTTAACAACAAGTTCGAGTCTTCAAAGGGTTAATAAAAGTCGTAAAAATGCATGCTCGGGAAATGGGGTACATGAAGTTGAAGACAACATGCCAAAAATCAAGTTTCATGTTAGGCTCAGAAGAAGAAACCAAATGGATCAACTCAGTTCAAGCAGCAAACGAGCAGCGTAAATGAAAATGTGCATAACTTTCAACTCGGGTGTCGGTTTTTCACCCATGAATACAATCCGGAATCATCACAAAATTTTGCACAAGAAAGAAGGGGTGCCAATTTTAATACTATGTTGTCGCATAGTGTAAAATGGATATGACCGCATACCTATCTACCGAGATAAAATTAAAAGCTAAAGGATGAACTATGCGACTGCATTGAAATATACTATGCGACCGCATAGTACATTTTCGGGGTGAAATTTTCCTTTTCCGCGAAAGTTTCCTAATTGCATTAAAACACTATTTTTTCATATCGTTGTATCTTTTAGGAATTTGATTACATTTTTACTAGGTTTTCTAGCCATTAGTATAAATAGGGCTTCAGTATTCAATGTATGGACATTTTGACAATTTGAGATTATTATACAATTTGAGAGGCATTGTGTTTTCAAACATTGTTCTTCTTAGAATATTCTGAACTTATCAAGAGGATTTTTGTGGCGTTCAACATCGAGTGCGGATCATGTGTTGTGTAATCAAAAGATAATTCAAACTTCGTTTTTGTTTGGTTGCTTGGTTCTTTAATTCTTGGTTCAAACTTAAAATCGAGATTATTCTTTGGGCTTTCTTGGGATCTTCAATCTCATTGTGGATTGCGTAGTGTTCGTTACTACGTGGTTCTCATCATTTGGTATCAAAGCTTAGGCTCCAAAATCAAGGTTATATCATTTTCTTTTCTTTGATTTTTTTTTCATTTTTTCTGTCCAGTTCTTCGTGTTCTTCATTTTTTTGTCTTTGATCCAAAAAAAAATTTTAAAAAATTCAAAAGTTGTTTTTTTTTTTGGCTAATCTGTCACCTAAATCAACTTCCGTATCTTTTGTCTATTTCTAGTCGAATTTCGAGTTCAACAAATAAGTTACTGTTCACGAAGGTACTGTTCACATCGTTACTGTTAAAAAAAATTTACTTGATTTATTTTAAAATTTTCCAACATCCTTTTATCAAATCTACATTCAAATCTATTTCTGTTCAATCTATTCCAAATTCAAGAACCACTTTCTTGAATTTTCATAGTTCTCATTCAAAGTTTAATCCAAAATTTCTTGAGTCTATCTATTCACAAAACTCACTCTTATCGGGTTCATTTTCACAAGGCTTATTCGGGATTGAGTTCGAATTGTTCTTGAAATTTTTGATTGGAAGCATTGAGTGGTGAGATCAATAGGGGGTAAAAGTCAAACTTGAGTGATACATGAGTGAACTTTGGTAAGGCAAAAATATTGTAGAATTGAGGATGTCGAATAATGTGTTACAGCGATTTGAAAGGATACTTGGGGATGTGAACGACAAACTGGACAAGCTGGACTAGGGATGTCCAAAAGTCCCGAACCGAACCGGACAGAACCGAATTGAACCAAACCGAGCGGTTCTTCGTAAGTTAAATACCCGAACGGGTACCTGAATCGAGAACCGATGGGTATGGGTCGGGTCTCGGGTCTAGATCAAGAACCGAAACTAAATAATTTTTTTATTGAATTAATTAAATTATTTTATTTTTTCTAAATAAATTAACAAATTAATTAAATAAATCGGATCATTTCATAATTTTAAGTCTTGTGCCTCAATCTTTTAATATGGATCACCGACATTTTAATATTATGGCCCGTTCGGTATGGATTAAAATGGAAAAACTGGTCGTTATTGTTGACTTTTATTAGATGAGTGGGACCCAATAACGGTCATATTTTCAATTTTAATTAGATTTTAATCCCTACCGAACGGGGCCTTAATATCTACTTTTTGGTATTTGTATGCATTGAATTAATTTTATTCGACAGCTAGTTATTTATATATTTTTTAATTGGGATACGTTAATTTGTAAAAGTTACGAATGAAATGTTGTTAGTTATATTTATGTAGTGTTGCTGTAAATGTTAAAAAATTTAATTATGGTATGGAACCGAACCCAAACGGTTCTATAATTATATTTGGGCCAGACGTGTCAATTTATTAAATACCCAAAAATTTTGGAATCGACCCACGGACAGCCCTAAGCTGGACACAAAGGTTGCTAATCTTCATCGGGGGCAACGTGCAGAAACATTCAATGCAAAAGGACAGGGTAGAAATCTTGGTGGAGAAAGTGTTGATCAAAATACTACAATAGCAAAACAATATTTCCTTCATTCAAAAGAATGAGTGATCCAGAGGCATACTTGGCGTGGGAAGAAAAAATGGAGTTTATATTTGACTCTCATGGTTACTCTGAGGAGAGAAAGATAAAGTTAGTTGTAACTCAATTTGTAGGTTATACTATAATTTGGTAGGATCAATTTACAACTTCTAGACGGAGGAATTATGAGAGACCTATTGGAACTTGGGGTGAGTTGAGAGCTATTATGAGGAAACGATATGCACCTAGTCACTATTTTGGGTATATGAGTGATAGGCGTGAAAGAGGGTTTCGAGAGGATCCTAGAAGGTATGATGGAGTTGAGAACTCAATGGGGGTAAAATACATATTGAGAAGCATGTTAGAAATATTCCTAGTAAACCAATTAGTTTGGATTATAAACTGGAATTTTCGAAGATCCGCGACATGATTAATTCTCAAAATGATCATACCAAGGAGCAAGAGAGAGAAAATAGTTAGGTGGCTAAGTGTGATAAAAAATAGAGGAGTCACAGGAGAGAGAAGAAATGAAAAGTGAAAATAAGAGTGGAGAGCAAACAAAAGATGAAGAAGAGCCACAAAAGGGAGAGAGTGAAGAAAAGTTAAAAGTAGGCTTGCAAGAAAATGAAAGTGAAGTTGAGAGGGCTTCTGTGAGAACTAACAATTCCCTTCCTAGTTTGACTATTTCTTTCTTACAAGTTTCTGAACATATTGGCATCCATGAAAGCGAACCTATTGGGATACCACCTAATCCAGGCCTTGAGCATCAACTTGTAGATGAAGTTAACGTACCCTACCTCAGCTTGGATATATCTCTAATACCGAAGGTTGATTTTGTTATTCCCGAGGTGACGAAGGAATTTCGAAGGCAATGGAAGGAATTTATATGTGATAGGTTGAATTATCAAGGTAAAGTGATGGGAGAGATAAGTCAATTTGCAGTGCCATTGTTACAAACACTTAGGCCAAGTAAGACATGGAGGAAGCATTGTGACATACTAACGGAGGTTATTTTTGGAGCATCAGAAACTTGCAAAATGAAGTCATTGGGACAAACACACTTTGATCTACGTGCTGGTTATTGGGTGTTCATACGGAAGAGGTGGGTATGAATTCAAAAGAGGTCCAAACTGCGTGCTAGAGGAGATGGACCATTTTACGTTCTTGCTATGATTGGAAACAAGGGCTATAATCTGAGCATTGAAGGTACGGATTCGAGGACGAATCCTTTTGAAGAGGGAGAGTATGATATAATTCGGGATGCGCCGAAAGCTATATGGAATTTGATGATTGATAGGAAGTGGTTAACGGCAAGTTTGAGTCTTTAAAGAGGTTAATAAAAGCCGTACAAATGGATGCTCATGAAACGGGACACATGGGGTTGAAAACAACATACCAAGGGCTAGTTTCATGTTGGGGTCGAAGTTTGAAACATTGTGGAGCAGGGTGGAAGAAGAACACAAATGGATCAACTCGATTCAAGCAGCAAATGAGTATCGTAGATGAAAATGTGCATAACTTTCAGCTCTGTGTCGGATTTTTACCCATGAGTACAATCCAGAATCGTCACGAAATTATACACAAGAAAAATGGGGTGTCATTTTTAACACTATGCGGTTGCATAGTGTAAAATGAATGCGATCGCATACCTATCTCCCAAGACAAAATTGAAGGCTGAAAGATGAACTATGCAACTGCATTGGAATGTACTATGCTACCGCATAGTACATTTTCGGGATGAAACTTTCCTTTTTGCTTGAAGTTGTTTATTTTGACTATAATTCTTATTTTTGGTGATTTTCATATTCTTATGACTCTATATTCCGTCTTTACTTAGTTCCTAGGTTTTCCATATAAATAGGTTATTTCTTCATTGTAAACATTAAGTTTTGATTATGAATTAATGAAAGGCGATTCGCTTTCTTTCTTTGTTTCTTGATGGAACAATTTACCGAACTTTTCAAGATCTATTAATCTTGTGGCGTTCACCGAACTTATCAAGATCTAACAATCTTGTGGCGTTCAAAATTGGGGTGAAATTCAATTATTGTGTGATCAAGAGGTCGATAAATCCATTTTATTAGTTGTTTGGTTCATTGTTTTTGGATTAAATCTAAAACATTGGTTCTTTGGCATTCTTGGGTTCCGTGTAGATATCGTTGCAGGGTTGCGTAGTGTTCGTTACTATGTGGTTCTCATCAGTATGTGTTTACCCTTAGAGGCTGTGTTATTAGCTAGAAAGCTACTTTGCAAAATACAGTAGCTTTGTCTACAACAAAAGCAGAATACATAGCCATTACAAAGGCATTTAAAGAGGCTATATGGCTGAGATGATTGATTAGTGAAATCAGTGAAGACTTGCAAGTGTCTACAGTATTATGTGATAGTCGCATTGCAATTTTCTTGATTAAGAATCAATTGTTTCACGAGATGACTAAGCACATTGATATGGGGTATCATTTTATGCGTGATGTGATTGTTTGTAGTGATATTGTAGTGAGCAAGTTTGATACCAAGGATAATCCTGACTGGTAAGATGACAAAACCACTTCTCGTTGTTAAGTTTGAACATTGTTTGAACTTAATAGGTATTTGTCATAGATTTAGTTCATTGGAGGTTGTTTGGAAGAGGATGAGTGGTGTTTATTGATGTAGGTGTGACTTGGGATTCCTCATGTTGGAATTTGGTTAAAGTTGGAGATTTGTTGTGGTTTGACCCAAATTCTAATGGGTGTTGGAGTCTAAATTGGAGTGTTCTTGAAGATATCAAAATTATCGACTAGAGGAAAAAGTCGTCATATTTTCGCTAGCCTGACGCTAGTGGATGCTAGAGCGAGCTCGATAGAAAACAACCCGGGACTTGGTCGCTCACCGGCGCTGCCTTGTCACTTGAGTGACTAGTCTGTCGCTCGCCTATCGTCCGCCTGTCATTCTAGCAACGGGCTTATCTCGTTTTTTTACTCGATTTTGGACTATTATTCTTCTACTACTTGTTCTCTATGATTCATATGTATGTATGTATGACACGACTTGTATAGAAAATAACAAGATTCATACAACATATTGAGAGTTTTAGATTTCAATTGAGTGCATTGAGATTTTGTAAAAATAATTGTTATTTATTATAGTGGATTTCTCCTCCTCTACCCGTGGTTTTTTTTTCCCCCCGTATTGGGTTTCCACATAAATCTTGATATTTATTTTCTTCTTATTTATTTCATTATTGTGCGATCCAAAGTCATAATAGAAAGAATGGAACCAATGTTTAACTTAGAGGTGTCAAAACGGACGGGCTGACCAAACCCGTAAAAATCGGCCCAGATTGACTCAGGACCGCGGGCAAACCCTTGACCCGAGCGAGCGGTTCACGGGCCAAAGAGGTGTGACCCGCGGGTTTCACGGGTTTAGGCTTTACGGGCCGCGGTTAACCCGCTGGCCCGTAAAAAAAAAAAAAAAAAAAAAAAAAAAAAAGGTAGGTGCTAACCTAGTTGAGGAGATGTACTTAAACTATAAATTATAGTAAAAGTAGGTGCCAACCTAATTGGGATGTACTTATGCTATAAATATTTAATAATAGTAATTAGACATGCATTTAGTTGTTATTTGTTTAAGTTAAATTTAACTTTGCAAAGTTATAAATAATTCATGTAACATTAAATTTGAATTCTATGTAAAAAAAATTTGATATAATTATGAATTTATCATTTTGTTCAATTCTTAGTTTACATTTAACAAAAAATATATATATTTTTTTTTTTGCTATAAATATGAAAAATTCTATATTTTTATAATTTTATTTATACAATCATATGGGCCAAACCAAAACGAACCGCGACCCGTGACCTGCATGGGCTCGACCCGGATGGGTCAGCGGGCGAGCCTATGTTGTAGTTCAAAATTGTGGGCCGACCCGCAACCGGCCCAGAACCCGCAGCGGACGGGCTTTTTTTCACGCGGGCCGTTACCGGACTCATATGTTGGCGGGCCGGCCCGGCCCGGACCACCCGGATTGACGCCTCTAGTTTAACTGATTATCCGAAAATGGATGCAGAAATTCTCTGCGTACGTACATGGGATCGAAACTCACCGGAAAAGTCTTGGCAACATTTGTAAGAGGGAACCTCATTTTCAAGGAGGGGAAGCACGCTCCTGCTGCCTGTGGGGCTGCATTTTTGGCTACATAAAAGCATGAAGAAACTTGTGTATATATCGGTATTCATCTAGATTTGATTATAATGTTTAATATAAAATATTTCAACCATTAGTTTTTTCTCGTCTTTTCATTTCTGCAACTCAATTTTTTTTTTTTTTAAAATTTCCTTCATGGACCAGGTTTGTCATTTGACATGGTTCAAGATGGTTTAGTAATTATTGGGATATACCCCATTCTCCATTATGATCTAATGATATTCCTAGTTCGAACTGTTCTTGTTGTTATGTTTTCGGGCATATCAGGGTTGATCATGTGTACTTGATTTATTTCAATTTGGAGGTTATTGTAGCTAATTTAAAAACTTCACCCGAGGAATTTCATGGGCTGTAGCTAGCTAGTTTGAAATCATCCAATATTTGCTGATGATAATGCAAGCACTCATCTGTTTACAACTTTTATGAAAATTAAGCTATTTTTTCATCGTTAAATCTTTGACTTGAAAATAAGTTGCATCTAAAAACAATTCCTGTAGAAGCAGAAGCTGAAGTTTTATTAATTAATGCCATAAGCATTTACTTGCTTCTTTCCAAAGTGACCATCTTTAGGTAAAACAGAAGCATGAAATCTGATTAGTGTGATTCTGCAGGAGCCATGGCATGACCAGTACTCTCTGCTGGCATATTGGATACAGGAGCATTCATGTGTGTATGGTGACTGAAGTGCATGGTGAATCCAGGACAACCAAAGGGATTGCCACAGTTCATTGGTTGGCAGTGGTAATTCGGTGGAGGGACCCATGGTCCTTCTCCATATCCAGGTGGACTGCCTCCATTATTACCTCCAGAACCGGAACCATATCCACCACCGACCCCATATCCTCCACCATTTCCACCAACTGGGACACCATAACCTGGGGCACCAACACCTGGGATGCCAAAATTTGGGACACCAAAACTTGGTACACCTCCAGGCCAGCCACCGCCACCGCCACCTCCTCCGCCTCCACTGCTAATGCCCCCATTGCCACTCCCACTCCCACTTCCATAACCACCAGCAGATCCAACTATGGGGGCACCACCAATTGTCAGGGTCGGGGTGCTCACAACACCTCCCCCGCCTCCTCCTCCACCTCCATTACTTAAAACATGGCCGTTCCATGCATGGTCAGTATGAGTAATGTCCTCCATGATGCTAACGACACGGTCATGGTTGGTTCCAGCCTCATTAGGCAGAGTTCTGTGTGCAGAACACACAACCAAGCTTAGAAATGCAAGGAGTGCAACATGGGAGCATTTTAGTGCAGCCATTTCTTGATATTATAATTAAGTGATTCTGGTGATGTTTGCGCTGTGAATACTGAATACAAAGCTTTATATAGTGAAAGGCCTGCAACAAACTGCATGGTCTTATGTTGGACAAATTCACGGAACTACGAAGTGGTTGAAGAGAAGTTCAAATGTGCGAGGAATTGGGATTACTTCACACAATCTGAATTGAATAATTATTCATCAAATTGAGGAACATGAAGTTCGTGTGAAAACCTTAGCATTTTGTTCTCTTTTCTGGCTCAGCACGATTTTGTTAACTCCTAAATTATAGAACATAAATGAGATTGAGAAGACACTATTTTTTAGTTCAGAGTTAGGTAGTTAGTTGTCCCTTCGTCAATTCCTAGAAAATATTGTCAATGTTTCCACCTTAACCATTTAAGACATTCAGCGAAAACAAAATTGTGTGGTTCGTTTAAAAACTAACCAGTAAACTTAACCATCGTACTCGTATGCCATGTTAGACCTCGTATTATTTGTTTTTCTATTGTCTTAATATTTTTGTTGGGATTCCGGTATTTGTATTATTGTTATGCTTTCAAGGAGAAAAATATCTTATCTTATGATAGGTAACAAGGTACACATTACTCGATTTTGAAATTAATTATAGGCATCTAAAGAGTAAATTATTTTGAACTTAACATTCAGAATTCAGCTGATAATACTTTGTGAATGGCTAAGATTAACATTTGATCAAACCACGTCAAATTTGTGATTTCCTGCTCTCTCTTGATTTTGGTTTAGATTTTTGCTCCAAAACATTGTTCAACTTCAAGTTGAAGACCAATAAGTCATTAACAAAGTATTAAGCCCCTATTTGATACACATTAAAATTTTCATTTTCATTCTTCTACTCATTTTCAATCACACAATCTTCAATAAAATAATATTTTGCATTACATTAATAATTTTCCCTTCTTTTTCAATAATATATTCTCCGTCAATCTATAATCCAGAATACATTCTTCCAAAATAATATGATTCAAACACGCCCTAAATGATTAATATACCCTTCAATTCATGCAAGAATACCAAAAATGTCCTTTCTTAGTCTTTTCAAGTTCTTTACTATTTGAAGTAATATCTATTATTTTTTCAGAACTTTGTTGCATCACTTGTAAAGCAAACTCAAGAAACCAATAATCTTCGATTCTGTTTGACTGGGACCACGATGATCAATTAGCATAAAGTTGCAAATAAATTTATTGAAGCAGAGATGAAGCATTTCCAGAGATTTTCGGTAGCTTTATAAATTTTTTAAAAAATGAGAAAAAAAATTGTAAAACTTGGGTACCAAGGAGCAGAATTTAATCGGTTTATCATGATTTTATTTCACATTAAGTCAGCAATGCAACTCGGCTAAGCACAAATCATGATTCCAAGTATACCATTGTTCGGTAAAGTTCCACAAGCATACGAAATCATTAACAAATAATAACATAAAATTAAGGATCAGTAGCATAGATAAAAATATCCGAAAATGGAGCTTTCCTCACTTGCCAAGTTATGTAAGAGACCTACCATCCATTCATATGACGTATACATGCAGAAGAAGCCGCCCGAAAAAATTGAAAGAAGAAGTCGCCGGAAAAAATTGAAAGAAGAAGCTGGTGGGGAAAAAGTGATGCGTCGTGCCTCCTTTTGTTATAGCTTTTTAGGTTTATAACCTTCGGGCCTTTATCTCTAATTATGTAGGTTATAAATTATGACCTTGGCCCATTTAGTTTTATATAATGAAATTATTATTAACAAGTTAAATGTAAAAAAATTCTTAAATTTAGTATTAATTTTTTTTTAAGTGTATGTCATAGTAATTTGTTTTTTAAATAATGCATATCTATATAAAATTTAATTAATTAAATTTCCAAGTCGACCCCGATTTAATCTCGATTCGACCATTTAACCATTGACCCTTTTTCTTCTCCGAGTCAATGTCCGGTACGATTTTCAAAACATTAGATTAGTTTTGAATTTGAGTTTTGTCAATTCACATTAACTATCTCGTTTAAGACTTTAAACTATTAAAGATAAATGAAATAGATATGTTTTCCCTCCTCAAACTATATGGCGAAACTGGGAAGAAAGATGAGTTGTACCGAATTTGAAACCTGTACAATTGAAGTGGAAAAGTTATCAATGTTAGAATTAGGGTACGACTCGAATTTTTTTTTGGAAGATAATTGAGAATTCTAATTAAAGTCAACTTAAGAAAAATTATATTTGGAATACTATTTTGGAATCATATTCAAAATCTAATTGGCAAATTTTAGTTGAAATTTTATTTGGAATCCCAATTAAGAGTTTGGTAGTTGTGTTGACGTGAAGAGGTCAAGATATGAACAATGAAATTTTTGGACAACATTATGGGCGCCTCAATGCCATTTGGAGTCAAATGGATCGAAATCCAACACATAGCGCCCCAACACCACACCCCTTACTGCGAGCTAATTGCTCACCAACCACTCGTGGTGCTCGAGCACCAGTGTTATCAAGGCCAAGATTTGTTTAAAGTGTTGACGCGTTTTAATCATTTCATTTCATCTATAATTCTGCTTTTAGGGTTTGAAACATCTCCTATATATATATTTACCTCTTAATTGTATTTTAAATTAAATTAGACAAATTGGTAAGTAGTAAATGATAAGTGTGTTTATACACTTATTTAGGGCACAAAAACATAGATAATTGTTGGCAAATATAATGGAATATGGCTTAATTCTATATAAATTATATTTTGTGGGATAATATTGATGGAAATCGGGGAATCTACGATAAAAAAGACAAAAACAAAAAAAGACTAAAATGGAAGGAAACCAAAGTTCAGATACCAAAGTGAAAATAACTGTAAGATGACTCTGGAGAAGAAATGGAAGTGTTAAAGAGTCAAAAGCCAATTGAGCAAATGAATGAATTGTTGGAAGAAGAAGTGAGAAAAGAGGTCAAGAAACGAGAAAACGGAGTTCGAGGACCAAAATTTTATGCATTTGAAAGAAGGAAAATATGTTCAAAATATATAAAGTGTCATAGTTTCCGATGATGGATAAAAATATATCGCTATACTTTACGTGAATCTTTAAGTGTTCATAGAAATTCATACACTTTTATATGTTCTCATCCATTATAGAAATATAGCTGAGTCATATATGAGAGTAAGTTTAACATTACTCAATAGATGTTAAATAAAATAGGAACATTCGTCAAAATTCAATCGTGTTGTCAAGTGTAAAAACTAAGGTTAAAAATGATGATTGTATGGGAATTCGGGATCCTAGTACGTTTGTTAATTATTAAACACATTAATTTGCATTTAGAATATTTTGCAATTAGTTCAGTTAACTTACTTCTAATTGTATAAGTAGATTATTTTAGTTATAATTTTTTCATAAGCAAACACTTCACATTATTCTTGTTTTGATTAAGGTCGTAATAATTAAAATTGAACTAAATCAATCTCATTGGTACGATACCTCGACTTAATTCCACTTTATTACTTGTTAATGAATCGCACACTTCTGGTGATTTAAATTCAAAATATATTTCCGTCAACAGTAAATACAGAATCATTGTATTATTTCTCCATATTTTAATTAAATCTCTTTTCCTCTACTAATTATCTTGTTTATGTTAGTTTGTGATTAATTGCTTCATATCTTGTCATAAATATATTATTCTTTTCTTGCCTATTTTACAACAAATTGGTATGAGAGCAATCTAGTATCCATTTTATTCATTACAATCAATAAGGTTTACATAAGCACGATGTACTCACTGATGAATTTTAATGACAACATTGAAGGGGCTGAGAAGATTTTTGAGGGATGGGAATCGAGTTCCTTGATCAATGCATATTGATAGCCTTTTGACGAAGGCAAAAGCCCTTATAAACAAATGATTATCTAACCTCTTGTAATTATGTGGTGCCATTTAGCAACTGGGTAATACTTCCAGGAATATCGAGTCCCCGAAGCCATGGAAGCAGTAAGGAAGGTGATCTCTGTAAGTATTGTCGAGCAAGGATTCCTTGACTGCATGTCTTGAATATTTGGATAGCAGTTGTTGGAATTTGGGTGTGACCCGAATTCCTTTGTTGAATTGTTTGAAGTATTGAAGAATTATAATTAAAGTGAACGTCAAGGAGAAATCAAGTTTGGAATGTTATTGGAGTCATATGTTAAGTTAAAGTTCTATTTTGAAAGCTCATTGGGAATTGAAGATTTGTATTGGATTTGAAAAGGTTGTAATTATGGACCAGGAAGAAAAGTCGTCGCATTTTCGCAAGTCTACTGCTAACGGCCGCTCAAGTAACACCTGTAGGTTTTCACCCGAGACTTGGCCACTTGCCTGTCGCCCACCTGGTGCTCGAGCGATAGACATGTCGCTAGCCTGTCCCTAACTTATCGCTCGCGCGATAGTGTTATTCGGTTCAAGCCTGTGTTCACATTTTAACACATTTTTGACATTTTACTTCAACCACAACTCATCTATTAGGGTTTGGACGTTGCCCTACATAGTTGCATATAATTATTAGGCTCTTCTATACAATTTTATAGTGTGAGAAAATAGATTACTAGAATTATAGGATCTATTGTAATTTTTCTCTCTTCTTCATTATTCTTGAATCAATAAAATCTCTTAAATGCTCTGTCATATTCTTGTCTTCTTTTATTCTTTTACTTGATTAAATACTTCATTATTATTTATCATATAACTTCAACATCTCAATCCAGTGATTGGTGTCATAGCAAGTAGTATCAATCCAGACAAGTGGTATTAGAACCAAAGTTCAGTAGTTCTGCAGAGCGCAAGGTTTGATTTGTTCGAAGTTTTTGTTCGTTATGGCTTCCATGAAGTATGATATTTTGCTTTTGAGTCGGAATATTAGATTTTCACTATGATAGGTTAACATGCATGCAGTACTCGCACAGTTGGATTTGGATGATGCGTTGCTGGGAATTAACAAGAAATTAGCAACTTTAACCGCTGAGGAGAAATTACGGAAGGATAAGAAAACAATTTCTCACATTCATCTTCATCTATCAAATTTCATTCTTCAGGACGTTTTGAAGGAGAATTCAGCAGGTGTTTTATAGTTGAAGTTGGAGTAATTGTGCATGACTAAAAGTCTGATAAGCAAGTTGAACCTTAAGCAGTGTTTATACTCTCATCACATGACAGAAGGAGGATCATTGGAAGATCACATGACTGTATTTAAAGATATCGTAGCTGATTTGGAAACTTTAGAAGTAAAGTGTGATGATGATGAAGATTTGGCCTTGATCTTATTGTGTTCATTGTCCGCTTCATTTTCTTTTTTTAGAGATACGATCTTATATAGTCATGATACTTTCACCAAAGAGGAGGGTGTATGATACTTTGTATTCAAAAGAAAGATGAAGAATCTGGTTTTTTAGGCTAGAGATGGAGAATGTATGATTGCTCATGGTGGTTCAGGAAGAGACAGATTGAAGTCTAAATTTAATAATCAGATTTGTAACTACTACAAGAAGAAGGGCGCTTGAAAAAGAATTGCTACAAATTGGAGAATAAAGAAATGGTGGCTGCAAGTAGATATTCAGATATTTCAGGTAAAGCAGACCTCGCGGAGAACGTTGTAAGTAATGGAGATCTCTTAGCTATTTCTGACATTGAGTCTAAACCGGAAGATGATTGATTTCTTAATTCAGCATGTGTATTTCATGTGTCCTAATAAGGACTTGTTTGCTACATATGAAACTGTTTCCAAATGTGTTTGGCTTTGGGAAACAACGCATCTTGTCGGGTTGCTAAAATGGCACAGTCAAATTGAAACTTTTGGATGGGACAATTAGAACACTTGGCCACGTTCGACATGTTCCAGATTTAAAGAAAAATCGCATCTCGTTGTATATCCTTAATTCAAATGGTTATGAATTCTTTGGTGAAGGTGGAGCCTTGAAAGTTTGTAAGGGTGTCCAGGTTGTATTGGAGGGACGAAAAATGTCTCAATTATACATCTTGCAGGGTCATGCAGAATCTAGAAAAGTCATTCAGCACAGGTTCAGTACCGTGGTGGACATTCAGTTTGGTACAATACATTTAGGAGCTCATAAAGGGCCAGATTTGAAGAATATTGCTGAGTGGAGTTTAGAATATATGGATAATGCCGCTTTGTCACCATGACCTGCAGTGCTATTGTATTCAATTGCTATGGACGGACCTAGTGGAAAAGAGTACGTGGATACTGATTTTGTTGAGCATACTTTAAGTGGAGTAGAATGTGTACAATCTAACAATGGGCCTTCTGTAAAAGTATTTGGTATCGATTCTACTTTGGGGTGTGTTATAGCGCATTTTGGTTAATTCAAAATCATTATGATTTTTTGGAAATCTAAGGTAATTCTGCAGAGTAGTACTTGGATTCATTGGAATAAGTGGAGTATTTTGTATTTTATTGGAGAAATTAATTTTTTGGTTATTATTGAAGAAGTCAGTTCATTCATTGGTGGAATTCGTATCAAGGTGAAGATTGTTAGAATTTAAGTGTGACCCGAATTCCTTTGTCGAATTGTTTAAAGTATTGAAGAATTCTAATTGAAGTGCACGTCAAGGAGAATTCAAGTTTGAAATTCTATTGGAGTCATATGTCAAGTTGAAGTTCTATTTTGGAAGCTCATTGGGAGGTGAAGATTGGTATTGGACTTGAGATGTTGAAATTATGAATCGAGAAGAAAAGTCGCCGCATTTTCGCTAGCCTATAACTAGCTGGCCGTTCGAGTAACACCTGCAAGTTTTCTCCCGAGACTTGGTCGTCCGCTTGGCGCTCGAGCGACGGATTGTCGCTAGCCTATTCCTACCTTATCGCTCGAGTGACAGTGTTATCTAGCCCAAGCCCTTTTTTGCGTTTTAATGCGTTTTTTACATTCTACTTCAACCACAACTCATCTATTAGGGTTTGGATGTTGCCCTACATAGTTGCCTATAAATATTAGGCTCTTCTATACAATTTTATAGCGTGAGAAAATAAATTACTAGAATTATATGATTGATTCTAATTTCTCAGTGAGACATTATTTTTAAGTTAATAAAATCTCTTAATTCATTTATCATATTCTTGTTTTCTTTTATTCTTTTGCTTGATCAAATACTTCATTATTATTTGTCATATAACTTCAACATCTCAATCCGGTAATTGATGTCATAACAAGTGGTATCAATCTTGACAACAATAATATTTGGAAAAAGTAGAGCAATTCACTAGGAATATTTCCTTTGGGAGATGTTTTTGACAAATTGTATCAAGGATAGGACATTACGACCCTTTCCACAAGTTAAAAGGAATCGTAAGTTTGGGATAGAAGACGAGTAAATAAGTGATGAAGAAATTTTGGAACTGCTCCTAACAGACATTATTCTCGGAGTGATGTTGTGTACGGAAAAGTTTGACCGGGTTTTTTTACGGGAAATAATTGAAAATAGCCAAAATTGAATGATAGCCTTTCAAAAATGACCTCTGACCATTCAAAGGTAGTAAACTACCAAAAATACCCCCAAATATAGAATTTACAACTAAAGTCACCATAGTATAAAGAAAATAACAATTAAGTCCTAAAAGATTTATTTTAATCTCAAAGTTATAATATTTTCTCATACTAACTTAACTATGACTAATAATAATTATAAAATGAAAAGACCTAGAACTAAAAGAGGTCCATATAAAATTAAAATAATTGCAAAAAGAAATTGAATTTGAAAATGAAATTGATAAGATAGGATACCAAGAACAATTGTTTGCATCTCAAGAAATATTAAAATATTTCTAAAAAAAAACCTAATAGAAAATTTTGTTAGAGGAATTATAAGATCTATAATCAAAAAAGATGTACATGATATTATAGATAAATTAGGAAAAAAAATAAAAAATATCTCAAATATAATATACATTTTGAACCAAATATAGATATAATAACAGATCTTGATATTATAAATTCTCAAACATTATTAGATTTTGAAAATTTAATTAAAAACTTATAAATGAGGAGACCTATCACAAATAGATTACCACAAGAATATAAGAAATCAAAATTGAATTTAATTTTAAGATTTTACATATCCATAACCAATAATAGATTAGATTTTGACAAATTAAAAAGATATATAGAATATACGATTATTTAAAGATTAATTAGATTTTAAGATTTTAAGATTTTTAAGAATTATTTGATTTTTGTTCGCTCCAAGTAGCAACCCTTTTTTTTTTTTTTTTTTGGTATCAGGGTCATAGAGATCATGGACATTACAATTACAAAAACAGATTGATATTACCAAATAGAAGAAAAAAAAAGTTATATATTTTTAGAACCTACTCCTAAGAAGCTAAAAATAATAACATTAATGATAATTAAATAATTACCTCGAGAAGTAAAAGAACAAATTATAGATAACATTATATTATGATCATTAAGAGATGAATATGTATATGAAAAAATTATTATAGAACTTGAAAATAAAGAAATTATGTTATATTGCAAAAATTATGAATAATAGTAAAATCGGAATTATAAAAATAGATAATTATTATAAATTAGAAATAGAAAGAGGAGATTATATATTTTTATAACTCATACCCAATAAGGTAAAAATAATAACATTTAAAGTAATTAGAAGATTACCTAGAGAAATGAAAACACAAATATTACATAGACTAATAATAGAATCAATAAAAGAAAGATATACATATGAGAAAATAATGGAAACTTTTGAAAATGAAGAGATCAATTTATATTATAAAGAAAAATATGAAAATCAAATACCATTAAATACAAATTGAAGGAATATATAGAAACATATGAATCACTCTAAACGATTTATAAAAAACAACAATTTTTCAGATAACTAAATTAATGGAATTAATGGAGATACAAGAAATCCTAGATAAAAAAATTAGCAAGAGTAAGAGAAATAAATCTACAAATACAGAATAAACTTTTAAAACCTGAAAAAATAACAAAAACAAATATTAAAATTAAAACAAGAAATGTATAAAGAAAGAGCAAACTATTATAAAAAATTAAAAGAATTAACAAATAATAAATCTATAAAACAAAAATGTGATAAGGGTAATAAAAGATTGTAAAGATACTGAATGTAGAACATATTACTTAAGCCAATCAAAGAAAAGATAATAAATCATTAAAAATGTCAATAGGAGAGTATATAGAAGAATTAAAAACACTAATAAAAATATTAATAGATGATATTCAAAACATAAATAATGAGATAAAAAAAGTAAGAAACGATATTAATATTCTAAAACTTGAAATAAGAAAATAATAAAGGAAAAGATAACATAATAGACAAAAAAAACTTATAGAAAAAGAAATGTATAGAATAGGGAAAAAAACATGTTGAACAAGAAAATATAATAATAGAAACATGTAGTATGGATGATGAATTTAGAAAAAAGATTTTACCAAAAATAATAGAAGAAAAAAAAATGGAAAAATCTAAAAAAAAACACTAGGAAAATTAAAAATTAAAAAAATCAGGATAATAAAGAAAACAAATATGAATGAATAATTAGATTTACTTATAGAAGATTTTGATCAATTAAGTTTAGAAAATTCAGATGAATATCAAGTCATAATAAATACTGGAGGAGGATCAAATAGAGCAGAATCCTATGACAAACAAGAAATACTAGACCCAGAGGAAAGTTATGCACATATATACAATAAACCATATAGACAATATTATGACAAAATAAAAAATAGACAATCACCAAGAGGAAACAAATATAGTAATAAGTTTAAACCAAATGACAATTATGATAAACTCGTTAATCATGGAGGAGCAAAATTAAATCTAGATTGTAAAATAGATATTAAGAAAGCCTTAATAATTTGGGCAAATTTAATGATATTATTCTTTTTATATAATAAAGATGATACATGGGAAAGTACTGAAAGAAGAATAGACTTCTTAGTATCATCTTTTGAAGGAAATGTTAGGAACTGATGAGAAGGAATAAATAATGATACAAAGACATTAATAAAAAGGAATATACAAATAGAAATAATAAAATCAGATAGAGAAGGTATAGAAAGATTAGTAAACTATATTTCAGATGAATTTTTAGGAGAAGATTGGATAAAAAAAATTTGATGGAAAAGCAATAAAAGAAAAATGAAATGTTAGAATAAAATTAATAAACCTAACAATTTGTGATATGTGTAAAATTAAAGAATATACGTGTGAGTTTAAAAAATATTACTATATCCAATTTTATAGTAATGAATAACAAGATGCATATAAAGATATGTACTATAATAAGTTACCAGGTTCATGAGGAATATATTTTATGATAGAATTTGAGAAATATATTAAAGAAAATCCTGAAGCACCTAGATATTTAGGATCAAGAATAAAATTTTTATTTGAAAGACTTGCATATATATGTCAACAAAGACAATTGATGAAAAAATCAGGAAAATTAACTAAGATATGTTGTGAAGATATGAAAAAACCTACACAATGGGGATGTAATTCTGAAATGAAAAATATTAAGAGAAAATTCAAAAATAAAAAATTTTAGAAATTTTAGAAATTTTAGGAGAAAATACATAAAACTTAGAAGAAAATATTATAAAAGAAAATATAATCCAAATAGACAACAGAAAAACAAATATTATAAAAAAGATAAAAGACAATACAAATGTTGGAATTATGAAGAAATATGACATATAAGCCATGATTGTAATAAGAAAAAAGTTAAAATATTACAAAAAAAAAATATTTAGAAATTGAAAATGAATTGAGTGAAATATCATATATTGAACATTATTATGATTAAGAAGTATATATAAGTTAAACGGATTCAGAAGAAAATGGATCAGAATCTGAATAGAGAAATTGAAGAAATAAAAAGTGACAATATAGATAAACAAGAATATGAAGGAATAGAAGGTTATGGATTAAAAGTAACATTTGATAATAACAAATTCAAGAAAATACGAAAATTATATTTATATTTAAAAATAGGAAAATGAAAAGCTTTAGATAGAATATGGAAAAGAGAAAGAATAGCAATAAATGAATATCATAAAATTGAAAAAACTATAAATGTTAGAACAACTCAAGGAACACATAAATTAAATATTTTAACAAAAAAATACAGTAGATGAATTGTTAACAAAGATTAATAAAAAACAAGGAGAAGAAATTCAATGTTTATTTAGCAGAAATACAAATAATGTTTAAATCCTTATTTAGGAAATGAATAGATTTGCCTTTAACAGTAAGTTTACATGATGGAAGAATAATAAATTTAAAAGATGGTCATTTAGGAATTATAGAAGGAAACTTGACATACTAGAAATTAATATTTACTTGTTATCCAAAATATTGTGTCTCAATAAAAGACAAAAACTCCAATGAAATCTTAGGACTACATTTCAAGCTAGATAGGGATGATATAATTGAACTAGGAGACATAATTATGACTATAGAATATAGAGCTTTATACATATTTACTAATTCCAATTATGGAAATATATACTCTAAAAAATCATACATAGAAGTTCATAAGGAATGTAAGGATATTAGTAAAATAATAGAACCAAACAAACAAATAAATTTAATATCTAAAGAATATGAATTTAGCATAATCAAGGATAAACCTGAAATAACAAAAGATAAAGAAGATGATTATTCTGATAAAATAATGTTTAGAGATGGAAGATTAATTAAAAGATCAACAAGCCGTAGATTACCTAGAAACCGGTTAGAAGGAACTAGTAATATAAAAGAAATTAAGTTTCATAGAAATGCTGGAAATATGAAGATATAAGGAGAATACTATAATGAAAGAGAACATATTGAATGACCAAATATATTAATAGATACATGAGCAGGTGAATGTGATATAGCTTCAATTAGAAATAAATGATTAACGATTCATAGGATTGAACCATATAGATATGTAAATTTTGATGGACAAATACATACTACAGAATTAGAAGCCAATGTACCAATAAAAATATGATGAATTAATATTGCAGTACCATGTTATATAGATAATAGTATGAATACAAATTCTCATATATTATTAGGAATGAGTTTTTTAAATGGATTAGAAGACTATAGTAGTAAAAAAGAAAATGATTATATATAACACATAATGGTCAAACTATATTATGCGAAAAAAATAAAATAAATGAATAACCAAATAAATTTTCCATTAGCTGTATATATACAAGTTACTATAGTAGAAATAAATATAACAACATGTGCCTTAATAAATACAGGAAGTGATATAACAATATTTAAAAACTTCTTAATAAAGTCATGAAATGAAAATAATAAAATAAAGATAATAGGAGTAATAGGAGAAAGTACACAAATAATTAATATATAGTGCTGATAAAGTCAGTATAATACTTGGAAGTAAACAAGTAATAATAAACAAAATATATAGTTATAATAAATTAGAATGTGATATATTATTAGGAAATGACTTTATACAACAATTTCAATATTATAAACAAAATAATTATATGATAATGTTACAAACACCATGTGCACACTTATTAAAAATTTCGAGGGAGTTTAGACCTTATAGAGTTCAGTCAGCCCAGCGTAGTAATAAATGGAAGAAAAAACCTATTCTAAATAAAAATATAAATACAAAAACTTTATATAAAAATGTCTTGAAAGTAGAAATAAAAATAAGCATAGAAAAAATCATAAAACAATTAGAAAAGACATGTGGAGAAAATCCATTATTATTTTGGAAATCATACCATCCTAAAACTAAAATAGAACTAACAGAGAATATTATAATTAGAATTAGACCAATGATGTATACTATACAAGATACACAAGAATTCAAAACACAAACAAAAGGACTACTAGAGCAAAAACTTATTAGACCTAGTAATGGACCCCATAGTAGTCCAGTTTTTATGATTATGAAACATTTTGAGCAAGTTAGAGGAAAAGTCAGAATAATAATAAATTATAAAGAATTAAATAAATATACTAAATTTGATGGATACTTTTTTACCAAATAAATAAATTCTAATAAACCTTGTAAAAGGAAAATAATATTATTCTAAGTTTGATTGTAAATCAGATTTTTGGCAAGTTAAGATGGAAGAAGATAATATACAATATACTGCATTTAGTATACCTCAAGGTAAATATGAATGGTTAGTAATGCCTTTTGGACTAAAAAATGCATCACAAATATATCAAAGAAAAATGGATAATATATTTAAAAAATTTAATGAATTTGTAATTGTATATGTTGATGATATATTAATATATTCTAATACTAAAAAAGAATATAGAAATCATTTGATGCAATTCATAAAAGAATGCAAAAAGGAAGAAATTGTCCTTTCAAAAAAGGAAGCTATAATAGAGAAATAAGAAATTGGATTATTAATAAATAAAAAAGGAATAAAATAGCAAAAACATATATCCAAAAAGATAGAAAGTTTTCCAGATAAATTAGAATCAAAAGAACAAATACAAAAGTTCTTAGGATATTTAAACTATGCAGAAAGATTTATTGAAAATCTTTCAAAAAAGAGACATAAAATACAAATTTTACTTAGAAAAACAAATACTAAAGGATGGAGTGAAGAACATATAAAAATAGTTAAATCATTAAAAGAAGAATGTAAAAATTTACCAAAATTAAGTTTGTCAGATGAAAATGATATTTTGGTTGTTAATACTGATGCTTCTGATAAGTATTGGACAGCTATATTAAGAACAGATTTAAATAAAATTTGCAGGTATTCAAGTGAAACTTTTAACCAAACAGAAATAAATTATACTACTCATGAAAAATAATTATTAGCAATTATTAAAGGAATAAAAAAGTTCTTATTATTGTTATTATTTAAAAGTTTATTGTTGAAACTGACAATTTTAATGTTACATGATTAATTAAGAATAAACTTTCAATGGAACCTCAATATAGAAGATTGCACAGATGGCAAACATATTTTTCATTTTATAATTTTGATATTATCCATATTAAAAGTATTAACAATTATCTTGCTGATTTCTTAAGCATGAATATTGAATTTGGAAATGGATGATATCAAAAATACATTGATAGACGTCAAATGACGAATGGAATTCCTCAAAAAGGAATTTGAAGATATTAAAGAAGGAATTAAGCAAATGGTGGAATTATTTCAGCAAAATGGAAAATTGTTGAAAGAAATCTCCATTTGTCATTCCAAATAAATCAATGAATTGAGTGGCAGAATTGATGATATTGCTTCACAATTCGAGTAATTAAATATCAAACAAGAATTCCAAAAATACAAACAGGTACAAAGCAATGAAGCAGCAGTGGACCCAGTAAAATCAAAAGAGATACACTAAGTCCCCGAAAGATGATCATAAAAAATAATAATGAACATACAAAGATTATCAGAATAAAAGCTGATGAAGATGATGATATTCCTTTATAAAAAAGGGAAGAAGAATATAGATCATTTGTCAAAATAGTTTATGAACTGGAAGGAAATGATTCATATTTCATTTCTTTTGATTAAATGATGCAGACCCCTTTATGGTTAAATCAGCAGCAGACTTTGGATTCTTAGATCTCATATATTCTGGAAGAGATCTAAAAGAAATTGAAAAATTTGATGGCATATTCAAGTCTGAAATATCAAGATTTGCTCATGGAAAATTGATATATATTAAATTTTATTCAATCAGTCCTGAATTTGATGGAAGGGTATTTTACCCTACTGAACATATAATCACGGTTGGATATGTTGGAAGAAATTTCCAAATAGAAGTTGGCAAAAATAAAAAGTCATTGCCAAATATCAATAAATCATGGATAAAATCCTGGAGAGTTCTTGGGATAAAGGTTTTTTACAACATTGCAAAGAACTTATATGAGAAAAAATGTACACGCATGTGCCAATATGAAGGATAGACACTTTTGACAAACAATGGAAAAAAAAATCCGAAATTTTAAAAGAGTGTATCCAAAAATTTGATATCCATCAGATTCATGGAAGTCCATCAACTATACAGGAATCATGCCAATAAAGGAAATGCCCCACATGCTACCCAAATGAAAAGAAGACAAAGATAGAAAAGATGTCTCGCCACTTTCAAAAAGATGCCAAACATTATTGAAGAATCTTGCCAATTCCATATGGAGACAATAGAAGAAAGGAAGACGGGAACGAAAGATGGACAACTGGAAGCAATAATAGAACTGCAATTATGTAGTAGATATACGGTTGTAATAATAGAACTCCATTAGGGGAGTATGAGAGAAGGAATGATGTAAGATGCCAATAATCGAACCTTATGTAGTGGTATAAATAGAAGCATTTGGACTAAGATAGATGGAGAATGAGTTGGAAAACAATTGAGCTCTCAGACTGAGAAAGTCAAAACGTTTCTGTCTTTTGATATAATCCTTGTATCAATTTCAGAATATCAATAATATTCCATTTCTTTTATAGAAGAATAAGTTTCTAAATTTCTATTTCCATAGATTCTTGATAGATCTAAGAAGAAATTCTTTTTTTCTTATTTTAACAACCAAGACAATTTTTCTTTAATCCAAGTCTAGAAATTTGTCATTGAAAACAATACAGTGAAGACAAAAAGCTGAAATAGCAAAGATCCCGTTAAGGCAAGAGGCCGTTGAAAGGAACCGTTTGCATATTCAGAGGCTGAAGGTCACTCGATTCTAAGAATAAAGATCCAGATCAAAATTAAGGTCGAACTATTATTTTTTGTTAAATTTTGAAAGAATTTTCTTAAGATCTTATAGAATCGCAAGGATCATAAATGTTTATGATTATTCATGATATTTGGATTATTGTTTGCCATAATGTTTATATCATTGTTTTATAATGTTATGACAATTTTCATGATGATAGTATTCAATCATGTCAGGATATACAGTTAAAGGATTAGACGATTTGTCTGAAAGAATATTAGAAAAAATAGGAAGTATTAGATCCCAACTAGAAAATATAGATAAAATATCTGAAGAATATGATAAACTCATAAAAGAATATGAACAAAAAAATAGTAAATTATGCTAATTCATTAGATCAAAGGATGTATTTATATATTAAGATTCAGACTATAAGAAATATAGAGTAAATCCAAAATTTACTTTAAAATAAAAGGACATGTCTTCGAATATAGAAACTCATTTCATTAAGAGTAAAATAGACTTTTTCACAAAAAAATTTAAATAGATTAAATCAACAACTAGTTTGAAAAATCTCCATTTTTTTACAAGGAAACACTTGGTCAGTTTTCATTGTTTATTGGCAAAAAGTTTAAAAAGCAACCATACAGGTGTTGGCTCTGCCAGTGAGGGGAATAACTCTATTCTCACATAATTAATTTAGATGTGCTGCATGTACATTATTAGACGACATTATTGTTAATATTATGTGAATTGTCAAAATTTGTTTATTAAGCATTGTTAAAATAAATGTATAAAAAACTATTAACTCACGAGTCAGTCTACATGTAGCATCTCACGGGGCATCTGTATGAATAGTATGCTTTGACTGGAGACAGATACAAAACTCTTACGGTTGACTATCTGATCTGACCGATTGTGAATACGTTCCCCTTTCATTTCTTACTGCGAGAATGTGGTAAATTTTGTGGCACCGACGATTTTTTTTTTTAATTGGATGTAGATCTGAAGTCAGAGAAGAGCATAAAAATGTGATCTACGAACATTGCCACCGAAGAACAAATGATAAGAAATTACTACAGACAAATAAGTAAAGATCATATATACTCTATTGCATCAATAGCTAGTTTTATACATGGGATCAAAAAGAGGCAGCAAAAATTCCTTAAGATAAAACTAAAATAGGACAAGGCACAAAAGAAAACAACACAGGAGGAAAATCGAAACTCTACCGAGAGATTTGTTAGCCTGTAATTGTTGCCTTCTTAATCCAGGAGTACTACTTCCCACTAAGTGGTACGAGTTAGGATACCAGTACAAACTCTCTGAATTACCAAAAACTCTGGCATAAACCATCTCTCCAAACATCCCTATCCTGGGATGTGAAGGAGACGACGAAGCATCTCCTTCTTCGTTACTGGAATACGGATCGGATAAATTACGTAGATTTCGATGATCTGAATCTTGTATGGCACGAGCTAGTGGCCTTGGCGGTATATTCTTGACCTTGTGTTCGGTTTCCGAGAGGCCTTTGCCCCGGCCATACAGAGGGACCATGGTTTTTTCAGATATTTCGGTCTTGCAAACTGGGCATCTAGGGAGCTGCTTTTCTGAATCAAGTGAAGCACTTTGAAACCACTTGTAGATGCAGGGCCAACAGTAGAGATGGCCACAAAGGGTAACCACAGGATCAGACACAAAGTCCAAACAGATACTGCAATCAAAGCAAGGAGAATTCTTTTCAGAGTCGGGAATGGATTTCCATTCCTGCACAAAATATTGCTCAAATGCCATGCTTCCTTTAATCTCTTGAGAAAAAAAGATAATAAGCAAAAAAATATGATGTGATGAAATGAGTCAACTCCAGAGTAACTGGCACCAACAACAAATTGATTCTTTGGAAGTACTACTTGTGATTATTCAACAAATGCTTAGAACACGATGGAGCTGTATGTGAAATGGAGTTTTCAGTGAGAGAGAGATTTGTGCAAGAGTAGGTTAGGTTGGAGAAATGTTGGGAGGGTTTCCTTTATTTTATAGATGGGGAACATAATAAACATTTTTGCTGAAATGGCAGATATGTTGAAGGCTTGTGGGCCAACCATTGCTATTTAACTTGTGTTATTTTGTTTTATACGAGAACATATTAATAACTAATCGTGTTACGTTGGGCATTGAGTTTCATCGATTTGATCTCCTATTCATAATCGGTAAGAGATATTTTGCTCACGGCTAAAGTGGCATTGATATTTTGTCCACGGCCAGTCAATCGTTAAATTGTCAAAAATTGTAAATTTGACCACGGTTGTGGCATTGCCACATAAGCGACAGGCGAGATGTCTCATATCCACTATAGGTAGGAAATCAAGTCTGTTGAGTTTCATCTAGAGATGGCAATGGGGTGGGTTTGGGGCAGGTTTGGAGAGCGAGCTTGCCCCATTTTCTGTCCTGTTTATTTATTTTTTAATTTTTAGTTAACTATTTTTTTTTAATTTGTAGTTAATTATTTTTTTTTTATTCTTTACGGGGCAGGTTCGGGGCGGGGCACCACCAACCCATTGGGGAGGGCGGGTCGGGTTTTTTTTTTTGCCATCACTTTCATCTTAAACTATACATTTGTTATTAAGAGTAACTTAAATGTTTTTGTTAATTACTACTGTTAAAAAATTAGGGTTGGACTTTCCAACTTTTCACGTGGTTAGGAGAAATTTCAAAAGTAAAGTTTTGGTTCTCAACTCATTTAAATTTTATGAATTCGGGTTCAAAAATATCGATAACAATTTTGGATACGCGAAGACCCAAATTCACATATTTAAGTAAGTTAGAGACTCATAACCTCACTTTTGAAAATTGAAACTTCTTAACAAAGCTATATAAAAGTTTGAAGAGTCCAATTCTAATTTTTCATACTACTTTCTTTTG
This sequence comes from Fraxinus excelsior, assembly GCA_019097785.1. Taxonomy (NCBI): domain Eukaryota; kingdom Viridiplantae; phylum Streptophyta; class Magnoliopsida; order Lamiales; family Oleaceae; genus Fraxinus; species Fraxinus excelsior. The sequence goes on along the minus strand of CM032625.1, from coordinate 29,977,221 downwards.
TAATTTTAGTAGTATTTTAAAAAATGTAAAGCGTTGCTAGATGGTAAGAACAAAATCTAAACTTTTACGAGTTTAAACGGCCTTAGACATAAATAAATTTGAAGCATAGGTTACCATCAACATAGTAACAAAATAAAACCTAGAATATGAATTCATTTAATCATAAAAAAAAAAAAAAAAAAATAGGTTAGCATCATCTGCAATTCTAAATTTTAATATGTGAACGCAAGATATTAAAACTCGAATTTGCCATTTCAATTGATCGCGCTAGTCAAACTTTACATTTGAGTGTTATGTTTTGATCGAGATAAATGTAAGGTGATTATTAAATCTAGATAAAGAAACATCATCTTATGTAAAAGTAATCAACATGGTGGCTTACCTTTGGACACATTTTGTCAAATATTCAAACGATGTTTTCATATTCCACGCTGAATCGCTTCTTGGTATTCGACCTCTACAGACATGACTTTTAGTGCCTTCTAGATTTACACTAACGACAACAATAATGCTGAACGAATAGGGAAAAAAACAGACTCACGTGGCAGCCCATAATTGAGTGTTTTCACGATTTTTTCTCATTCTCCAATGAAAAATTGTCTGAAAAATGCTTTTATGTCATTGACTATGACCGTGACGACGACAATTTATCATGCTGCTCTTCTAGATTAAGTAATTAATTATTGAATTTTATTTCACATCGAGTATCAAATACATAGTCATTATAACCCAAAAATTGTATAGGAAAAAGAATAGGCTTTTCCCATTTATTCAGAAGAAGAAGCAACAAAAATTGAATAGAATAGATTAAAATAGTAGACCCCACAATGTATTTAAATATTGCAAAAAATGATGGACTCACACGTTTGTGTGTGATCTGATGTGTTTCTGTGGTGTACAATACACCCAACAGAATTCAAAAGAATATTTTAGCAAATATTGTGGTTCGTATTCTAAAATTGAAAATCACCCATTATTAACTAACTAGAAAATTTATTGATACTTTGTTCATGTTTGACCCCCATTAAATTTTAATTCATTTCTAGGTTTTATTTTGTTATTACGTTGATGGTAAAATAGTAATCTAAAAAGCTCATTTGGCCTATGCTTTAATTTTATCAATCACACATTCTCTCAATAAAATAATATTACACATAAATTCAAAGTTTAACCACGTATTCTTAAAAAAAAAACACTTTTCTAAAATCATTTTTTTTTTCAAATAATAGCTCAAACATGGGCTTAATTTATGAATTTGTCACTTGGTAGGTTAATAGCATCTTTAAGAAATTATCTAAATATAATATGTTGACACACTAAAAATGCAGCCCAAAATCAAAGGGAAGTCCAATTGAGAAAACCAAGATAAAGACCCAATGGAAATCGATTAATAGGCCCACGAAGAGAGGCCCAATATGGAAACCTGAGGAAATGCCTGGATATTGGAAGCCCGAGAGCAAAAGGATATCATCGCCCAAGCCCATAGGACGCCCAAAAGCTGAACGAGTGAAGTACTGCACAATCGCCCAGAACGATAGCCTCACCATCGCCCAAACTCTCAAGTCGCCCAGAGTCAGACAAGTCTAAAGGGTGTAGTTTAGCCAATTCAGCAGTTACGAAAGCAGTTGTCAAGTAAACCCGGCACGCCCCCCGAATCAAAAACTCTCGACAGGAGAATTTGTAATTTTCATTTCCTTAGTTTAAATTTAATCATTTCTTAGTACTCGTGTGCTTGCGCCCCTTGGAGGCGTTTTGTCCACTTTCCAATTGTAATTCTTCACTAGTAAACGCACCCATTTTTGAGACTTTGTCTCAAGAGGTTTTGTTTTCGCACATTTTCCAACCCGCCAACAATTATAAGAAAAGGATCAGACGATTGTGTAAGGAACAAACCTCTTGAGACAAACTCCCAAAAATGAGTGCGTTTACTAGTGAAGAATTACAATTGGAAAGTGGACAAAACGCCTCCAAGGGGCGCAAGCACACGAGTACTAAGAAATGATTAAATTTAAACTAAGGAAATGAAAATTAAATATTCTCTTGTCGATAGTTTTTGATTCGGGCTTTTCTTCTACAACTTCACTTCTTTTTATACTCCCGGGCGTCTCTTGGTTAACGAAACTGCTTGGAACTGCTCAATTACCTTCATAACTATCCGCTTCTTCAGTGAGGGACTTGCTTATTGGAGAGAGTACTTAGTAACCGTTGCCACTACTCTTACCTTTTAACTACCTGTTTCTGGATCGTGGGGCGTGCCGGGTTTACTTGACAACTGCTTTCGTAACTGCTGAATTGACTAAACTACACCTTTTAGACTTGTCTGATTCTGGGCGACTTGAGAGTTTGGGCGATGGTGAGGCTATCGTTCTGGGCGATTGTGCAGTACTTCACTCGTTCAGCTTCTGGGTGTCCTATGGGCTTGGGCGATGATATCCCTTTGCTCTCGGGCTTCCAATATCCAGGCCTTTCCTCAAGTTTTCATATTGGGCCTCTCTTCGCGGGCCTATTAATCGATTTCCATTGGGTCTTTATCTTGGTTTTATCAATTGAACTTCCCTTTGATTTTGGGCTGCATTTTTAGTGTGTCAACAATTACCCCCCAATATGGCAGAATTAATACTAATCATTAATTTTGCCATATTCACTCTGTATCCTTTCGCAACATTTGAACTTTCCCAGAATTTCAATCATCACGTACTTGTACCGTTTGAAGGATTGCGACGTTACAAACCCTTAAAACCCAGAAGTACGCGGCATTCTTAGTTACACGTCTCTGCAGTCTTACGCTTCTCTCTCGCTATTTTCACTGTTCATCTTCTTGTCTCCGTGCTACGTTTCGTCAACAGTCCTTACCCAATATACATTCTGTAACGAATGGCCACTTCAAGCACTCAGTCTGATGCTGCCCTTAGCTTCGAGGACTTCCAAGACCTCCTCACCGAGCCATACATAAATTCAAACCCTCTTTCGCGGGTTGGTCCCGACATTGATGAGTTTTTCTTGGGTCCATCTTTTGTTGATGCTGAATCAGTCGAGAAGACTGCGGCGGGTCAGCTGTTCCCTTGCTCTGAAACCATTCCCTTTATGAGTTCTTTACCGTTGAAGGCCATCTGCGATAAAGGTATTCGTACTTGGCCCAAAGCTGATTTTGGTTTTCGTAGGTGGCATGCACGCATGGTGAATCATGGCCCCACCAAATCAATTTTTGAACGTGCGAAAATTTTGGACTTATTGGAAATCACCCTTAACCTTCATGTATACGACTCAGCGCTTTTTCCAATCGCCTTGAGCTTTTGGTCTTCTGAGCATAATGTCTTTGTTTTTCCTTGCTGCCCGTTGTCCATTACTCTTATGGATGTTGGGGCCCTAGTGAACCTCCCTCCTTTGGGCGATACCATTTCTCCCAGCATGGTGATTTCGGTTTCCGCTGGCAGTGTTCCCCCCAAATTTGATAAGAAAATGTGTTAATCTTACTCGGCTATGCAGAGTGCTTTTGTCGCTCTTGCTTCTGAGCCTACTCATGTTGAGCGAGTAGCTTTCCTTCAAGTTTGGCTCTGTAAATACGTTCTTTGTGTCCCTAGCTTGAAACCTTCTACGAGTTACCTGCCTTTAGCGCATGAATTGGCCCGTCGCAAACCTTTGAATTTGTGTTCTTTCTTTTTAGCCGCTCTTTACAGAGGTCTGGCTTTGCTCCAGTTTCAATTGAGGACTGGTGTGTCCCCTACTGGCAGTGGGCCTCTTTGGTTTGCTCAATTATGGTTGAGAGTATATTTTCCTTCTTTTGGGGCTCCAACTGTTTGCAATACTTCTGCCACCTGTTATGGGTTGGCCATAGATTCTTTGCCTCCGACAGACATGTCTAGGAGAGACATTTTTTCATTCTTCTATACCTTAAATTCCGTTTCTTCCTTCTTCCCTTTTCCTACTCATCTGACTCCCAACTATGTACATATCCCTTCTGGAGTGGTTGATTCTTTACCCATGTGGGTTCAGTTCTTGGCTGGAAAAGAGTTGTTCTATGACATTGTCACATGAACCAACGCCAATGTTGGGGTAGAGATTTACACTCCCCATTTCTTTGCTCGTCAACTGGGTTTCGGCCAGACTTGGCCCGTCCCTATTTTCTATTCTAAAAATATGACAAAGCTTGGCCTGCAGTAGGTTCGTACTCAACGTATCTAGCTTGGCCTTTTGATGAGCAGCGCCGGCACGGCCAACCTCCATGTCCATAAAGGAAACATACTCAAACAATGCATGTTTGAGAAATGTTATGTTCTCGTTCGCAGGGGTGGATGATGACACAGATGATGTTTTCATGCGTGCCCAGGAGGTAAGTAAGTCTTGGATGGAATTAAGGATGCTATCAGATCCCTGCAAAGGAAGTTACCAATATTGAAGATCTTCGATACAACAAAGAAGAAACCAAAAATAAAAGCCAGGTATAAAGACCTCATCGGCAGTAGTGGGAGATTCAGGCACCTCCCTTATTTCCTCCATCACTTGGGGAGATTTCCCTTTAGCTGAGCAAGAAGAACTTTTCCCGCCTGACAAAGCTGCAGGGATCTCTGCATGTTTCACACCGCAATAAATCAATGAGCCAGCAGCAATAAAGAAAGGCTAAAGTATCAAAGGTAAGCGTTACCTTCCAATTCTACGCTTGGGGGGTCGACACCCTGGGAAGGAGGATTTGTTGGTAATAAGGGCGTGGGAACTTGAAGCCTGGGCGACGCAGCCTCGACAGGAAAGGATGAAGAAGAGTCTGCCAAAACTATAGCCTTGGAAGATGAACTCTTCTGGAAAATTCAGGTAGACCATTAATATACAGAAGAACATATCCGCGAATATACAAATATGGATTACCTTTCTCCTGAAGGTAAGGGGGGTGTCATCATCTTCGCCATCATCATCGTCATCGGCATGCACAACAGGGGATGCTGAAGCTGGCCGTTTCCGGCCTGATATACCCTTGGCAGCAATGGCCTTGGCAGATGGAGAAGTAGGAGTAAGAATAAGATCTTCAGAGCGAGGAGGTGGAGAAGGACTCCTAATCGATATAAGAGTAACTAAAAAAGGAGGAGTAGAAGAAGCACTTGGCCGATCCAGCAAATGAAAGGCAGTAGTAGCGTCAGCTGTAAATAGCCTACGTTTCACTGACGGCCAGAGCTGCTCAAAAAGGAGATGAATAGCAGAACTGGAATGAAAAGAGGCTAGCGAAAATGCATCCGCCAAAACGCGGTTATGGGCCTCTATAGTTGCAACGTCTGCTTTATTAATAGTATGAAAACGATCGGTTAGATTTTTAGAATAGAAAAGAGGGACGGGCCAAGTCTGGCCAAAACCCAGTTGACGAGCAAAGAAATGGGGAGTGTAAATCTCTACCCCAACATTGGCGTTGGTTCATGTGACAATGTCATAGAACAACTCTTTTCCAGCCAAGAACTGAACCCAAATGGGTAAAGAATCAACCACTCCAGAAGGGATATGTACATAGTTGGGAGTCAGATGAGTAAGAAAAGGGAAGAAGGAAGAAACGGAATTTAAGGTATAGAAGAATGAAAAAATGTCTCTCCTAGACATGTCTGTCGGAGGCAAGGAATCTATGGCCAACCCATAACAGGTGGCAGAAGTATTGCAAACAGTTGGAGCCCCAAAAGAAGGAAAATATACTCTCAACCATAATTGAGCAAACCAAAGAGGCCCACTGCCAGTAGGGGACACACCAGTCCTCAATTGAAACTGGAGCAAAGCCAGACCTCTGTAAAGAGCGGCTAAAAAGAAAGGACACAAATTCAAAGGTTTGCCACGGGCCAATTCATGCGCTAAAGGCAGGTAACTCGTAGAAGGTTTCAAGCTAGGGACTCAAAGAACGTATTTACAGAGCCAAACTTGAAGGAAAGCTACTCGCTCAACATGAGTAGGCTCAGAAGCAAGAGCGACAAAAGCACTCTGCATAGCCGAGTAAGATTCACACATTTTCTTATCAAATTTGGGGGAAACACTGCCAGCGGAAACCGAAACCACCATGCTGGGAGAAATGGTATCGCCCAAAGGAGGGAGGTTCACTAGGGCCCCAACATCCCTAAGAGTAATGGACAACGGGCAGCAAAGAAAAACAAAGACATTTTGCTCAGAAGACCAAAAGCTCAGGGCGATTGGAAAAAGCGCTGAGTCGTATACAGGAAGGTTAAGGGTGATTTCCAATAAGTCCAAAATTTTCGCACGTTCAAAAATTGATTTGGTGGGGCCATGATTCACCATGCGTGCATGCCACCTACGAAAACCAAAATCAGCTTTGGGCCAAGTACGAATACCTTTATCGCAGATGGCCTTCAACGGTAAAGAACTCATAAAGGGAATGGTTTCAGAGCAAGGGAACAGCTGACCCGCCGCAGTCTTCTCGACTGATTCAGCATCAACAAAAGATGGACCCAAGAAAAACACATCAATGTCGGGACCAACCCGCGAAAGAGGGTTTGGATTTATGTATGGCTCGGTGAGGAGGTCTTGGAAGTCCTCGAAGCTAAGGGTAGCATCAGACTGAGTGCTTGAAGTGGCCATTCGTTACAGAATGTATATTGGGTAAGGACTGTTGACGAAACGTAGCACGGAGACAAGAAGATGAACAGTGAAAATAGCGAGAGAGAAGCGTAAGACTGCAGAGACGTGTAACTAAGAATGCCGGGTACTTCTGGGTTTTAAGGGTTTGTAACGTCGCAATCCTTCAAACGGTACAAGTACGTGATGATTGAAATTATAGGGAAGTTCAAATGTTGCGAAAGGATACAGTGAATATGGCAAAATTAATGATTGGTATTAATTCTGCCATATTGGGGGGTAATTGTTGACACACTAAAAATGCAGCCCAAAATCAAAAGGAAGTTCAATTGAGAAAACCAAGATAAAGACCCAATGGAAATCGATTAATAGGCCCACGAAGAGAGGCCCAATATGGAAACCTGAGGAAAGGCCTGGATATTGGAAGCCCGAGAGCAAATGGATATCATCGCCCAAGCCCATAGGACGCCCAGAAGCTGAACGAGTGAAGTACTGCACAATCGCCCAGAACGATAGTCTCACCATCGCCCAAACTCTCAAGTCGCCCAGAATGAGACAAGTCTAAAGGGTGTAGTTTAGCCAATTCAGCAGTTACGAAAGCAGTTGTCAAGTAAACCCGGCACGCCCCCCGAATCAAAAACTCTCGACAAGAGAATATGTAATTTTCATTTCCTTAGTTTAAATTTAATCATTTCTTAGTACTCGTGTGCTTGCGCTCCTTGGAGGCGTTTTGTCCACTTTCCAATTGTAATTCTTCACTAGTAAACGCACCCCTTTTTGGGACTTTGTCTCAAGAGGTTTGCTCCTTACACAATCGTCTGATCCTTTTCTTGTAATTGTTGACGGGTTGGAAAACGCGCGAAAACATAATATATTATCTATTTTTTAGAGTAAAATACTTAAAATAAGCTACAAGAACTCACAATTTTGACTTTTAAAATAGTGTATTTGTCTCTCCATTCCAACTTTATGATTATTCATTTAAATTATAATACTCCACTTCTCAAATTATTTAAACCGCCTACATATAAAATAATGTATTAAATGAAAGATAAGAAGAAATTAATAAATATTTCTTAAAAAAATAAAATGAAGAGTTAAATAGACAAAATTGTTGAAGTTTATAAAAAAAAATTAATTTCTAAATGTAACCCATGTTTGGTAGAATTTAAAATCGAGATTTTAATTCAAGTCAAAATCAACAATTAATTTTAACTACACGTTTTGTAAGATCTACAACTTTTCAACCACATATTTCATTAACTTTTATCAAAGTACGTTGAAAATTTGATTTTAAACCCAACAGACTAGGGATTCCCAATTATTCATGGGAACATCTCTAATCACAATGTGCATTGTTGTACGTGTAACAAACAAAATGGTGAGGGAAAATAGATCATCTTCAATGAGGTTGTGAATTGCACTAATTGTATGTTATTTGTACAAGAGAGGGACGTAAAATAAGAATAAAGATAAAAAATAAAAAAAATAAATGAACATATTTCAACGAAAATAAATTATTTAAAAAATGGAAAATGTCTAAAATACCCTCCACATGTGGGAGGTGTACTGACAACCTTCACAATTTTTTTATTCCTTTTGTCATGTATTCATTTTGGTGTGGAATGGTAAATATTACTTGTACATCATTGTGTATTGATTGATGAGTTAATCCCCTTTCACAGGGGATTTGTGCCCGGGTCAAACCCGGGCACAAATCCCCTGTGAAGGAAGGGGGGTTCATTGATTGATTGACGTTTTTCTTTCTTTATCTCTCTTCTATATCATCAATTAGTAAAACTCGGGCACAAATCCCCTGTGAAGGAAGGGGGGTTCATTGATTGATTGACGTTTTTCTTTCTTTATCTCTCTTCTATATCATCAATTAGTAAAATTATTTGTACACAATAACATACCGGGTGTATTTGAGCCACATTATTTTGGAAGAACGCATTCTGAAATTGGATTGATAGATAATGTGTAGTTGAAAAAGAAGAAAAATTTATTGATGTGATGAAAAATATTATTTTATTGAAGAATGTGTGATTGAAAATGAATTGAAGAACGAGAATGAAAATTTTAATATGGCTCAAACTGGAGCATATATTGAATTTAAAAACTTGTTATTTTTGTAGAACTTTTACTGGAACAATTGTTGTCAATTATAGTTTCTGGTTGATATCAAAAGTTGGGTGAGAAAAGTTGGCACATCTATTTGTACGAATTATAATACTATTTATTTGGTGAAGCCTAAGTTCAATAATGCATAATAGCATATCAAGGAGGGATGAATATTTTTAGTAGGATGGGCAGTATCCGATTTAGGCATTTAGCCCTTGTTTGGTATAATTAAAATTTGATTTTAATTTTAAGTGAAAGTCAATAATTAATTTTAACTATACATTTTATGATCCACAATTTTTCAACAACAAATTTCATCAATTTTTATTAAAAATTTAATTTTAATTCATACCAAACAAGAGCTTAATTGGCCGATTTTAGTTCTTGATTTTGAATTAAAAAAAAACCCCGAACTTTCATTCAATTATCTTTTTTTGTACCGATCATATTAGATATTTCGAGCCTTAAACTTCTCACCATCATTTTCCTTGTACACCCACTTGCGCCTAATCACCCTCCTCCTTCATAAACTTCACCCTTCATAAACTTCACCAAATTCCCAAGTTTGGTTTTTATGTAGAAACTTGTTTTCCTCCATCATAGCTCCCATCCACTCATCTCTCTCGTGACTTTCCATAACCTTTTGAAAGATAATAGCATATCCCCATGTTAGAGTCTAGAGAGATTTTCTTATGAAACCTATCACGCCTCGCCACCGAGGCTCGTAGTGTAGGCCACATTGTAGCGCACGTGAAGACATTGAGTCAGATCCACGTTGTAGTCTACAGGGACACATTTAGTCAGATTTGACTAAGTTAATAAAGACCCAAGTGGTGAAGATAGAGAAGTCAAAGAAGAAGTTGACGCTCTTTGCTCCGAAGCTCCATTTGGCCAAAGCCTTCTCTTTGGCCGAAGTCCTTACTCCATCTGAAGCCCATTTAGGTAAAACTTTCTGTAAATGATTATATACGTATAGCATGATCCTTGTTGTCAATTATAGTTTCTGGTTGATATCAAAAGTTGGGTGAGAAAAGTTGGCACATCTACTTGTACGAATTATAATACTATTTATTTGGTGAAGCCTAAGTTCAATAATGCATAATAGCATATCAAGGAGGGATGAATATTTTTAGTAGGACGGGCAGTATCTGATTTAGGCATTTAGCCCTTGTTTGGTATAACTAAAATTTGATTTTAATTTTAAGTCAAAGTCAACAATTAATTTTAACTACACATTTTATAGTCCACAATTTTTCAACAACAAGTTTCATCAACTTTTATTAAAAATTTGATTTTAATTCATACCAAACAAGAGCTTAATTGGCCGATTTTAGTTCTTGATTTTGAATTAAAAAAAAAAAACCCCCGAACTTTCATTCAATTATCTTTTTTTGTACCAATCATATTAGATATTTAGAGCCTTAAACTTCTCACCATCATTTTCCTTGTACACCCACTTCTCCTTCATAAACTTCACCAAATTCCCAAGTTTGGTTTTTATGTAGAAACTTGTTTTCCTCCATCATAGCTCCCATCCACTCATCTCTCTCGTGACTTTCCGTAACCTCCTGAAAGATAATAGCATATCCCCATGTTAGAGTCTAGACAAATTTTCTTATGAAACCTATTAAGCCTCGCTACCGAGGCTCATAGTGTAGGACACGTTGTAGCCCACGTGAAGATATTGAGTTAGATCTACGTTGTAGTCTACGTGGACACATTTAGTCAGATTTGACAAAGTTAATAAACACCCAAGTGGTGAAGATAGAGAAGTCAAAGAAGAAGTTGACGCTCTTTTCTCCGAAGCTCCATTTGGCCGAAGCCTTCTTTTTGGCCAAAGTCCTTACTCCATCCAAAGCCCCTTTAGCCGAAGTCTTTGCTGTCTTTTAGATGATCTATAGGCAATCTATTTGAATTATTGATGTAACGCTAACGATGATGAATGTCAAAATTATCAACACAGGTTATAGGGTGGTTGACCCGTTGTCAATGTATTCGATGAGTCTTCTACACATGATATTTATGTCACTGAATTCATTATTTTGTTATCCTTGAGAGAGTTTTAGGGCATTTTAATGTGTGTTTTAATGTTGTGATATAGATTGATGAAATTGAAGGAAATAAGCAAAAGTTGACAAATTAGATAACATAGCTAAATTGTAAGAGATTCAAAGTTCGGGGTCTAAAGTGAAAATACTCAAAAGTTGTGTCAGGTCTCAAAATAAATATTCGCGAGTGCTTAGAGTCAATTAGATGAAGAAAGAAGTCAAAGAGATCAAATATAGTTAAAGTATGATCACACATCATTTTTCAACCGAAAAAGTTATGCTCTAGATTCATAGTCGCATATTGAGACTCATTTTGGATATAGTAAACATTTTAATTGGAAAATGATATCTAAAGCAAAGTTGTAACTCTTTGATTTATCTTTATAACACATCTTGAATCGCCTCAATCGAATATCGAGAGCAAAAGTTATGATAGAAATACGAAAGACGCGCAGTGTCACATTTTCATCAGAAAAGGGAGCCACGGTGCCGGGTTTGGGTCCGCAACACCCAGGTTCCTGAAAATAGCAGATTCATGGGCGCCTCAGCGCTGCAGTGCGAGAAAGGAAAAAAATTGTTTTTATAGTTTTTTCCATCACAGTCCACCTCCAATTCAACTTGTAACTTTGGGGAACTATAAATACATATTTGAAGACCTAATTCTAAGAGGGGAATGAAGGCTTAGAAGACAAAAGGAAGGAGAATCGATCTAGAGCGAAAACAACAAGAGTTTGGAGGAGAATTCAAATATCAAAAGAGTGTTTCTTATTCTTTTCTTCTCCATATTCTTTAATTCAAAAGTTAATATATTGTTCTTAATTTTCATGAGCTAATTTTAATATCTAGAGTTTAATGTAATTGAACTTGAGGCATGTTTGGATTCTTTTATTGTTATTTCATTTGGTTTTTCCATTAATTTATTTGTGTTAATTCTTGCGCATTACTTTCAATTACCTGATCAATAATTGAGTGATTTGATGTTCTAAATTTCGACACTCGAGAGAGGAAAATTTATGCATGATCTAAGAATAACATAACCTAGAAAATCATAGGTTTCGAGAGAAAGTGTAATTCATTTTAGTTTTATTTCATTTAAGAATCTATAATTTTTATAGCGTTAATTCGGAATAGAGATATTGAGATTAAACTAGAGAAATATGTTCCATTCGGCACTCGGGAGAGGGAATAAAATTTAATTTGTGATTCTTGCCTATGTATTCAGGAAAATCGATAGAAGTAACTATAAAAGTTGAAAAACATTGTTGATAGTGAGATGAAATCAATCCCTAGGCTTTCTCGCATTGATATTCTCCTTTGAATTGTTTTCATTCTATTTGAATAATCACACATTCATATTATTTTAGGATAAAAACACCGAATTAAAATTTGGTTTGTCTGATAAAGTAAAAGCTAAAATAATTATAGTACTTGATAGGAATTAAATTACAATCCATGTGGATTCTACATTTAACTCTACTACTATATTATAAAACTTGACACCGTACATTTGCGGTATAAATACACATTATAGAAAACGTGCGACATTATTAAATGCATAACATGCTTAGTGATGTAAGGCTCCAACCTGGGAGATAAGGCCACGTTGTTCTTATCCAAAGTTACCTCGTCGGCCAGGAGTTTATAAAAAAACAACTCTTGTAACATTTGAACTTAATGCAATTCAAAACACTTAAGAAATACATTCAGTTTCCTCTAGTTCTTATCCCATATTATTTGCTTGAGTTTAGTTTGTTATTTATTTGTTCGAGTTACCTGTAATTGTTTGTTTTTATGCAATCATTTTTTATCACATTGTCGATGCTTGAACATTTTCGTCTTGCATCGTAGAGTATTTCCCACGTCCATAAACACTGCACTTTTTCCGGATCTTCTATCAAAACGTGTTGAAATTTGTTTGTGTGGACGTGAGTGGGTTCGACATTTGTTGTCCATGTAATCATTAAGGAAAATAGGGTCAATAGATTGTCGCCGTCTATGGAAAACTCGTACATTCAAGCCACAAAAGACCTATGGAAAAAGCTGGTAAGAAGATACATTTTTGGGAAGCTTCTTGCCTTTAAAGAAAATGAGTTGTTCTTGAAAAAAAAACCCACCAAATATCTTAAGAAGGACCGTTGTTGGATTCCAGTGTATTCCTTGAAAAAAAAAAGGAATATCATTCATAGTAAAAACACCAAGTTGATTAAAGAAAACGTTGCTATGAGTTCTGACAATGAAGAGTTAGCGCCTTAGAGAGTAAGGGAACACCCTATAAAAGGGGGAATTTACATGCTTTGGAAGACCTAGAAATATGCATGATCAACCTTCCTTTGCACTTAGAAATAGGCAGCGAGGGACCAACTCAATTCAAAAGACAGAATGAACCTACATATGGCAAACTGCCTCAGAATCCTCCACCTAGGAATAGGCGTCAAAGGAGGGCAAAACAAACAAGGAATCAAGCAAGACCATCCCAACCACATCGAAGACTTCAAGTTAGGGAGGATGAATATTCTGATGAACTACAAAGGTCTTGCGTCCTCGATGACAATAATAACAACTTGCCATTCTCCCAGGAAATTAGAGACACCATTGTCCTAAGCCATTCTATGTTTCCTAAAATTCTCAACTATGATGGACGAAATGGTCCTACGAAGCACCTTTAGAAGTTGGCTAGATTTCAAAAAGACTTTCCTTAAGCTCTTCATTACTATAATAGAAATCGAAGGACCAATACAACGCCTCTAAGAATGAGGCAGTAGCAAGAAGAGTTATTGAAAATATTTTTATCTTGTTTCACTGATGAAATAACATATTGTGTGCAAGTTACCAATAGGAAAGTCCAATCAGCCCTAAAGAGAGAAGTATATGAATTCTCTCTTTTGGAGAGATGTGCAAAACAAGGACCCCGTCAGTTATAAAGCCTTATTGGAAATGATAAGGCGTGAGATCATTAATGAAGAATTGAGAGATCATCGCAATAGGCCAATCAATGACTGTTACCTTCTCAGAGGCAACGAAGTAGAGGTCCCACATCCCACTTGATGGAGCACCAGATCGGATAGTCAACCACCTTCAACCTAGAGTAAGCTCGGTTACCAATATGACTTACCATGGTGGCAACATGTCCACTAAGTCGCTAATCTCCACGAAGATCTACTACCTATCCGTCCGGTACTTATGAAATGTGGCAGTTGTAGTCTAATTTTTTGGAAGTAGCATGGACAAAGCACTGGAGCTATTTTGTTGCTCCTCTTAAACAGGGAGAGCTTGGTGCAAGAAGTTGCATCTGAGGCAATTGTCGAGTACCTTGAGGTCCTTACCTTCTTCAACAGTTCTTACCTTAGAGGCTCCATGATAGCTGGCCTCTTCTGTCTCTTAGTTGCAGCAATGGAAGCTGCCATCAATTTTTCCCCTGCATGGACTTCGGAGTAAGGTAGTAGGCTGACCATTGACCCACCCTCTCCAGTAGAGAAGAATGTGTACTTCTTCTTAGAGACCTCCTCCACTTTATTTTTTCCCTTGTACTTGACAAGAAGTCACCCTTTTTCTTCCCAATTAGCAACCTCATTGCTGATCTTTTCTACTGCTTTCCCATTTGTTTTGCTGCAATAAATGAGAGCTTGAACCTTTTCCTCGCAACAGTGGAGGTGATAGAAAGAATAGATGTCATATCAAGGGTGGGTGCCCTCCCTTCTCAAAATTTTATACAAAAGAAATAGAAGATCAGCACAAATTAACCATCAACAATAAAGAAAATTCATACAGAAGAAAGTTACCGCTCAGTACCATTAAGTAGAACTCCTCGAAGAATCGCTTTGAGTTGATCAAACTGTTAAACTCTCTCAAAGATAAAGAACCAAGGTAAATGTCCTCTATGACACCCGACTCTGTTCAGGTTAGTTCGAATCGATCAACCAACCCTACGAAAGAAGGAAAAAGTTAGAAGTAGACTAACTACAGGTAAAAAGGCAAATAAAGGTGTGACACTCATGAGCTTCTAAGTAGGAGATTGGAACTGCTAAGTGAGGAATCCTGTAGCGCCTCGAGTTCTGTTAACCTGAATTGCCACGTCATCGTCTTTTGCCCCAATTTCATAATCAAAAATCGTGGAAATAACCTAATTTTGAAATCACATTTGTAATTGAAAAACTTTATCGACAAGTAAACTCATAGGAATTTAAAATTTAAATATCATATTTTAGAAATAGCGGAAACGACAAAATGTTATCAATATTCAAATACAAAACTTCAAAATTTAATAATTTCGATAGTCAAATTTTTCTGTGCCACCACTGCCGGATCAATCACGATCTCCTCCGAAGTCTGCAAATATTGTTAAAATAACAGAATGAGTATTTCGAAGAAATACTCAGTAGACTCATCGCCGATAATTAATTTACAGAATAATTGAATACATACTTATGCAATATACAACGTGATATCTTCTTCTTTGGCTCATTTTTTTGAAAATTATAGGCTCTTTAAATCATGGGGTGTGGGTAGTCTTTCTTTCTCGTGCGTATAAAGCACATAAGTTATGCATAACATTCTCGTCTTATCTCATAAGAGATTCTCGTCTTTCTCATGTAATTAAGCATATAAGTTATGGCAAGCATAACAATATCATATATCTCATACGACATATTCTCATCTCATGCATTAAAGCATATAAATCACGTAAATTCACATAAAACATGCAATTATAATTTAAACTAATTAATGGTGGCGAGTCACCTCATTATCTCGAGTTTTGTGAAAATGTGTGAGAAGTAACTTCAATCTCCTAATTATCCATACGTTTCGTCTAGCCAAAATAGAAAATAAGTTTGAATTAGTATTTCGAACTTTAAAGTTTTAAAGTGTTGAAATTAAGTTTAAGGGTTTAATTGAAAATTTATTAAATCTGAAAATAAAAGTTTAAGGGCTAAAATAGTAATTTTTGAAAGTTATGGACTAAACTGTAAATATAATAAAACTGAAAATAAAAGCTAAAAACTGAAATAATAACTTTTATAAGTTTAAGGAATAAACTGTAAATATATTAAAACTGAAAATAAAACTTAAAAGGCTGAAATAATAACTTATATAAACTAGGGACTTAATTGAACATTATTAAAACTGAAAATGAGAATGTTAAGAGTTAAATCAAAGTATTTAAAATCTAAGGACTGAAATAAATAGGCAAAAATCAAAAGTTATAGCATAATAACCCTCTCTCTCTTTCTCTCGTTTTTCAGAGAGATAGAGAGAGAGAGAGAGAGAGGCGTCGACGAGGGAAGGGCAAAGCCCTTCCCTGCTTCCGCCACTGCCACTGGCAGTGGTGGCAGTACCACCACT
Organism: Fraxinus excelsior; assembly: GCA_019097785.1. Lineage (NCBI taxonomy): Eukaryota > Viridiplantae > Streptophyta > Magnoliopsida > Lamiales > Oleaceae > Fraxinus > Fraxinus excelsior. The sequence goes on along the minus strand of CM032625.1, from coordinate 29,961,157 downwards.
AAGGGACGTCGGCGGTAGGGTTTCCCTCCCATGGTTTTGTTTTTCTTTCTTTCCCCCTTTTTTGGTTTTTGTTCAGTCCGAAAAGGAGTGGGGGCTTGGGCTTGATTTTCGTTTGATTGAGGTGATTTGGGGGTGTTTTGGACGACGTTTAGCTTCGGGCAAATGGCTGCTTGGGAGTTTGGCTATGGTTTGGTTGGTGGAGGTTGTTGGCAGCGAGTTGGGGTTCGACTCTTGGTGTTTGAAGTCTCGGTTTGGGCTCGACTTGGGGTTTTCTTTGGGGATTTGGTGGCTTGTTCTAGTTTTGGGTGGTGACTGTGGTGGTTGGAAGGAATTTGGGTGGTCTTGGTTGGGTGGTCATCGAGTTGCAGTTTTGTTTGGGCCGTGTGGAAGGTCACAGTTTGGCTTGGAGCTTGGTTGGGAGCTTGGCAGTGAGTTGGGTTCGACTTCTGGGGGTTCCATTGGGTGGTAGTGTGGTGGTTGGTTGGTTGGTCTCGTGAGTGTGGGCTGCAGTTTTGTTTGCAGTGATTGTTGGTCTCAGTTTTGGTGTGTGTTGGAGCTATAGTGTTGGGGTGACTGTGGAGGTGGTGATGGTGTTGGTCTCGTGAGTGTTGGTTGCAGTGTGCTTGGTGGTTTGATGGTTTAGTGGTGAAGAATGGTGGACTGCATTGTCTTGTGAATTCACTGTTGATGCTAGAAATGAATTTTCTAGCATCAATGGTATCTCACATTGGAAATAGAGAGAGTGTTGGAGAGATAGACAATTTCTTACCAAATGGATATTGTGTGAGTGTGAGTAGAGTGGAGTGGTATATGAATAGTGGTAAATTATGGCACAAAACCCTAGGCGGGTAATTGGGCCAATTATTTAGGCTTTAGGGTTTTCTAATGGGCTAAAATAAATAAATTCCGGTTTTGGACTCAATTGATTGGACTTAAATGAATTGGGCTAAAAGAATTAAAATTTAAATCGGGCTTATGAAATTGGACCATAAATGTTGGATTTTAAATAATTGGGCTTGAAATTAATAAAAATTGGATTTAAATAAAATAATTCGAAAATTAGTATTCGGGATTGGATTCGATCGAATAGATTTGAATTCAATTTTATAACGGCTAGACGAACGCGCTTCTCTAGAAAATTAGGGTTAACGTTTTAGCGATACGTTTTTCGAGAAAAGTAATTTATATAAATTAAAAGTTCGTGGTCGCTACAAATCTCGTCCCCTTCAGACGTTTGCCAATGTCCCATGACCAAAAGCCATATCTCCTTCCATTAGTTGATGGATGAAGAAAGGCCTATGACAAATGGGAAGTGAGTTCCCCACGGACACAAGGAATATCAACCATTAGAGTTCCCTTTACCTAATAACCTGGGTTGGAAGATGGATTGAAAAACATGGAGTGACATGTCTTCACTCAAGGAAGTCTTCTTCCACAAGAAGTAGGTCCCCACTAGCTAAGCCCAAGTAGTGGAGACGAGCTGGGTAGGTGTTAACCCGTACGACCTAAGTATAGCTATAAAGAAAGGATAAAAGGGTAAGAGAAGTTCCCACTTAGAAGAAACTCACTGACAGCGATGCACCCCTGCCTAGGAAAGCATGTTCGCTTATCAGGGAATGCATATTTCTCCTTTATATATACAAGATCGACTGTGGTTACATTGAAGGTATTTTGGCCGCCCCCCCACCTGCATCGGGCACCTGCATCATAATCTATTCAACCATACCTTGTGGGTAAAACACTTTGACCTGCCCTAATAGCTTGGACAAGATTAGCATCATTGGTTATTGTAACCCACATCTCAGAGGCTACGGTGCAAATGTTTAAGTCCCCCATTAGAATGTGAAGAAGCCATGAAATTTAAAATCATATAAGTTCGAAATACTTACGAAATTGAACAACAAAATTGTTGAAAAAGAGACCGGAGTTTGGGAAAATGGTCAAAAATCGTAAAAGTAATCGGAAGAATCAGAGTAAAGTTGAAGAATAAGAAAGTTTTTAGGAGTTTTTTTTTTGTTCGCGAAAGTAAAGTGCTTTTTACCCAAAGTTGTTACCTTTTATAGGAAAAGGTCATCAATCCTAACCGTTGGATGTGGATTTGGACTATCCAATCGTTCATTTAAGATTCAATCCGAGTCATTCATCACGACTACCACTTCGTCTTCTAAGGTCCAGACCAGAGCGTCTCAATCAAGCACACCACTGCATCTGACTCTCATAAAATATGCATGCAGTAGTCATCATTGCTCATTAAATGTGATGAAGGTTGGGTATATTGAAAGTTGAACAACTTCAAATGTCATTTATTGAAAATGTATAAGAAAACAAATCATTTGGACGTAATAATTAAGGATGCCCCATATTCCTAACGTTTCAATCCTCTTCAGAATTAATGCACTAAAACTTCAGCAAATAGACGAGGTACATTACCTCAGCTTCAACATTGATAGCTTCGGTAAGGCTTTAGGTATACAAAACCACTTCTAAGCAAGCAACTTTGGACAAAAGGACGTCAGCTGGTGCTCCCCAACCTTTTCCAAAGAATTAGAAGTTTCAAAGTACACAATATCGAATAACACCTTCGATAATTACCTCAAGCTACTCATAATAGCTCTACTTTCAAATTGTAATTATAATATAAATATTTATATTTAGACTTTGGGGACTATTTGCGGTTAAAATAACCAATCCAATAATATTTTTGTTTTTTATGTGTAATTGAAGTCCATGCATTATATAAATAATCATACAAAGACTTGGGGGACTATTGTTATGTCTTGCCACCAAGGCTTATAGTGGAGGCCACGCTGTAATTCACGTGGAGACATTGAGTCAGATCAACGTTGTAGTCCACATGGAGACATTGAGCCGATCTGACGAAGTCAACAAAAACCTAAGCGGTTAAAATAGAGAAGTAAAAGAAAAAGCAGATGCTCTTTGCTCTGAACCTCCCTTTAGCCGAAACCCTCTCTTTGGCCGAAGTCTTTACCCTTTTGTCGAAGCCCTTTCTTTGGCTAAAGTCCTTACTCCATATGAAGCCCCTTCGGCCGAAACCTTTGTTGTCATTTAGAGGATCTACAGACAATCTCTTTGAACGATTGATGTAACGTTAATGATGATAAATGTCATGATTTTTTAGCTTAGGGTATAGGGTGGTTGACCCGTTGTCAATGTATTAAATACATAACAGGATGAGTAATGTAAGGCTCCAGCCTGGGAGATGAGGCTATGTGGTTCTTATCCAAATGTCACCTCATCGGCCAGGAGTTTATAAAAAAGCAACTCTTGTAACATTTGAACTTAATGCAATTCAAAACACTTAAGAAATACATTCAGTTTCCTCTAGTTCTTATCCCATTTTATTTGCTTGAGTTTAGTTTGTTATTAATTTGTTCAAGTTGTTTGTTTTTAGGCAATCATCTTTGATCACATTGCCGGTGTTTGAACATTTTTATCTTGCGTCGTAGAGCATCTCTCATGTCCATAAATGCTACCATTTTCTGTCCAAATCTCCAATCAAAATGTGTTAGAATTTGCTTGTGTGAGCAACATCAAAACCTTGTCCTTGTCTTCGAATTTCACATCTACACGTTGCAAATCAATGATTGTTAGATTGAACTTGTTTATGTGTCTTCTCAGACCAAACCCTCTCCCATCTTAAGCATGTATAACTTTTGCATAGATACAATTTGTCTATTAACGACTTTGCCATGTAATGTCTCTCTAGTTTCAACAAAACTGCTACATGTTATTCTTTATCTAAAACGTGAAACATTACCTCATCTTCCAAACGAAGGCAAATGGTGGATACAATCCTTGCCTCCAACTCGCTCCATTATGTCGCGGACATCCCTTCTGGCTTCTTCTCCAACGCCTTTACCATTCCCTATTGCACTAGAAAGTCATTCACCCTTCTCCACCATAATTCGAAAATTCCTTCACCATATAGGACAATCCCCTATGCTCCATCAGCTTGTCTCCATATACATAAAACATGAGCCACCTAATCAATATCTTCTATTGTATTATCAAGTTGAATCGAATTGAATTAGAACCAATCGATTCTAATACAATTCGGTTTGTAATCTTAAATACAGAATCAAGTGAGTTTGTATATATAACTCTCGTTTAGAATCGGTTTGGTTTGATTCTTAAAAAAATTGATCAAATTCTCAGCCTCCAATGAAAAGCAACACATGGAACAAGAATGAGATAATTATGGTTTCTCTTTTCTTGTGCTAACAAAATAACGAATTGTTTTGTTCTATTGTTCTGAAATCCTAATGACTTATTAATATAAGTCCAAGTGAGCTTGACCTGTTTCTTAAACGTAACCCATTCCAATATTTAATTACTCCAATTAATTAAATTTGGTCCATAACTTAATTGATCTAATTAATTAATTCGGGCATATTAACAAACAATTCAATTAATTAATTGTCCAACACTTGTTAATTAATTAATTGGTGAATTTCATTCTTCTAGTTCTTCATTTGTGTGTGACTCATCAGGTTCCTAGTCATAATATTTAACGACGTGAATTATTATTTAGATTTAATCAAAATCTATAAATTAAAATACTACTTTTAATTTATCACCAAATTACGTTTGTTGTCCCAAATTGACATGTAGTAATGTGACAGAGCAATACATGCGATGAAAAATGTCACAATGTATGACAAAATCAAACTTGTTTGTTTACTGTAAAATTATAATCTCTTTCGTCAATATAACCTGATCAATTACGAGATATGAATATTTGTCAATCTCAATTATCAATCATATCTTTCATCCCACTATTAAGTCAATGTAAGTCGACTTTTGAGTACACTTTGACTAAGGATTTCGTTATTAACTTAAATGAATGAAATATAGATCATAATCTCTTACTATTTGAAAGTGACAAATCATCTATTGATTATTTATAACCTTCATTTGATTCTTGATATACCCGAACAATGTCGTATTAGCGACTCTTGGTAGATGAACATCCAATATCACCAAAGTATGACTATTCTCATATAAGATACTATAATAATCTCAAGTCAAAGGACCAATTCCATTACCGAACATTAGAGATTAATAACTGACATTCAGATAGTTATCCATGTGGAATCTCTTTAATGGGTCTTCAATATTTTGGTTTATAACAAAACATTCACGTGTCCATTTAAGTGTTACCACACTTTAACTTGTAAGATCAGCTACTTACTTCATAAAAAATACCACACGTGATGGTCTGTGTTATAATGATATTCGCATCTCATTATTACTTACGACCATAGATGATTTAAAATTCACTCATGTGTAATTTGTATCTCACAATCACAACTCATTGTGATTAACAAATAACCAATACTTGAATTTACGGAATTTATTATTTAATTTATTAGAACATTAATTTAATTAAATAATAGATCTTACCATAAATATATATAAATTATATATTAAAAGTATTTATGTCCAAAGTTGATAGGATTTAAGGTATAACACTTACAGAACTCTCATACCATGACCAAAATTGCAATGACATATTCATATTAGTAAGATTAAGAAAGAGATACATATAACAAAATATATTAATACATATACAATGCCCTAATTCCTCATTTATGTCTCTCGTGTCTAAGTTGACCATTTCACAATCTTCACCAGTATCTATGTGGTCCACCATTTATATCATCTTAAAGATGTAGGAAAAATCTTATTTTGATGCCCATCTCAAATTTAGGTACTTGGGTTCAAAATAATCTTCCCCAAAATTCACGCAATTTCACCACCGAAATTGAATAGAAGATTGTGATGTTTGGTACAAACGGCCAAAGAAGTCAATTCAATTTGCCTAAAACTTGTAATGTGATTTCGCTAGGAAATTAGGTTTTTCTTGCATTCGTGCGTGAGTACAAGATGATAGAGAATAGGGATTGGGTGGTCCGTTGGATTTACGAGACAAATCCTTATTTAAATGGAAATGCAATGTGACTATTATATTGAACGGAATTTATACTAGAACTGTGTAAATGAAAATACGGTTAAATTAGTCGAGGTTTCGATATAATTTGAATAATACAAGAATGATTGTGTTGGATATTTATCAACGATAGTCTAGTGCAAAAATTGAAAAAAAAAAAAATCCTTAAATAATGAACCAACTTTTTTTCTCTCAGGAATTCGACGACCGTACCAAAATGTAAGAAAAAATATTCTTCCAAGATGTCATGCTTGTGAATGCCAATTCTAATCATGCTTATTCGGCCTAATCATGCTACATGAACACAAAGTTCGACAAAATGATTGACATAATGCCACATGACATTTTAAAAACAGTTAGTTTTCCCATACAATCACCTCCTGTCACGACGTCTGACCAGATTCTTCTAGCAAAGTAGCATTATTCGCCTAATCATGCTACATGAATACAAAGTTTAACATAATAATTGACATAATGTCACATAACATTTCATCGTTGGACTGTTTTAAAAACGATCAGTTTTCCCATTCCCACCTAATCACCTCCTGCGTCTTCCGTCACTACATCTGACCAAATTCTTCTAACAAAGTAACATTGTTCTAATTGTTACCGTTAGAATTTCAAATTCTCTACTTTTCTCATTCCCCCCCACCCCTCTCTCTATCTCTCTCTCAACACAAAGACGCGCGAACATTTGCTTTCCCACCAATCTGAAGATTTTCATAGGAATAAGATCTTCACAATGTCGGCCACAAAAGCAAGCTCGAAGAAACAAGTTTTGCAGTCGGACAAATCAAAATCGGAGAGTCAAAGACGATTCACTGTCGACAATGATTTTGATGCGGACATCTCCAAGTCGTCATTCTTCAATTTCCTCTCCTTATATTCGAATATTCCGTTGTCTTTTTGTAAAACTGTTGAAAATTCAATGTAGTGATATCAAAGGAATCGTGTGTGCTCTTAAGCAGATCAAGGAGAAGGAGCAGAAGGACGGTCAGAAGAAGAACGAAGAGACAATTTCTAGGGGAAATGTGTATGTTCTCAGATCTATGCTTGTTATCTTATTTATATTCTACATGCTTCTCCAGGCGTATACATATATTCTCACTGATTATGATCTCATTTGAATATATTGAAATGTAATTTTTGAGCTGTGTTCATAGTTTCTATAATAGTTTCCTCTAATGTTATACTACTAAAAAATGCTACCGTTTCATAATCCTAGAGACTCAATTTAGGCTATTTTGACTTAAAAAATGCTACCGCACTTTGATTCGTGTCTGTAGATTTCATTTAAAAATTAACAGAATTAAGAATATATACTATTTAGCTACGCGGTAATTTAGATCATCCTCTGTTTACTGAATGTCTGAATCAATCAATCACAGCGAAAAATGGGAAATTACAGAAATTTTACCAGCCTGCCCGACTTGTCTGTTGTCTTGTTCCTTTTTGATTAATCATGGAAATCTGAGGTCTCGATTTCGTTTTACAGATAGATGCAACTCTTAGTCACACTCTTCTATCATTTTCTTTGCTTTCAATTATTGCACGATAAATTAGTGGAAGATTGTTAAATCAAAATTTGCCAAACTATTAGCAATTATTACTTGATCACATGATTGAATCTAACCAGTGCGAGAGTTTGCTGAAGAATGAGACTGCAAAGTTCCAAGCCGTTTACCACAGTTTCTGCAAGGAGAAAGCTTCACATCTGCAGGCTTGAAAGGTACTTTCTGTCGGTGTTATCTGTGAGTTGCATCAGTTGGAAAATCAAAGTATTTAAACCTTGAATTGGCAATTGATGTAGAAGCTAAAAGGTTCATATTTCCAGAAAATAAAACAATTAATTCATAATCCAGTGGACATGCCAACTTCGACTTCTTTCAGAAAAGACTATTTCTGAACACGGATAGGTTAACTAGCAGATCGTTGGACAGTGCCATGACAGTTCAACATTTCTGATTTTGATATGGCATTAAACAGTCTTTGTCAGCTAAGTATTTAATCTTTAATGAAGTGATGGTTTTTGACAGATGAAATTGGCAAATATGAAGAGGATAAAGGTTATTCACTCGATATGAACCAAGTGAGCAAGATGTACCTTTCGCGTTTTTCATTCCCCCTCTTAGAAAGAAATGAAACTTTTGTTAAGTTTTGCAATGATCAGGGAGGAAGGAGAAGATCATGTTATCTGAACATGAGAAACAAAATGCAGCAAAAATTGCTGAACTGGACGAGTCCATGAAGAAGACAAAGAAGGTGAACAGAAAACTTTATCTTCTGCATACCATTGCTGCCTTCAACTCAAATATGAAGCTATATTTATTTCACAGGATGACAAGACCTTCAGCATCCTGAGAAAGACTCTGGGTTCATTTCTGGGAAACGCCTCAGACGAAGACTTCCCGCCCAATGAATGAAAGCTGCTCCCAGTTGTTTGCTCTTGTAAAGAAAAGCTATTGTTTACTTCCAACTTATGTTTAAAAGTAATCAGCTTCTGAAATTCTCATATCCGAATAACTTGATGCAGCGCGCTGTAAAGCGATCGAGAAACTTCTCTTTTTCTCTCATGTTTCAACATACTTCTTAGTTCAGTACCAAAATCCATTTCTATTAGCATGTCAATAAATGTAACTTGCTATTTCCTCAGATTACTGCATTTCTAGTGCTGGTATGAACATTTCTACTGTGGGACATAAAAGGACTTGTATCACATATGAAATCAAGGAGAAATTAGGAACAAAGCTAAGTTAGCTGCAACATCTTCAATTTGTAGCAAAGCTGTTTGGTCGTTTATGATTTTTCAACCAGAAACTCTCATGCATCACAGACAAGTAGTGCCTCGACGCAAAAGTTTGTTTTTAGAATACAATAGAATTCCAAGTTGTCAACATCGAACTTTTGAGTTTCTCAGCATCCAGAATGGAACTGCCCAAATATTCAGCAAGCTCCTCTCTGCACATACACTTTTTTTACCTCATAAAAATAAGTGTTACTATTTCGAACTGAAGAAACGGTATTTTTTCAACAAACATAGAGATAATTTCTTAAGAACTTAAACAGGAACATCACCCAGATTCCACCATTTTGAAATTGTTTTTCTTTTACCTATATAATTAAAGAATTTCATTTCAAAAAGAAATGGAAAAATAAAATAATTAAGGTACACCCGGACAGTAATAAATCAAAATTTCAAGTGAAACCCATCCTTATCCTCTCAGTTCAGCATTCTATTCGTACCTGAGATTCAAGAGGGGTTTTGAATTTTGATACTGTCTTTGGTTTCCCATAGGAATGTACTAGATCTCCCTCCAAGATATTGCACCTGAAATTCAATCAATTTGCATGCTAAAGCAGCGTGGGATTTTATTAGTTAAAGACAAATCCGTTCAATTGGCACCAAATTACACGAGAATATAAAAGGGAGCAATCACTTTCCAGCTTTATAATACAGGAAAGCCAATAAGTTATTACATAAATGAGTTAAACTTGATACAATATGTTGCTTTAAAATCTCCATAATTTTTTCATAGTATTTATTTGTCTTGTTAGCTGCTGAAGTAACATTCACATTGTACATTATAGTAGGACTTATCTTTTGAAGGTATGAAGTTGAATCATTAGTTGTGTTACAAAAATGAAAAGATAGAAACTCTTTCAGCCTCATGCATTGCAAAGCAGCTGTGGGAAATTGGTGTCCATACCAGATAAGACTTCGGTACTTACTACTAATCATGTTATATTGTCCATGAAATTACTTGTGGACTTCTAAACATCAAAAACTATTTTACTAAGTGCAGCTGGCAGATAGGTACTCTTGGTTATTCAAGTCATAACTATAGCATTAGGTGCAACTGTAACTCCAAATCATCATATTCAGTTTTATATATGCATAGTTCATGAAAGTCAACAAATTCTATCTAAAATTATGATCACGTTCATATGGTTCCCGAGGTTCTAGCTACAGGGTTATTGGTTCCTTCTTCAATACTATGATATAGAGATGTCAATGGGCCGAAGAAACGAGCCACGAGCTCACGAGCCGAGCAGGCTCGTGGCTTGTGAGCTCGTGGGCGAGCTCGGCTCGGCCCACGAACTTTTTTGAATTTTTTTTTTCTTTTTAATACTTCACGTTTTTTTTTAAATTTTTCACGAGCCCACGAGCGGCTCGGCTCGAGCTCAGGTTCGTCATTTGACGAGCTTGAGCGGATCGTTGCTCGTATATTCAGGAGCCGAGCGGCCGAGCCGACGAGCCGCTCGGCCCGTTTGACATCTCTACTCTGATAGAAAGAGAGAAGAAAAGAAGAAAAAAAAAAAAAAAAATTAGAGAAAATCTTCATACCGAAAATCCCTACAATAAGAGGTTATCAAAATATCAGGTAAAAACTTTCCTAATTTAAAATTCTAAAAAGTACCAAGCAAAAGTAAATTTATACTTGCTTTAGAATTTTAAACTTTAAATAAGTTCATATTTTGGGAAATCCCCAATGCAATCTCCACCTTACATCAAACTATCTGCCAGCTGCACATTTAGTCTGTTCATTTCTGTATTTTATTGTTTGGTTTTTGGGGTTGAGGGTGAGGGGCTAACGGAAAATGTGGATTATCACAGCGGAAAACACGTAAGTAGCAAGCACGTGATGGAGAAAAAAAGAGTGAAAACATCTGTTAATTCCCAAAGTGAATTTACTTTGATTGCTTTAGGAATTGACCTTCAGAATGTGAAGATGAATTGCCTATCTTCTTTCTTTGATTGCACAGGAGCAATTGTCCATGTTTCCATACGCAAAGACCACCATAGCGTGTACTGTGTAGACTGTTCTGATCTTTCAAAAGCAGATAAGACTTGAGTACCACATACAATGTGCCTAAAGAAGAGCATTAATATTCAGAAGGTTCATCAAAATGAACCTATATACACAAGATTCTCAAATATTACTGGAATGACAACAAAGCCATAATTGTGGGGTGGGGTGGGGTGGGGTCCTGACCTGACAAGGGAGAAAAAGTCAAAAGGGGAGCAGCAGAGTCTTTTATTCCCATATGCATCAAGATAGTCACTGCCATCTTAAAACGCACATCCAAGAGATTTGAATACAATTGAAGAAAATCAAGCAGAAGGTAATAGCAGCTTGATAGACCCCCTATTAAGTTCACATATACGGGAAAGATGAAGGGAAAAGTGACAGAGCAGGGGAATTAATTATGTGCTTGTGTTGGTTATTACTTTGCTGTTTTTTTGTTGTTTTGAGTCATTACTTTGATATTGTGAGTCAGGTCATTTTGGTAACTTTAGTCAGGGGAAGGGGGGAAATAAACGTAAATTGGGGAAATTAGAATAGGGATTCTACGATATATTCTGAAGCTTCTAGCAGCTGTTAGGAGAGCTCTTGGGTCTCTCGAATTGCCCATTCATTTCCACTTTCATTGAATAACAATTACCTTTCTGAGTTTACATCCTTCTATTCTACAAGCAATTACTGATACACAGCTGAGTTACTGAAATTCCCTACATTCTAGTGCTAATTCCAGCTCTATTGACATCCACAGATCCATTTCATAGCCTCAGTCCGTGGTTGAGCAGATTACCAGCAGGTGACGAGTTCTTCATTTCAGCAGCTAATCCGTTCAATTCATCAGGTACCTATCACAGCTTTTACTCGTATGAAATTGTTATTCGTGCAAACCGCGTGAAAAAAAACCCCACTGTCCCTACCAGTGAATTTCTTAAGACATCAATAGAAATCTCTAATAAACAGTGCATAGTTATTATCTTAAATATAAAATAGCAAAAACTATGAAACAACAGTAAATTATATCTTATTCCTGATAAATTGGTTGAAAATAAGCTTTCATATCCACCCTTCGACAATTTGTATTTATTTTGAAATTTCAAAAAATAGGCTTTCATATATTATTTACACCCTGTTTGATGCACATTATTCTCTCAAAAATGCATTTCAAATAGTGATTTGATGGAAAATATGTGGTTAAAAACTAAGGAAAAGTTTTGAATTTGAGTGTAATATTATTTTATTGAAAAATGTGTGGTTGAAAATAAGAGAGAAAAATGTACTTTTGGAAGAATCGATATCAAACATGGTGTTAGTTTAATTGGTTAATTTTGTTTTGTCCGTTGAGGATTGACATATTTGGAGGATCAATTCCAGATGTGATTGATCAATTATGGCTGTTTTTTTAATTTTATTTATTTATTATTGTTATTATTTTTTTAAGGAAAACACCAACACAACCTCAGTGGGATTTCAATGTCCACCAGGGAAGGCTGATGGGGGTTTGGATTCTCCAACCATATATATAAAATCAAACTCACAAGAACGAGGGAAGGGGGACATAAATCAAACCTCCCAAAAGCGAAGAAAAGTAGCATATGAAGGAAAGGAATAAGTGGGGAAGTACCATGTCTTTGGAAGCTAGTCTGATGTTTATTTAGGAGTAGTACGTGGGATGTGAAGGTGTTTCTGAAGTAGTCAAGTATCAATTCTTTTAATTCTCGTAAAGGCAGTTTTTCTTCTTCTATGAGTGATGCTCGTCTTTCTGGATTTATGGAAAAACAAGCAGCAAAAAATAGTGCTTAGGTAAAAAAATGATGTGGAAAAGAACTTATTAGATGCTTGTAAAAGCATAGAGAACAATGATTTCGATCTTCTTAATACGTAGAATGTTTTTACTTATCAAAAAAATAAATACGTAGAATGTTTACACAAGTAAATATGGTAGTATCTTGTCCAAACTAGCCAGAGATGTGTTGGCAATACAAGTGTCTATTGTTGCTTCAGAATTTTAGTACAGGAGGATCCTTGATATTTTTGTAGTTCTTTAAGAACTAGCATGGTGAAGGTCTTGGTGCGCACACAAAATTGAGTGAAAGCTTCTCCGAACTTGGATGGATTCTACATGAAAATTGTTGAGCATTATAACCAATTGGATGAAAGTATATAAGTTAATTTTACGTGTTTCTATCTCCTTTATTGTTAACCCAATCACTTTTTTGTAGAGCTTTTGGAACCAACTGAAGATAATCAAAGGCTCAAGGCTAAATGATTCATTCACTTTACAAGTTTTTCAGGAAAATGATATAATATTTGCAAAAGACTATTCAAAGTATGAATCATTTTTTCTCAAGTATTTCATTTGTTTTGTTATAGGAATGCACATTTCTTTGTTGGAGGAATGCAAATTTCATTTTATCAGGAATGGTCAGTTTGTATCACTATGAGAATTGGGATTAGGAATTGGGGTCAGTTTTAAATTTCGAATTTACTGAGGTTGGATAACTTTGTTATTATTTTTAATTGAATGACTTTAGTATACCGAGGTAGGTTGACTTCATTATTATTTTTAATTGGATGAATTTAATATTTTTAATTTTGTATTGAGTTTGCAATTTGGATGACTATTAACATTTTTAGCATATAGATTGAATTTGGATGACTAATATTTTTAATTTTGAATTGTATAACATTTTTTTGTAATAACTCAACCTCGTACCCAAGCAACTCTTACGTACAGTCCGCTCCGCGAGAATTTGAGTTCATCTTACTCACGAATTCCTCTCGCGTTCTCAGGATCGAACCCAAGACTTTTTTCTATGAAAAACTTAAGTTGAAATCTGGTACCAATTGGGCAATAGTTCAATTGGTCAGAGCACATTCATGTCAAGGTGGAAATTGCGGGTTCAAGTCCCGTCAGTCTAGACGGATCCTTTTGTGATTCGGCTCGAGCCCAAAACCAAACCAACCCAACCTTGATCGGTTAGGTTCGATTTCAAACCTGTGCGTGGGTTAGTTCTATGAGATTTCTCATCAAATTGAATATGCTGGGTTAGGCCTAAAACTGGCCTAATTCAACCCACACTCAGCCCTAGGTACACCCAATAAACCAATTAGTATCAAGATATATAAGCAATAATGAACATGCATACAATATGCACGGCTATTGATGCTAACAGACTTCATAACCACCACTTAATCGTGCTAATAGTATTTGCAGTAAGGAGAATATACTTTTTTTTAAAGGTAATTAAATATTTTATTAATCAATGCAAAATACACAAGGAGTGTATTATCATTTTAAATCAGAAAGTAACAACATGAAATTAGGTAGTCCATCTATATGCCTGGTAGCCGCAACATTAAACCAAGTATGCAATGTCAAATAAAACAATTCTCTAATCTGCACTGTTGTCCATAATTGGTCTTCAAAACAGGGGCTATTTCTCTCTCCACACGCACCATACGATGCAACCCGGAATAAGATCCCATACAAGTTTGCTATCCTTATCTTGAACTTTCTCCTCCATGCCTTTAACATGTCCTCCATACGCCTTGGCAACACCCAATCCATGTGTTGCGACGCCAAAATATCATTCCACAGTAAACGAGCAGCATCACAATGAAGGAACAAGACGTCAATTGTCTCCCCGTCCCTCTTACACATATAACATCACTTTGTAACATAGAAACCCCTTGCACGAAGATTATTCAATGTTAACACATGTCCTCTAATACCAACGCCAATTGAAGCCGGTCGTAATTAAGACTTAAGAAAGAAAGCTTTGATACCAACGCCAATTGTTATATCTAGTACTTCAAAACCAAATATCATGAAGAATGTAGCTTTATATTTGGGACAGTACCGGTACTTCATTGTGTTTTGAGCATTTATGTTTGTGTTAATATGTAAAGAGTGGGAGAGAGGGTCTAGTACTATGAATGGTCGAGAAATGAACGGACATGAAGGATTTTGTGAATGGAAAGAGAGAGTCTGCATGACAATAACTCAAAAGAAAATATAAAGAGTAACACAATCAATTGTCGTAAAGAATATCCAAAAATCATTACGTGTTATTCTACTTTTTGAAAACAAATTATACACAACTTAAGAAATTAATCAAGGTGTACATTTGCATTTATCCTCAAATTTAATAAAAAGTCGTTTCAAGTGATAAAACCATTGTTTTAATTGGTTTAACATTATTTTACTGCTTCATTCACTTGAAGTTAGAGTATTAATAAATCTCCAAATAAAATGTGCACCTTATCATGCGCTTGACCTTCAAATTAACCTAGTGCACGTGCATTGCACATTGACTATTCTAGTTGCTGCATATTGGGATTTATGACATAACGTTTTGTGTTACACTCACTACTAACCTACCACAACCCTCCTCTTTGCTCGGTTTTGCAACCCACTATGAAGAACATAGGCACCATTCTAGTTATAGTGATATTTTTGTATTTAACAATTATGAATAATTATAGAATAGGAAAACTAAACAAAATGCTAGAAAACCAGCAAATACATTATATGATGTAGTTGAAAAAAGTGCATGTAGAGGCATTAATTGCACAGTAGATAAATCAAGATTAAAGCTGAATAAAGGAAGATCAATTACCTGTAGACTGCCCAGTAGGTGATGATGCCACCCGCAGGTGGTGGTGACAGAAGAAACATAGGTTGAAGTGGCTATGGAGCAGGCACAGATTGCCACACAGATGCAGGCGTATTGCCCCCATTTTTAGTGTCAACTTCTTTCCTCCCATTTCCATGTCCAGTTTATTCGGGGGAAGATTTATGTCTATGTTAGCTAATGCCTAATGGGATCCTTGCGTAACATCAACATGCATAATTAGGACTGCATATGAACAGAACAAATAATTGTACAACAGAAAAACTCTGAGCTCAATTTTATTATTTAGAGATGCATTCATAAATTTATCAAATCTATATTTCCCGCTCCTTCATCGGATTTGATAATTTCTTTTTTCCTCCCAATTCGACCTCCTAAAATGTTCACAAGTAGCTATAGTGGAGTTTATTCACTGACTAGATTTACACTGTGAGGAATACGATTAACAGTGACACCACCTACAATTTTTTACTTTTTATTTTTTGTCAGTGAACTGAAGTACTGAACTTGCTACTAATTGCCTTCCTGATATTTCTCTCTGACCAATTTCAGAAGTTTCAAGTTTTCATAGCAGTATGATATGCATAAAAATATTTCTAGTAAAGTACTATGGAAAGGAAGTCATAAGCGTGTCTGAGTTCTTCTACACTAAATATGGAAAATATTAAACTGAAACAGAATCTTGAAGCTAAATTAATTTAAGAAAATTAAAGTATTACATTTAACATACAATTTAAAAAATGAACCCGTGTAATTTGTCTTTCTTTAAAAAGAATTAAGCTAGTAGTCCACTCCCATCTTATGTATAGAATACGAAGAGAAAATCAAAACACAATCTAGACAGTTGTTATTCAAACAAAATGGTTACTAATGAAAGTCCATGTGAAACAGGTGTGGAGTAAACAACACAATCAAAACAGCTATTACTCATACAAAAAAAGTTGCTTTTGGAAGTCCAAATGCAACAGAAGTGCAAACTACCAGGAAAAGGAAATAGAGTATTAAATTGAAATACATCGTCTAAAATTTCGATGATAGAGAGAGCAGAAAGTTATTTACTTATATTTTATGGAAACAAATTTAAGTTTTCAACCAAACAAATTTTATGATCTTGCAACAGTAAAATTGCCTTTTAATATAGGAGGCTCATGGACTAAAAAAAGCTATGCAAGCAAATTGTTTCACGAATATTTCATTGCATCCTTCAAGTTTCCAATTTCAGGAAGCAATAATAATTCTATTAGTAAACTGTGAAGCAGTAAAGCCAATCAAAGAGTAATGAGTGATACATACAAGATTGATCTCCTAAACACCGGTGCTTAACGTAATAATAAGCTAAGCACTCGAGTGATATGTCACACTATAATAGGTGGTGGGACAATTGTTGATTACAAAATTGTTTACACCACCTATTGTAGTGTGTCATGTCACCTCCGGTGTTTAGGATATCAATTCTGTGTGTATATATGGCACGTGCATACCTCGTGCTATGCCCGTGCTAAAAGTTATTTTCAGCACTAGGAATGCATTTGGAACTCCACTAAGAAGCATGGTTTGGAAAGGGGGCCATGACACGAGCTATTTTCCTGAGGCACGACTCGAGGGGAGCAACGTGTGCATGTAGCTTTTCCCAAAAATTTGACCTTTTTTTTTTCTCCTTTTTGTCTGAAGAAAAATTTTAAGTGACATCTTTAATTTGACCCATCTCAGATAAAACAACGTCGTCTTGGGCTTATCAATTCTTTTACTTGTTTTAACCTAAACAACTCTAAGCATCACCATTCCCAAGACATCCAAAGCTTATTCAATAAGATTTCAAGGCAGCAAACTCCAGCATTCTGAAAAAATCCAGCAGGTATTTTTAATTTTATTTCCTTTGCTTTTTTCTGCATTTCATCTCCTTTATTATTTATTTATTTTTTATAAAATTATATTAATAGGTGGTTTGTTTATTTTGGTGTTAGTTCTATAGAGAATTTTCAAGATTATAATGGTTTATCATTCTATTTTTATTTTTATATTATTTTACATTTTTTGACTTGTGTTTTGGTTTTTGGAGAGGCTTACGCTCGCCTCACAACCTAGTTCCCCCTTAAAAAATTTTAGGAAGAGGTAAAAATTGATGATTCCAACATCCATTCAAGAATGATCATGCCTAACATTGAGTGATTGACACCATATCACCATATTGAAATTCTAATATGTTCCAACATCAAGTCATATAATGAGATAAGGTCATTCACAACTATATATGACAAATATGCAGACATTGAAATTTTCCTCATATAACTGTAGTAAGAACTATGCATTGTTCTTATATACAGTAACTATGGTGAAATATATGTGGCACGGAACCTAGTGCTATGCTTCTGCTAAATGTTATTTTCAGCACTAGGATTGCATTTGGAACACTACTAGGAATAGGTAAAAAATGATACCGACATCCATTTAAGAATCATCATGCCTAACATGGAGTAATTGATACCATTGGCTGAGATATATATGTGGCCTCTGAAGCACGGACACTTCAATAAGGGTAGCGTGTCCGTGTCCGACACGTGTCGGACACGAGT
The DNA here is from genome assembly GCA_019097785.1 of Fraxinus excelsior. NCBI lineage: Eukaryota > Viridiplantae > Streptophyta > Magnoliopsida > Lamiales > Oleaceae > Fraxinus > Fraxinus excelsior. Next base: position 29,943,177 of record CM032625.1, on the reverse strand, counting down.
CGATACCGACACTTCTTAGACACTCTACCGTAATCATTTTTCTTTTTATATTAGAAATATTATATATTGGTAATTCAAAGTTATTAGTAAGTAACAAATAGGTAATCATGTTTAAAAGATTTCAACAAGAAAAATTAATAATAAGTATAAAACTTCATTTATAGTATATAAATGAAGTTTTTTTAAGAATTTAATCAACGTGTCGATAACGTGTCGTGTTTGTACTTTTTCAAAAATCGCGTGTCGACGTATCCGACACGTATCGTGTCGGACACGCGTGTCCGTGTCGGTGCATCATAGTATGTGGCATGTGCATAACTCGTGCTATGCCTATGTTAAAAGTTATTTTCAGCACCAGGATTACATTTGGAACTCTACTAGGAAGAGGTAAAATATGATAATTCCTCGGACATTCAAGAATAATCATGCCTAACATGGAGTAATTGACACCTTATCACCATATTGAAATTCTGAAGTGTTCCAACATCAAGTCATATCATAAAACCAAGGTCATTTACAATGCTGACACCGTCTGGCTTTTATCCACCTTGTAAATTTAACAACTTACATACATCAAGGGAGAACTTTTGCATTTAATCACTTTTAGTTGAAAAAAAAAAAAAAAAAAATAAGTGTTTTTTACTTCAATTAGAAATTATTTTTGTATATTAATTAGAACAATGGATCCTTAAAATAATGGGATAACTTAATCACGTCGCCTCTTCTTTCCTTCCTCTTAAATGCCATTACTTGCTTCCTATTCTTTCTATGTAAGATCATTTCCAAGAGGCTCTTTAAAAGTGAAACACTCTCTATTTTAAAGAATCAACCCTTAAAATTTTGCTCATAGAGACACTTCAAATTAACATTTTAAAATAAAGAGTGGATTTGTCTCTCCAAAATCCACCCTCTATAATTAAAGGCATTCAAAATATTCCGATTTTCAATACTCCATATATTAACCCAATTAAATAGTGATACAAAGAAAATGGAGGTAAAATAATATTATAAATTAGAGGGAAGATAGTGAAAATAAAAGATAGGGAAAAATAATAATTACATATTTGGAGCACTAAAATTAAGTGTTCTATAAATTTATAGATGCTTTTTAAATTACAAAATATGCTCTTTAAAATTAAAGAATCTCTTGAAGATGCTCTAAATATACTTCTGTTGGTGGGTTTGGACCGTTGGGCCTCAATCATCATCTTTTTTGGAGCGTTGAGTAACAATTGGCAATGGATAATTATCCACGAGTCTTTGGATTCTTTCCTATTTACCTTTTATTTCTAAATATACTTTTTTGCAATGATACACTTTTTTCTAGAAGTAGAGAAAGCTACAATCACATAGTAGTCAGAAAGAAAGATGCAAAAACCACTAGCCGTCATTTTATCATATCGCTCCAGTGTCTTTCCCCTTCTGTCCGTCTTTTTTTAGGAATCGAATGTAAACCAGTAAATCTGAGTTGAGGTTCACAGTTGGTGGTTGGTGAGTGAAAATATTGTGTTCAACTGTCCCGAAGAAATTAATATATGTAAAATTAAAGAACATTTTTGAGACTATATAACCTCTCACATGGCACTACAACTTTTCAATGTAAGCTACGGAATTGGATGATGAAGCGTATCAAGATAAACAAAATGTGCGAAAATGATATTCGGCAGTGAGTCTTCAAGGCTAAAGATGGTGTATTTTGTAGAAAGTCATCATGCAGTCTATGCAGTGGAAAAATATTAAGCATCCAAATGGTACTGCATAACTATTCCAGTCTGCTTTGTGCTCTTAACACTAAACTTGGGGAAGGAGATAGATGATTATAATAAAAGATTATAGTAAAATGAAAACGTGAGGTATGGCACTCTATAGGTGCTTAGCTAAATCCTGATGGTGATCAGAATTTGAAAGGGAATAATAAGAATGCTATAGTAGTCAGGTGTAAGCGGGTAGACAAAAGTGCAGATTCATATGCATGTTGGAAAGCTAAAGCTAAAACGTGTTCTTGAACAGTCATCATCATTGCAGATTTCATTAATGTGAAAATGATTTGGAGAAAAGAGCTTCAAATTCGATGCACATACAAGAAGGATGCTCCCTATTAATTCAACAGGGGATGATTATGACTTTAATGAAGAAGATTTGGCTTCAACTTAAGAGCACAAAGACTTCTTCATATTTAAATTATTAGAGTTCATAAAAGTCACAATTTGTAAAAATCTTTGGCTGTAAGTTTAGACAAACATTCATTTTCCTGAAACGGCATTGCAAACCTCTTAACTAAGAGATGAGAAAACATTCAGCAGACATAGGTTTCAGATTAGATTTTCTGGTTATAAATCAAAAAAGATATGAGCAGTCTAACGACCTCTGTTGGCACGACGCCGTCTCTGAGCCTGTTGAACAGAAAGGGGAGGTCGCCTGTTGTGTGCCTATACGTTAACATGATATAATCACGATTAGATTGCCCCTTCACAATAATAAAGGAATTTATTTCACTTCAATTTTGAAGACATGGTCAAGTTTATCTTGGAATCCATTTTACTTGAATGATTTCTGAGATACGATTACCTTTCTTTTCTTTCTCATTTACCTTAGACTCCCTTTAGATCACAGATTCCAATGAGAAAGTATAATGTTTTCCCTCCAAATTTGTCAATAACTCTTTGACATAATTTTAGTTGCACATCAGAATGGTCCAGGTAATAGATCAAATTATGTGAGCAATACACAATATTTATTTATGAGTGATGTGATAGTCTTGATTGATTCATCGATCTTGATAAAATTAAATTAAAGATTAAATGTGAATGTTCATCTAAATGTTTATTCTTAGTGAAATGAAATTAAATAAATTTTAAATGTGAACGTTCATCTAAATATTCTTAGTAGAGTCATACAAAGATCTCTGGCAACCATGCATGAGTTAATTTCCATAATGACGATTTTTGTGAGTTGAAATTGTATTAAAAGTGCATTATCATGCATCTTTAGGAAGAAGAGACACTTACTCCAATTTGTGTCACGAAATGGCAAGAAGAACATTGAACCGCTGGTGCTCCATGTTGGTACATAAGTAAAACTGCACAACCCCCACAATTAACTTGTCCAATTTGATGGGCTGCAAAACCAAAGATGAAATCCTAAATCACGTGAGACCAAGCCATCACCCAACCCTATTTAGCAATTCAGACACATCAACCTGAAATTACATGCACGAATCCAAAAATTTGTAAGGAAGACTTCTGTTCTTCTGTTTCTTTTTTTCTATCTCTCGCGTAAAAGTGAAGTATTAAAGCATGCCATTGCATGAAAAATTTGGTGACCCTCAATTACTAGGGAATGCACGACAATAATAATAAAATATCAGATGTTGAGCACAACATGTCTCCGGCACTCGGCACTCAAAAGTTCAATTTGCCACAAATTTAAACACAAGCAGCCTATGTACTATACATAAAGATGAAGTAGGTCAGCCAGTCCCCCCCCCACCCCACCCCCACAAACAATGTTGTAGTTGTGGAGATCAATTCAGAAAAGAACTAATGATGCCCAATCCAAAAAACCACAAGTCCAATGAGACAAATGTACTAGTGCTCCAAATAGGCTGACCATCCATTATTATGACTTGGTCACCAAAGATTAAAGAAAAAAGATTTGACTTGTCACCACTATTGGGAATTACGATACACAAAAAACATTGGGCATTCTCATAAGGAGGAGGAGGAGATATGTGATTGAGCTTACATGTTAATAAATAAAGACCAGCTTACGATGCAAATTATATATTCGAAAAGAGTGTTCCACTCAAGGAATTAACTTCATAACAGATTGACTAATTTTGACTTAAAAACAAACATATAAGTAATAGGAGACGGAAAACCTTCTAGGACGAGATTGACTTCCTGGCAGCCTGGACATTGGACCCATTTTGCTCCTCGCGGATACAAAAGCAATTTCCGGCAAGTTCCACAAACTAATTGAGCCTTTTCTGCATCAGCATCACATAGAGGCTATGTAAATACAAGTAATGAATACAGAGCAAGATTTCCGTAGTCATAGCCAACGATTAATTTCAAATATTACAAATGTGAAAGAATAAAATAGAGGAAAACTAGGTGCAGTAACAACAGGTAACGACATTAGATACATATATTTATAGGAAGCACCATCTCACTGCTGTCTTGAATAAATTCAATTACAAGTGACACCAGTTCTGCGTCAAATTAAGTTAAATTATAAGTAAGAACAACTTTTCTGTTTGTTTTTCATGCCTCAAATAGATTTAATAGATTACTTAAAATGACATGTTTAGCATATTATAAACTTTTTCCTACTCACAAATATGAAATGCGTCAAACAGAAATAGAAAACATAACAATGGGGTAAGTAGATTAGAAATAAAGACAGTTTATAATTTACATTAACCCATTTTAGTTTATTCTAGTTTTCTATTTTGACTAAAATTAGGGTTGTTTTTATAAATTTCCTAGTTTGACTCAAATTAGGTTTTATTTCCTTTGTATCCTTATCAAATTAGGTTTGCTTAGACTCTAAATAAAGAGGGTCTATTCATTGTAATATTCGGACCAGTGATGCTCGGACTTTTCGAAATGGCCGGACTACCCATGTCGACACGACACGGGTACAGTTACAAGTACGGGTACTCTACCCGGACACGGCAATTTATACAAGAATTTATATCTTCTAGCTATTACACAATTTTCATGATTTTAGACATGAGTTATTGTTTCCATTGCTGCTAATGCTTTTAGGTGACAAAAAGATGTATTAACAGTGTTTATAGATTAATAAAGTTGACAAGAAAGTCATATTAACAAAATTTAGATTTTTTTAACCATGTCTTTGTATAATACATTTTAAAAAATAAAAAAATCCGACACTTGGATACGTACCCGTACTTGATACCACTCGAGTCCGAGTATCATAGATTTAAACTTTGAAATTTAAAAAACTGAAATTTTCCCTTTCTAAATTTTCCCTCTTCTCTTCTCTTCCTACTCCTCCACTCTTTTCTGTTCTCTTCTTCCCCTCTTTCCTCTTCTACAAGTCTCATTATTTGTTCGTTGCGATTTTCATAAATTTGGTATCAGAGTTTCTGTATTTTCTTTTGACCAAGTGATTTTTGCAAGGTTTTGACTGATGTTCAATTTCGAGAGATCGCCATCGAATAATCTGCGAGAACAGATTAATTACATAGTAAAAAATTCACTGCAAATCCTTAAGAATTGTTTCCTTCAAGGTGGTTGTATTAATTATGATCATCCAACTTGGAGAATCCAATTGCAACAACTCACTTGTGGGGTTGAATCACCCACTGAGCCCAAGCACCAAACTTGGAGCCCAAATCATTTAAAAATACTCACAATGATAGATCATAACCATCAACCAATATTAGCCTAATTTAGTCAGCCGAATCCACTACAAAAACCAACCACCCCCAACCCATTTGGCCAAGTCCAAACTACATAAATCAAGCCCAACAACCCAACGCACCTCCTTCCACCCGAAGCAGAAACACCCTACCAAACCTTAGTCTCCGCTCGCCACAACTTTACCCTCGTGCACCGTTACACACAAACCTCTATTCTTTTTCGCCATCTGCCTAATCATCTACTGCCGCTCATGCACATTCAGATTACGCAACCACCAATGTCGGAGCTTCAGAATCTGCTAACTGTTTGCTCTCACAAGCCTTCACTATCGATCAATTAGAAACATTGTTAGTCACATGGGATCAAAGTGCAATTGTGTGCCTTGGACAATGATTGGACATTATTTGCTTATTGAATAACCCATATTTTCTCCCTCTATATTATATTTTGATTCTCTCCCCTTTCTTGTCTCATTCTCTCCCTTTCTTTTCGAGCCTCATTCTTGTTCATTGAATCATGCGTCAATTTGGTACAGAAAGTATATCTCTTTTGATATGTTGTTATGTTACTTTTATTTTTAAGTGTTTGGCTTGCCTAATTTATAAACACAAAATGAAAAAACACAAAAAGACGTCACATTTTTGCTTTTTTATTTACCGCGAGTTTTTCCCAAAAAAAATAAAAAATAAAAATTGTTCTTTTGTCTGGTTTAATTATAAAAAATATTAAATCACTTTTACTGGCCTTTTGGAGTTTATGTTTCTATTTTGTGCATGATCTATGTAATAATTTGCAATTATTTAAAATAACTTGCGTTTGCATTGGCACTTCACTCAACAGTCAACACCATGCACAATTCATACAGAAACTCCTATATAGGCCCGGGTCAGAATCAAGATAGCGTGCATTCATCTTTCCCTCAGCAATACAACTATCACCATTCTAGAGACTGTTGAGGACATCAATTATCCTACTAGGAGAGTCAAATTAAAACCGTGGGACTTTGATGGTCATGCTGATCCCAGGACATTTTTCGATTGGCTTCATAATCTTGAAAAGTTCTTCAACTTTCACCACATGAGAGACTTGCATCGTATTTGTCATGCAAGTCACTTGTAGGATCAGCTAGGCATTATTGAGAGTCAATTTTGCATGACATTGGTTCTTTGTAGGATGAGATGAAACGAATTTTAGGTAACAAATACGCCTCTATCTATTATTGAGCTCGGTTGCTATATCAATATTTTTTTACACAGTAGGCAAGGTACATCCACCTTTAGCAAATATCTAACCCACTTCGAAAAGCTATTAAACAGTAGTGACTCCTCATATCTCAGCTTCTAGGTTTCTTGATGGTTTAAATCCTGAGATCAAACGCGTCGACATTGCCTAAAACCAATCCTTACATAAATCTAACCGTCGGGCAATACTAATGGCCATATCCTTCCATCTTCGCTAAGCATGTCATAAACTAGGTACCACTTCATTCTCAACAGTCACATCCTAAGTCTAGTAGTGAGTCTAGTTGAGTTAGTCCTCTTCAAGCCACCTATAACTTCTCTTACCACGAATAAGCTTAACCTCATTCGGGGTAATGTTCCTCTTGTGCCCTGTACTTGTTTATCGGTTCCCAAACATCTGTCCTCATTATCTTGCAGATGAACATATAGATTCTTCATGTCCACATCATATTCTTGTAAAGAAACTCAATTTGGATACACCATTACAAGATGAGGTTTTATTGCTAAGTCTAAAAAATATTCTGATAGCGATGATGAGAATTTTGAGCATTGTATTGTGGCCCCCCCCTTTCGTGTTCACCTATTGTCAATATAATTGACAATGACATAGTTTGGGAATCACCTATTGCATTGCCACCTAAATCAAAGTTTACACATCCTAGACTTAGTGCCAAAATTGTTGCACACTCACTTGCGGGACTTTAATATTGAGTTTGTTGTGACATTACCTAAACTCAATGATACACCCAAGTTTCCACGTTTTCTTTGCAGAGCTCTTGTCTTGGGGTCACATCTATCTATCTAATTGATTGAGAAGAAGCCAATTGCTCGCTAGCTTACTATTCCTATCCATATTCGATTGTTGACTACTAATTATCGTCATATTGTCACCGCTTCGACCTCTAACGCATAGTTTCATGACGATATTAAACAATAGGTTATGTTAAATAATGGAAATACCCGACTGCTACAGTTTCTTTCTCTAGCGACTCTCCCGGATGGAGTCATCCCGAAACATCCAAATCCATCCATTCTGAACCAATCGACCCACTGAATACTGGCCTCACGCCAAAAATATATGACCACCTACAGGCGGCGGCCCTAGGTGGAAACCCTAGTGCCGTCACTCGCCAGCAGTCTTCTTCTTCAAGGGCCGAAAACCCGATCCACACAGATCCGCCTGCTACTGAGACTTAAGCGTCTCACCGGAGAGCTGTGCAGGCATTTTCGACTCCGGCGAGCTCGGCGCGCCCTCCCGGCAGTGCTCCGGCAGCTCATGTACTCCACGCTCCGGCGTCGCGTGGGGCCCACGCCCCGACGACAGTAAGACAGCAGCTTCCTCGTGATGTGCCAAGGCCATTCCACCCACCCGTTCCACTGTCAGGTACTTCCAACACCCAAGTTCAGAGGCAGGCAAATATGTTCGAAAAAAGGGATTTTACTTCGAGGTTTAGAGTAGAGGCGAAGGAGTTTGATGTGTCTGTTGTGAAGTCGGCATTGTCAGGTTGACAGAATGGGGTCCGAGGATATCGAATGCAATAAATATGGGGAGGTTTGGTGCATTGTAGGTGTTGAATATGGTGGATAGATTGAGGGGGGCAAGCAAGCAGGAGGAGTTCGTTGCTAAGTTCACTGAGACCTCGAGAGCTTTTATGGCACAGCGATGTGGAAACAGTCGAGGTAGGTATCTAACGATAGCACAATACGGGGAGAGGCGACGGAAAGGAGTGGTGATGGTACCAGAAGGTGTGAATGGAGAGGGATGGGCGTCGATTCTGCAGATGTTTCAGGCAGTTGTCGATTTTTTTGTCATTAGAGATAAAGCTAAGCATCAATCGGTTAAAGCCAACAATTTACAAAGAAGAACTTATGCTGGAAGAACTTATGCTGAAGTTACGGCAAACCGACAGGTCGAGCAAAACACGAAAAAGCTAGTGTTGTTGCGAAAGGAAAGTGAGGTGTATGGGAATGATATTCGCGCACGAGCCCTAGCTCCTTCAAACGAGGGTCATTCATTGAGGCCTAAGTTGAAGGAGACAAGGCCAGAAGTTGCATTGAACAGTTTGTTGAGTACTACTGATATAAGGGCGCGCGTCCAAGGGTTGAAAGCTGAGGTGGATAAACTGTTGAGGCTATTGGGAGATGGAGCTCTAGAGGGCTCCAAGATGATTTGTTGTCACAAGTGCGGGGTTGATATGTCTGAGTATCCAGCTATGAAGTTACAATCGAACTTGGTGCAATCTAAAGATAAGCAGGTGAGGATTGATCCCATTTGTGAGAATCAAATAGGGTATGACGTAGAGTTTAATGGAGATGACAATGGTGTAGTTTCGGTGGAAAGGGGTACGGATGGAAAATACTCGGGGTATGAGGCATATCAGGAAGTGAAACCTCCGTTGAAGGGAGGGGAACGGAGAATGACGAGTACGAATTTGTTGTTTTTGAATGAGACCACAGAGAAGATTTGTGTAGTTGTGAATAAGGTAGATTTAATCGCATCTACAAAGGGAGTGGGGTTGATAGAGGAAGAGACTGGTACATTGATGGTTAAGGAATCAAATCCGACTTGACACAAGAGCCAGAGGTGACAGGTTCGACAACTACGATTGTGAACACTTACACTAGAAGGTATCATAAGTCTGTTAGAGGAAATGAGATGGGGAATGAAAAAGCGATAGTTGTGTAGGTGGATGGCGCCAACAACGGAACTATAGTCAAGGGTGTTGTGCAGGGAGAAGAGGGGGAAGGACAGATCTTTGAGCATGTTGGGTGCTGTGATAAAGGGGAGATAGTGGAAGTAAATGCGCTTGACGTTAGACCTCCAGCTTCAAATTGGGTTCTCCAAAAAATTCAGGAATTCAGCAAGATGGTGGGTGTGTTATGCGATGGCTATGAAAATAGACTTGTGCAATTGTTTGAGGAGCTAGAGGCTAGTAGGGGACATGGGATGTATACACCAGGAGGGAAAGCTAAAAGAAAGGAGGATCGTGAGGTTAGGCGGCTCGAATGCTCGATAAACTATGATGTTAGAGGGGGTGAGTCAAAGAGAGGGTTGCTGGGGAGGGATGAAGGTGAGTTTAAATGATCCCAAAAATCATTAGCTGGAATGTGAGGGGGATCAACGATGTTGGGAAAAGGTTAGGTGTCCGAAACATGTTAAGGGGTTGGCGGGCTAATCTTGTGTGTTTACAAGAAACGAAGTTAGAGGTGGTCTCGAGGGTTGTTGTGAGTTCTTTATAGGGGGACAGCATGTCGGGTATCAGTTTCTTGGAGCTTTAGGGGCATCAGGAGGTGTGCTTGTCATGTGGGACACTATAGTTCTTGAAATGGAGGAGGTTAGTGGAGGGTTATTCTCTCTATCTATTTCTTTCAGTAATGTTGGGGATAGATTCAGGTGGATGTTTATTGGAGTTTATGGGCCAAATTCAAATGAGAACAGAAGGGGCTTGTGGGATGAATTGGCTGGTATGATGGCTTGGTGGAACTTACCAGTGTGTATCGGGGGTGACTTTAACGTGGTTGGGTTTCCTTCTGAAAGGTTGAGTGGTGGGAGACTAACAGGGGCTATGGAAGACTTCTCTAGTTTTATTAGTGAAAATATGTTGGTGGATCTGCCTATGATGGGGAGAGAGTTTACTTGGTCATCTAATCGAGATCAACCTGTTCAATCTCGTATAGACCGATTTTTGATTAGTGGTGAGTGGGAGGCTAAGTACGATGATGTCATTCAAAGGAGATTGGTGAGAGCTATGTTGCTCGGACTTTTCAAAAATGGAGAAGTATCCGTGTCGACACGACACGACACGGATACCGACACGGAATATGGGTCGGATACTTGGTCTTGCACTCGGACACGACAGCAGAGAAGACGGTGGATGGCGTGGAGAAGATGGTGGATGGCGGCGCAAACACGGTAAACAGTGGCAGCGGCAGCGGCGGCAGAAGAACAAGAAATGCCAGCAGGAGAAACGCGAAGATGAAAGTTGAAACGCCGCCGCCAGAAGAAGATTAAACGCGAGAAAGGAGAAGATGAAGGGTGATGTATTGGGCTGTTTTTTATTTTAACTTTTGGGCTTTTAAACAATTTTTTTTTTTTTTAAACATTGCTTTTTTTAAAATGTATATATTGTTGTTGAATTATATTTACAATCTTACAACCTTATTGGTAAATTTTATTTTTTATTTTTTATTTATGTCAACATTTTATATAGTAATTAAAAATCACAAAATCAATATTTTTAATTATAAAACTAAAAATACTTATACTACAATAAAATAAAATAATTGTTGTCATTTTTAAAAAAAAAAAAATATTTTGTAAGACGTACCCCGTACCCGTATCCAAAATTCAGATCCTTTTTAACCGTATCCCCATATCTTAATTTTTAAAATGAGAAGGATCCGACTCCTAGATATGTACCCGTATCCGACACTCCCACCCGAGTCCGAGCAACATAGGGTGAGTGTACTCAGATCATTTTTCTATCTCGTTAACTGGGATTGTAAGGGGTAGTAGAAGACCTTTTAAGTTTGAGAAGATGTGGCTTAAAGTTGAAGATTTTGAGGAGCGAGTTCGGAATTGGTGGGCCTCTTACGATTTCAGGGGGTCTCCTAGTTATATTTTACATCAAAAATTGAAGGGGGATTTAAAGAAGTGGAATGGGAAGGAGGTAGGAGACATTGACTGTCGCAAGAATCAGTGTCTATCAGACATAGAAGAGTTGGATAGGCAAGAGGAGAGTCGAGGGTTGGATGAGACGGAAAGGGAGAGGCGTGGAAGGTTAAGGGGAGAGCTGGAGAGATTGATGGAGATGGAGGAGATTGCCTGGAGACAGAAATCTAGGGTAATGTGATTGAAGGAAGGCAACAAATGCAAAAAGTTCTTTCATCGAGTCGCTAATTCTAATCGACGCAATAATTCTATTACATTGTTGGAGGTCGATGGGGTTACGTATGACGACCTACAAGATATTGTGGATCAGCAGGTGAGATTCTATCGGAATCTCTACCGGGAGCAATTTGTGTGGAGGCCTGAGTTGGATGGGCTGGACTTCTTCACGATTACCGAAGAGGATGCCAGTTGGGTTGAGAGACCATTTGAGGAGGATGAAGTTAAGAATGTGGTGTTTAATATGAATGAGGATAAGGCCCCTGGACCAGACGGCTTCTCATTCTCATTCTATAAGGCCTATTGGGAGGTAGTGCGAGCAGACATCATGGATACAATCACTTATTTTTTCGAACATGGCAAGTTTATGAGAAGTCTTAATGCCACGTTTATTGTGCTTATTCCTAAGAAACCGGGAGCGTCTGATATCAAGGACTATCGTCCTATTAGTTTGGTCAATGGGATGTACAAGATTATGGCTAAGGTGTTGGCGAATAGATTAAAGGAGGTGTTGGGAAAAGTGGTGTCTAAGTTCCAGAACGCTTTTGTGAAGGGGCATCAGATCTTGGATTCGGTTCTTATAACGAACGAATGCAATGACTCAAGAACACGGCAGGGGGCTTCAGGGATGTTGTGTAAGCTTGATATTCAAAAGGCGTATGATCACGTCAATTGGGGATTCCTTATGTATATGCTCAGGCGATGCGATTTCGGGGATAGATGGTGCAAGTGGATTCAATTCTGTATCTCTACGGTGTCGTTTTCAGTCTTAGTTAATAGCAAACCTAAAGGGTACTTCCGAAGTAGTAGAGGTTTGAGGCAAGGTGACCCGTTGTCCCCCTTGCTGTTTGTTATTGTGATGGAGGCATTCAGTAGAATGATTGAGAAAGCCATGACAGAGGGTTTGTTAAGAGGCTTTGCGGTTGGTCACCTACAGGTCTCTCATTTGTTATTTGCAGATGACACATTGATTTTTTGTGATGCAGACGATATGCAGATTAGGAACTTGCGTCGCTTGCTCCTGTGTTTTGAAGCGGTCTCTGGGTTGAAAATAAATCTGGGGAAGTCTGAGGCTATTCCAGTAGGGGATGTTGATAATGTGAAGGAACTGCGGCAATATTGGAATGTAGAGTTGCACAATTGCCTATGTCTTATCTCGGGCTCCCTTTAGGAGCGAAGTTCAAAAGTAAACAGATTTGGAATGATATTCTTGAAAGGGTAGAGAGAAGGTTAGCGGGATGGAAGCGTATCTATCTTTCTAAAGGAGGTCGTCTTACTCTCATCAAATCCACTCTCTCTAATCTCCTAACCTATTTTCTATCATTGTTTCCTATTCCCGTTGCAGTAGCAAATAGATTAGAAAAAATTCAGAGAGATTTCTTCTAGGCAGGTTTGGGAGAAAAAGGAAATTTCACTTGGTCAAATGGGGTGACGTCTGTTCCCCTGTCGGTACGGGAGGTTTTGGACTGAGGAGTCTTGTATTATTTAACAAGGCTTTATTGGGCAAGTGGCTGTGGCGATTTGGAAAGAAGAGGGAGAGCTTCTGGAGAGAAATCATAGGGATGAAGTATGGTGTTATGGAGGGGGGCTGGTGCTCGGGTGAGGGTCGTGGTTCTTATGGGATGAGCATGTGGAGGTATATCAGAAAATTATGGAACAACTTTTAGATTAAATTGGCGTTCATGGTGGGAAATGGTACGAAAGTCAGATTTTGGGATAATGGTGTGGAGTTCAACCATTAAAAGAGCGGTTTCCTTCTTTGCATCGTATTGCCTTGGAGCCCTCAGCTGTGGTAAGTGATGCTATGGCGATCAATAATGGGAGTCATAGCTGGAACATCGCTTTCGGGAGGGGCTTTCATGATTGGGAACTGGATGACTATGCGTTGTTTCTGGCCTCTCTGTATGATGTGCACATTCAGGTAGGAGATGATGACTCTAGCGGCAGAGGATGGCACGAAATGGTTTGTTCTCTGTTCGTACTTATTACAGATCCTTACTAGAACCTATGGTGAGTTCATTTCCCTGGAAAAGGGTTTGGCAGAGTAAATTACCTCCAAAGGTGGCCTTTTTACTGTGGACGGTTGTGAGGAGGCAGGTGTTAACGGCGGATAATCTACGTAGAAGGGGCTATTATATTACGGAGTGGTGCTACATGTGTAAGAGAGATGAAGAGACGATCGATCACATGTTCATTCATTGTAACGGTGTTCGTTGGTTGTGGAATGATATCCTGACTTCGCATCATATGAGTTGGGTATTGCCAAAACGTATAGAGGAGATGGTGCAGGCGTGGAAGAGAAAGTTTAGAGATAAGAATAGCAAACTCGTTTGGGAGCTCATTCCAGAATGCATGGTTTGGTGTGTGTGGAGAGAAAGAACCGGTCAATACTTTGAAGATCTAACACGGACTACAGAGCAATTTAGAGAATTTTTTTACTTGACTTTGTATAGTTGGTTTAAGGCTGCAACTATTAGTCCGATAGAAGGGTTGCCTAATTTTTTAGTGTTTCTATCTTGTTTAAACTGATAATGCACTCCTTGTGTATTATCTTTTGATTTTGATTTTGATTTATAATATAACGTGATTACCTATCAAAAAAAAAAAATGGAAATTAAGATTACAAGCAAGGTAGGCACATATCATATAATGGAGATTTTTATGCTTTGTTAATTGTTTCTCACGTTAAGAAAAGTTTTTGATTCATTCACTTCAAATTAATTTGTTTGACTAGCAATCGCACTTGAATTAAAGTTTTGTTTTCGATATAGCAGATTATTTCCTTATTGCGGAACATTTGAGCCACCGATGTTGCAATTATTTGTTTCCACATGCCAGTCTACCAAGCTAGTGCATTGTGCTTTTCATTATGTGGATTCAGTTGCAGTTTTTGTCGATAAGTTGCAAGGATTGTTGTTTGAGGTTCAATGTCAATAGTTGATTAGAAAGAAAAACCATCCCCTTGGTCAGTTGATGTTATTGAAGATGATTTGTGTATTTGATTGTCAACTTATGGTCAGTATCATTTTATATCCAAGAAGAATTGCCCCTAGGATAAGAAGTTGCGATCTAAATCGTCGGAGCCGTTTCTCTCAACAGAAGAGAAATGATGAGGAATGAAGATAAGAATATCATCAATAGACTAGGAATAAATATAGTTTAATTTACATTAACTTAGTTTGACTAAATTAGCATTTAATTTTGTAGATTTTCTATTTTGACTTAAATTAGATTTTATTTCCTCCTTTTCCTTCTCAAATTAGATTTGCTTAGCCCCTATTTGGCCCTCATTATTCCCCATTAAATTATAATTCATTTTTCTCTCTTTTTTTATCGACCACACATTCTACAATAACATATTATTTCACGTATCCAAAAACTTTTCCTTCTTTTTTAAGCATTCATTCTTCAAAAAAATACTATTCCTTTCATTAAAATGTGGAATAATGGAGGCCAAACAGGGGCGTCTACTCAATATAATAATTAGACTTTGATATTGAATAAACTAATATTTTCTCCCTCTAAATTCTTCTCTATTCTCTTCCTCTTCTTCTCTTTCTCCTCTCCTTTCTCGTCTCTTCTTCCCCTCTTTCCCCCTTCTTCTACAAGTCTCGTTCTTTGTTCGTTGCATTCTATGTGAGATAAATCACAATCCCAAATTGTTAACATGAATTCCCATGGTGAACATATTTGTATATCTTCCCGGGATAACATGAGCACAACTTGCAGGTTTCACAATGATTTCTGTAACGGTAGAGTACAAACTAAATGCCAACGGTTATTTAGATTTGGAGTAGAGAGGTTGGACGTCTTGTGTGTTTTTCTATTTTCATTTCTGTGTGTGACAGAGTGGTATGTGGGACTAACCTGTCTCTAACTAAAGAAAATTGAGATTATTACGACACAATTTAGGAAAGATTAATAAAAAAGCTAATTAATAAAAGTGGACATTAATCTGGGATGTGCCAAAAGAACAACATAAGAGGAAATGTGTGGAAGTTTATTTTATGGAATTAAAAGTACAGTATGAGATGGAGGAAAGACAATTTAGTATCACCAACTCAATCAGGTGTGCCTAGGCATTATTTGCATAGTAGATGAGCTAAGATTAAAACAAGGAAGATCAATTACCTGTAGACTGACCAGAAGCTGATGACGCCACAGGTGGTGGTGGTGGTGGTAGTGGTGATGGAAGAGTCATAGGTTGTAGTGGCTGTGGATAAGGCACAGATGTATGCCTTTCGCCCCCAATCTTAATGTCAACTCTGCTCCCCAATTCTATATTTAAGATGCCCCCGTTTATCGGGTCTACTGTTAGCTTTTGAGCATGCTATAAATAGAACTCCATAAAGAACAAAACAGAAGTCACAAGAAAAAGTTCCTGAGATCAGTTATCGTACTATTCAGAGCAAACACATTACATGCTCTTCCGAGAATTTTAGTTTAAGGTAAACAATGTCAAGCAGCCTATTTAGTACTCTGCTACACTCTGGGAGAATTTTCACAAAGAAACATGCATAAATTTACCATATCTATATATTCAAGGAAATATTCTACCCAATATGCAGTCATAACAATCAGTCATCTTAAGGTGCAGTTAAGATGTAGTTGAAAGGACTAACCAGCAGGGGGTGCTGATGATGGCAGCAACTGTGGTGGTGGGATAGGTGGTGACAACTGTTCAGGCACGGATTCAGGTCGAGACCCTGATGGACGCCCTTCAACATCATTTTTTATTTCTTTTTTGCTCCCTATTTCATGTCCTAAATGTTCACAATTCTTTGATTATTCTTTCCATTCAATATCTAATTTCTCAAATTATCATATCATTTCACAATGCTAAATGGACTATCGAAAATTTGCATAAAGGGGGAAGAAAATTACATGAGGAAGAAAATTGAGGCAGCCGGATCTTACCTTTAAAATCCATTAAAATGGAAAACCCTCAATATCTTGCACACACGCTCTCACTTGATATGCTCAGCGTTTAAAAAAGCAAAATAAGGTATTAAGGTGTTTTTCTTTTGAGGCAAGGTGCAAGCCTCACCACAAACCAAAAGAATGAGTACAAAATATAAAAATGCAAAATTTAAGCATGTATCAAACCACAACCAAAATTTAAAATTCAAAAACACATTATCTGGTGAAGTATGTCAAAGAAATTATTTAGAGAATGGTTCACAAATTCTCGATTTATAACCTCATTTTTAGATTTTAACAAATAAACCCAACTCACCCTAGTATAGTCTCATCAATAAAAGGCACAAAGCAATTAGCAGCTCACAAATACGGAGTACAGAAAGAGCCCCAAACGTCATTATAGAAGCAAGCAAAGGGAAACAAACTTCTATTGACATTGGTGTTAAAATGCACACGAGGATTCTTAGCGTAGGTGCACTCTTCACACCAAAAACCTAGTAGGGAGATTATGAAACAAGTTAGTAAATCAACGTTCTAAGTAAGAAAAACGGATGGCCTAAACGGTAATGCCATGGCAAAATTTTCTCCCTAGCGGATGTTTCTCTCACCACTTGGAAACCCCTACCATATTCTAATTGCAACTCACTTGCCCCCTCTAAGTAGTAAAGACCTCCCCTTTATCTACAACTGCCATTATCATCTTCATTACATAACCCTGAAACACACAATGGTAAAATAAATTACACGAAGACTAAGACGCTTGGTGATTTTGCTAATCTCTAGAAAGTTATTAGAGAGTAGATGCACATAAAACAGAAGTCATAGAGTGAGAGAGACATTACATGCCCCTGAAATTGGCATAGGAGTCCTATTACGAACCTGAGTAGACTTCAAAGATGAGCATACGAGTGAGACAAGTAGGGAAGAGTTACTAGTGATATAGATATTGGCCCCTGAATCAATAACCCAAGTAGTTGCGGCAGCAAAAATAAGAGCAGAATTAGAATTACCTCCATAAGAGAATACTCGAGATATTGAGAAGCAAAAGATGAAGAGATGCCAATTGTTTCTGTCAATATTTTATATACGTTATTGGAAAAAATGAGATTGAGTAGAAAACAAACAACCAAATCTAACTAAAGCCCAAACAACCTCATTCGAATAGCAAGCCCAATTTGCCAAATATTGCTACTTCCCAATAGCAAGCCAGTATACAATAAAAAAAACTTGTCAGTTCAACGGCAGGAAGAAATGTCAGCTTAGCAACCTAGGACAACCAAAGGTTGGGTCAGCCAAGAAGGTTGCTCAACAGTTTGGAGGTAGCCGGAAAGTTACCAAAAGAAGGTCGCAACAGAAGATTTTGTGCAGCAGTCGCACACCTCAAAGACCTTTGCTCAGTGTCAATAGGAAGAAGAGCAGTCAGCATAGCAACCTAGGGTAACCAGAGGCTGGGTCAACCAAAAAGAAAGGTTGCTGAACAGGATTGGAGGTTGCAAGAGGGTTACCACAACAAGAAGATCACAAACACCACAAAAGATGGTATTGTGCACCCAAGAGGTTTCGCATATCAGTCGAGCACACTCTAGGGGTGGTCGAAGGCTTGTGTACCACCTTAAGATTCCAACTAGGCTTAGACTTGGTTGGGAACAATCGACCAAGATGGGTTTCCAGAAATTTCGAACCAAAAGGGGTTCAAGTTAAGGTTTTTAATTGAACTGGAGCTAGGGTTAAGAAAAATTGCAGAGATTTCCCTTTCTCTGATACCAACTTGACAATTATTTAATTAGCAAAATGGATTTATTCAATACACATCAAACCCATATATACAAGTTTGATCCTATTGTAGAAAGTAAAGATGTATCTCCTATCACTATATTACTCACCTATTTAAGGAAATACAACATACATAATAATCTCTATCTCTGTACATTCTAACAACACGTATGATTTCTTCTAATCATTATTAAAAAAATTGAAGAGAAGAGATAAGACAGAGCCACGCCGAGCACAAGGAAAAATAAGCAAAGCAGCCAAAAAATGGAAACAAAAATCAGAAAAATGAAAAAAACTTGATATTCGAATATCATCGAGTCGTCGACTACCTTTTTCCCTCGCGATCACCTTCTGCCTAAGCTTATGTCGTAGCTGAATTCTTGGCATCAGAGCTCAACAGATAGCTTTTACGAGTTGTTTTGGTGCTTTGCCTTGCTGGATATTCTTGAGCAACTCTTATTTTTATATGACTGCTTTTTATTTAACATAATGATATTGGACTTTTCAATGCAAATTTTAAAATAAAATAATGATTTTTTTTGATTCAAGTGGGTCCCAGCCCAGAAAACTAAACAAAAAACAAAGAGTGCGCACCGCAAAGAATCAGAGGTGTGCACTGTGAGGCTTACTGCTTAGCCAGTAGAAGCACAAGCCTCATAAATGGTTTTCAAAATTCTCAACTCAATACTTTTTATTTGCACCTCTGAAAGAGTTTTTTTAAACCATATATATGTCCACACTTCCCACAGGAAGATCTCGTGATAGCTCCAAATACATTTTCTGTACTAAGCTTTAATTTGGTTGCAGATACAAGTGATGTAAAAGTAGAAGGTGAGACGAGAGAGAGAATGGGGTCGGGTTAACTAAGGAATTAAGGATTAGAATAGAAATGGAGACATCATTAATACAGTCTTGTTTAGAATATTACAACAGTGCCCTACAAACATTCATTGAACTGTTTTACTGAACTCTCCAAAGCCTTCATTCTAAATGTTGACTTCTCATTCAGTAGATTCATTTATGATAATAAATCCTTTCATATTTCTTCATTACAAATTCAAACTTTAATCACCAGCTACAGAATACATCACCTCTTTTTTAATCAAAATTTCTCTCTCTGCCATTTTCTTATCTATAATCAATTTATGGACAATTTTATAAAAGTTACATTTACATTATTCCAATAATACCCTCATAGATTCATTGAACAGTTTCACTAAACTCTTCAATCCATTCAGCTCTAAATGTTGACTTCTCATTCAACATATCCATTTATGGTCCTTCCATATTTCTTCAATACAAATTTAAACTTCAACCAACAACTATAAAATGCACCATCATCTTTTTTAATCAAAATTTCTCTCTACCTTTTTCTTGATCAAAATCTATGCAAGTGCTCTTTTAATCTTTATCTTTCGTTTTTCTTCTTAATTATCTCAAACCCTGTACTTCACATTCAATTCAATATTATGCGTACATTGATGTAATGAAATTATATTTATATATACATTTATAAGGTAGACAACATGATTTGGTTTCTCGATCTATATGCGATAATGCATTTACAATCCTAAGATCTGTTGGCTCTTGTGCGTCAACCATATCTTCTTTTCACATATTTGCCAAGTGACTACTGCTGAATTAAATGTTTTTCGAACTTTCCAAGCTTTTTATTCATATATTTTTGTAGAACATTAACAATGTTAAAAATAAATAAACAAAAGAAAGCAATAATCAATGCATGAAAGTGTTTTATTATTATTATTATCTGTTACATTTTCGTGTGGCGTAGTATTGATCCAATATCTAAAAATTAACATTTTTACACGACTCATGAAAATCTAGAAATAATATGCAATACACGTTGATTACTGAAGAGAAAAATAGAATATTTCTTCTTATTGATTTACAACTTAAAACATTAATTTATAGTACAATGAAGAGAAGGATAAAAGGAAATAAATAAATCTACATCCTAAAAGATTACAATATTACAAATATGGAAAATAAATCTCCAATTAAATCCCAATCAATCTCGGGATTTCAACACTCCCCCTCAAGTTGGATTGTAAATATTGATCATGTCCAACTTGAATATGAAATCATCGAATTTCTGTTTTGGTAATCCTTTGGTGAAGATATCTGCAGTTTGTCCGTGTGTGGGAACATATGTCATACAGATAGTCCCTTTCTCAACATTCTCTTTAATAAAGTGTCTGTCTACCTCTACATGTTTAGTTCGATCATGCTGAACTGGATTAAGAGAAATGCTGATTGCAGCTTTATTATCACAATAAAGTTTGAGTGGTAACTTTATAGTGATGTGTAACTCTTCCAGAAGTTTCTTTAACCACAGCCCTTCACATATTCCTTGTGCAACTGCTCTGAACTCAGCTTCAGCACTACTCCTGGCCACTACATTCTGTTTCTTGCTTCTCCAAGTTACCAGATTTCCCCATACAAAGGTGCAGTAGCCTGAAGTAGACCTCCTATCGTCCTTTGATCCTGCCCAATCAGCGTCTGTGAAAACCTCAATTTCTTTTCTCACTCTTTTTGAAGAACAATCCCTTACCAGGTGAGCCTTTGAGATACCTAAGTATCTTATAGACGGCTTCTAGGTGACTTTCTTTTGGAGAATGCATATGCTGGCTTGCCAAACTAACTGCAAATGCTATGTCAGGTCTAGTATGTGACAGGTAAATCAATTTCCCAACCAGTCTTTGATATCTATCAACCTCTACTAGATTGCCTTCATCTTCAGTTTTCTTTCCCACATCAACTGGAGTATCACTTGGTTTGCATCCCAGCATTCCAGTCTCGGTGAGGAGATCAATGACATATTTTCTTTGTGATATACTGATGCCTTTTTGCGATCTAGCAATTTCCATTCCTAGGAAGTATCGCATTGACCCCAGATCTTTTACTTCAAATTCGGTGGCCAGACTCTTCTTCAACCTCTCCATCTCCACTATATTGTCTCCTGTTAGAATAATGTCATCAACATATACAATTAGAATCGTTTTAGTACCGTCTTCAAATAGTCGAAGAAACATAGTGTGATCTGATTGTCCCTGACAATACCCTTGTTTTTTTAACACTTTAGCAAATCGGTCAAACCACGCTCTCGGTGACTGCTTGAGCCCATATAATGACTTCTTTAGTTTGCATACCCGTTTTTCTTCATTTTCCTTGCAAAAACCAGGTGGTAACGTCATGAATACTTCTTCCTCCAATTCCCCGTTTAAGAATGCATTTTTAATATCCAGTTGCTGAAGCTGCCAATCCAAATTTGCTGCTAGTGATATAATGACTCGAACTGTATTCAGCTTAGCTACTGGTGCAAATGTTTCTGTATAATCGATGCCATATGTTTGAGTGTAGCCTTTCGCAACCAATCGAGCTTTATACCGTTCTATAGTCCCATCGGCATTGTATTTCAAATTGAAAACCCATTTGCATCCAACGGGCTTCTTTCCTCTTGGTAGGTCCATCACTACCCAAGTTTCATTTTTCTCCAATGCCCTCATTTCCTCCAGTACTGCTTCTTTCCAATGTGAAATCTCCATGGCTTCCTGAACAGTTCTTGGAATAGCTGTACGGTCTAGGTGAGTGGTAAATGCACGATAACTTGTAGATAAAGAATTGTAGGACATGAATTTAGAAATAGGGTGTAGAGTACATGACCTTGTTGGTTTTCTGAGAGCAATGGGTAAGTCAGTTTCAGAAATTTCTTCAGATTTTTGGGGTTCTGGACTTACCATCGGTTCTGACTCTCTTGGTGCCTCGGAAGTGAGATTCTCCATGTACTTTGATTTCGACTTTACTAGAGTAAACTAATATCTCCTTATCATGTTTTTTTGCATCTTCCCCTGGATTCGAGTTTCCTTCTGTTAATGGCATAGGATCGGGTGGAAGAATGGAATCAGATGAAAGAGTAGGTGGAAAACTGAGCTCAAAGAACCGATCTTCATGTACGGTCTCCCCCTGAAGAGAGGTGGTCCTAAAGTATGGGGTATTTTCAAAGAATGTGACGTCAAGGCTAACAAAAACTCTTTTCGTGGAAGGGTCATAGCACCTATAGCCCTTTTGGGTCGGAGAATATCCGATCAAAACACATTTAATGGCCCGGGGTTCAAGTTTACTCCTATGTGGAGAGTGAACGTGAAGGAAAGCGGTGCACCCAAATACTCGCAGGTTTAGATTGGAAGTGAGACGGGAAGCTGGGAAGCATTTTTGAAATTGTTGAAGTGGTGTGTCGAAATTAAGGACCCGACTAGGCAGTCTGTTGATTAGATAGGTGGATGTAAGAATTGCGTCTCCCCAGAATAAGTTAGGCATTTTTGTGGTAAACATGAGGGCTCGAGCAACTTCTAGGATATGTCTATTCTTGCGTTCAGCTATCCCATTTTGTTGGGGAGTATCGACACACGAACTTTGATGAACTATCCCATGTGTTCGGAGAAAGTCTCCTAGGATGTGATTGAAGTATTCTGTGCCATTATCTGTGCGTAAAATTTGAATTGGTGTTTGGAATTGTGTTTGAATCATTGAATGAAAATTAATGAACATGGTACGGACTTCAGATTTGTCTTTTAGTAGATAGACCCAACAGACTCGAGTGTGGTCGTCGATAAATGTAACAAACCACTTTGTATGGGTACGGTTTTGGGTACGTGAGGGGCCCCATACATCACTGTGAATCATGGTAAATGGCTTAGATGATTTATACATAGATTTGGGAAAGGATGTACGTTGATGTTTTGCAAGTTCACATATTTCACACTGAAAGTTAACTGAACTTTTATTCAAGAAAATGGAAGGGAGTACATGTTTCATGTATTGTATGTTGGGGTGTCCCATCCTAAAATGCCATAACATAATTTCACTATCCCTAGGAACAGACGCAGAATCACAAATTTTAACTTGACACTGTTTACTCACATCAGTCTTATCAAAGTAGTAAAGTCCTTCACTTTCCTCAGCACTGCCAATCGTCTTCCCCGATGATAGGTCCTGAAAGATACAATGAGATGAAAAAAATTTAGCCGAACAATTTGAAGTTTTCGTTAACTGGCTTATAGATAGTAAGTTGCATGACAAATTTGGGACATGAAGAACTGATTTTAAAGTGATAGAGTCAGAAATTTTAATACTCCCTTTGCCCGCTACAGACGACAAAGAACCATCAGCAATTTTTACTTTGAGGTTACCGGCACATGTAGCATATGAAGAAAATAGATTATGAGAGCCCGTCATGTGATCTGAAGCTCCAGAGTCAATGATCCACGGTGTACTAGACAGTGTGGTGGAATTTAAGGCTCTTAAGAAATTACCTCTATGAGCAAGTGAACCTGATGGATTATTTGTGGAGGTCTGACTAGGTGGTTGAAAGCTGGAGAATAATTTGTAAAGCTGTTCCATCTGTTCAGGATTGAAAGCGCCACTTGACTCCTTGAATTTGTCTCCGTGATAATCTACTGAAGCCTGATATCCCCGATTTTTGTTTTGTCTTGGTTTCCAATTTCCCGGCTTTCCATGCAGCTCCCAGCATGTGTCTTCTTTATGCCCAGGTTTACGACAATGGTCGCACCAGGGTCGTCCTTTTTGTTGTCTTGTGTCCAGCCCATTTGCAGCTCCCCTTGAATATAGGCCCATAATGTCAGGCCCAATTGCCATGTTTTTCCCTAATTCATTAGAAGTCCTTGAGCCATTCTTTTTAAGCCCAGGCCCAACGTTTAAATACCCAGGTTCAGATGGCCCATGCCATTTTAGCCCAATTTCAGGAGACCCACGCCACTTCGTCATTAGGGCAGAGCATTCGGTCTCAGTCGACGCCCCACCGCCGGCGTCCAGCATGATTTTCCGCCGGTTTTCTTCGCGTCTAACCTCCGAAAAAACCTCCCTCGTCGATGGTAAGGGTTTTCTACCCAGTATCCTGCCCCTTACATCATCAAGGTCTCGATGCAGCCCAGCCAAAAATTCAAATACCCGCTCGTTTTCGAGCTTCTTCTTGAATCGCGCGATGTCTCCCGCGCACTCCCACTCTTTTTCGGAGCACAAGTCAAGTTCTTGCCACATAGCTGTCATCTCCAAGTAATATTCTGTGACATCGCGTTCACCCTGTCGAGTTTGCCAAAGCCTAGTTTTGATTTCAAAAATCTGGGACGCATTTTCAGGGTCTGAATATGTCTCCTTCACTGCATCCCACACGTCATTCGCCGTCGGTAGGAACAGGTATGTCTTACCAATTGATGGTTTCATCGAGTTTACGAGCCAAGCAGTCACCAACGGATTTTCTGACTTCCATTTTTGAAGAGAGGATGCGTTAGTTGAGGCTGGCTTCGTTGTTTCACCCGTGAGGTAACCTAATTTTCCTTTCCCATCAATTATCAGTTTGATTGACTGAGCCCATTCACGAAAGTTTTTTCCATTCAATCTTTCGACTGTTAATTGAAACGAGGAATTTTCCCCTGCACTTATGGCTGAGGCTATTTCAGACTCGCCATTAAGGGAGTCAGAGGTCGTGGATCCTCTGCTGTTGGTGGTGGTTTCTGACATGGTGTTGCTAGGTTAGGAACTCACGGCTCTGATACCATGAAGAGAAAAATAGAATATTTCTTCTTATTGATTTACAACTTAAAACATTAATTTATAGTACAATGAAGAGAAGGATAAAAGGAAAGAAATAAATCTATATCCTAAAAGATTACAATATTACAAATATGGAAAATAAATCTCCAATTAAATCCCAATCAATCTCGGGATTTCAACAAAGGGAATGGTACAATGTTTGGAATTTATGTGTAATGGAAATGGTCTCAGTTCCAAAGCAACCATGTATGCGTGGTTTGTAGTTCGTTGGCCTCCTAAGATGCTATCTGACAATCATTTTACAGGTTCTTTTTAGTTTCTAAATGCATGCGAATTAATGGAGATAGAAATATAGATAGAGATAAAGTTTAGATGTTATTTTAAAAGTAGAGTTTGATTCAAAATGTTATTTTTTTTGATAGATATTCAAAATATGTTATTTAGATTAGATTAAATTAGATTTGATAAAGTTCTAGAGTAGTATTGTTCACGAAAATATCTTTGCTTTGTAAATCACAGTAAGTGCATGGTTCGTTAACAAGTAATAAAGTGGAAATTGTAAAATTTTGTCTATCGTCCCACGAGGATTGATTTGATTTGATTTCTATTATCAAAACCTTAACCGAATCTATTAAACTCAAGATGGTTATTTGGATTTTTTTTGACTAAAATATAACTAAAATACAATTTAAGCTAATGTGACTAAATGAATGCAAAATTATGTTGAATACAAAAGTTTGATGAAATTAATGAATGAAAAGCGCATTAGGATCCCGAATCACCAAGCAAGCTCACTTTTAACATCTATTTCTCAATTCGATAACACGATGAATTGGTTGAAGAATCAATGTTTCTAACTCATCCAATAATCTATTTCGAGTACAATTGAACATATTCTCGCATATTATTTGACTATATTTCTATGACAAATGTAATATACAAGAATGCATGACGTTTTGTAAACACTTAGAGATTCACGTAAATCATAGCGATATATTTTTATCTCCTATCGAACCCTACGATGATTTATACCTTGTAGAATCTATTTCCCTTCTTTCGAATGCATAAAATAGATCACCCAAACTCACATAATCACATGCATTTAATTATGGAGGCAAGAAAGTGTATATAAATCATTCAACATCCATCAATCGTGTTTGAATATCAAATTGCAAAATAGAGAATTAAAAGATCACATTGCGAGGTTCATCGTTCACCTAGTACATAAAAAGTTTAGCCTAGTATGGATAAAATAAAAGAACAATAAAAATAATAAAGAGAAGACATCACCCAAAAACTAGAAATTAGGGTTGAAAACTTGAATCTTGAAAGAAATCCCTTGTTCTAGCCCTCTTCCTTGCTCTTCAATATTGTTTTTCTCTCTAAGAATGCGTCCTCCCTCTTTTTGGATGAGATTAGGGTTATATAGGATGTCAAAATACCTTACCATAAGAGATTGGTTCGAATAAGGAAACCAGAAAATTCGCGTCTAGAATGAACCGTGCGACTGCATGGTATAAACCCATGCGACAGCACGGTTATAAAAAATTGGCACTGTTCTTCTCCTGGTTATAAAAATTTGGCACTGTTCTTCTCCTGTTGGTGCTTGGGAGACTGCA
Source organism: Fraxinus excelsior (assembly GCA_019097785.1). NCBI lineage: Eukaryota > Viridiplantae > Streptophyta > Magnoliopsida > Lamiales > Oleaceae > Fraxinus > Fraxinus excelsior. Next base: position 29,916,752 of record CM032625.1, on the reverse strand, counting down.
TGAACTTCGCATGGTAGAAATTATTTTCTATTTAGTTCACTTTGGTCCCCAAATTTTATTTCATTTACCTTTTGGCCTTGCTTCCTTCTCCTAACATTCCATGACATCACAATGTGTTACTTAGCTCAATTCCACGCTTGTTTTGCCATTTGGACCATCTTCTGAATAATTGCATTTTGGTCCCCCGAAGTTTCATTTTATTCCATTTTGGTCATTTTTTGTTCGTTTTCGCATACTCTTGATTCCATCCATCAATGTAATCCTACAAACACAAATTATATTGAATTAAGTCATATTTCAACATATACATCAACAATTTTCCATGTTTTGTGACCTAAATAAATGCGCAAAATGCACTTATCAAGTATAATTTCGTTTGATTTGATATTCTTTCAGTTTCTTGCTCTATAAATAAAGGGCTAATTCATTTGATTATATGAATAAAACTGATTTTCCTCTTGACCTAATTTCTTTTCTTTGCATCCCTTTCTTTTCTTAATCTTCGATCGTTCGTTGTCAAATTATACGCTCTTGCATTGTGAATACTTTTTTTGATATATTTTGTACTTGTCATGTATATTAGATTGCTGCAGTTTTCCGAAAGTCTTTAAAGCTCACCCATGAGAGTCGCAAAAAGTTTGCATCCGGGAAAATCACAAACCTAATGACAACTGATGCTGAGGCTCTCCAGGTATGTATTTTTCTCTACGTATGCACGTGTATCTTTTGAACTATGCAAATTACCTTTTTCTGGCCGATGTTCAGATACCAAAATGATTTTCTGCATAGAACTCAATTTGGATTTCATGTATGATTTATGATTTCAAATCTGTTCTATAAAAAGATTAAACACACTTTGTGATTTGTGATAAATATTGCCTGTTTTGTTCCTCATTGGATTTGGAGTTAGTTGGATTCTTTGAAAATATTCTATACTTGCCATTACATGGTCTATTTGGAGAGCACAGAATGCACAAAAGTTCTCAGAATCGTTTTTCGCATCTGAGTTTCTATCATCATTTGGCGGCAGACTCTTTTAGTGGCCAATCCTTAACGGATGTGGAAAATGGGTGGCTTCTAATGTTTGAATGGCTTCTTTCTATTTTATCATTTAGTAATTGAGACGGCCTTGCCCTCTACTTTTTTTTATTATCTATTCTCTTCTTGGAACAAATTCTTTTTTCCATTAAAAAAAATTACTGCTGCTTGGCAGTTCTTAAAAGCTTCAACTTGGGTTTTTAAAAAGGGTTATTGTAAGGCTTGTGAAATAAGTACACGTCTACTACAAACGATATTGTCTATGTTTTTGGTGGTCAAATTTGTTAAATATTTCATGAATGTTTTATCTCCTCTTGATATCGTTATTTATTGCTTACTTTAACTAAAACATTTCGTCTCTTTCTACAGCAAGTATGCCAATCATTACATGCCTTGTGGTCAGCTCCTTTTCGCATTATTCTTTCCCTGGCTTTCCTCTACATGCAGCTTGGCGTTGCTTCACTTCTTGGTGCACTATTGCTTGTTCTTATGTTCCCCATACAAGTATGAGCTTTGCATCAAGGCACCATTGATTTTTGTTGATTTGCTGTTTTGCCTGCATCTTTCTATGTTTTATTTTCCTACTTATTTATGTGACTCTGTCTGCAACTTTGTATTGTTTATGCAAAAATTTATCTGGATGCTTCCATCTTAAGATGTAGAATTGTAGGCATTAAATTGAAAACTAAATGATAGTGGGGTTTTGGATAGTGGAACCAGTAGAAACCTGGTTAATTTACATTTTTGGTTTTGAAGTGAACCTGGGCTCAGCCCATTCTGTTAGATTAAATGTTTCAAAAATTTCACGGAAAGGGGGTTTTGATCTCCAGATCTCTAAAATATTAAAAAAAAAATACTAAAAAACAATTTTTTTTAATTTAACATGCCTTAAAAGTTTTAAGACTGTATTATTTCTCAATTGTTTCCCCAATAAAATATTTTTCATTTTTCATTTTGAACCTGCAAGGACTCGTTGGTTTTATCAGTTGTCTGTGGATTGAACTAGTGACCCACTAACAAGGTGCTTCAACCGGATTAGTGACCAATTTGGGTTTAAAAACTATGCTAAAAACAATCATGGTGGGGCATAATTTACATCTAACAGTAACTACTAAAATGCATTTGTGTTTAATGCAAAAATGTCTAGTCAATGGGATCATGGATCTGTCAGATATTTCTGCACATCTTAAAAATCTTTAATGGAGGATACTATAATCATCACTTATTTATGACACGTGAGTAGCCATTCTCATTGGCTTTATTCTATCATCATATATTTCCTTTTAAGAACATAGTGTTTGATACTGTCTGCATTAGATTTGAATTGGGTTTTACCCTTTTTCTAATGGCTCAATATTTTGTTTCTCATGAATACCCATTCATGAGAGCTTACACATAGTGGACGTGAATATCAAATCTTTTTAAAGGAGTTATCCATTTGGCACAAGTTATACCTCCTCTTTGTTTACCCTTTATACACTTGGATATAAGGAATTTCTCAGCAAACTATTGCTGAGCCAATCGATTTTTTAGTTTTCCTCTATCTGCTTGTATAATCTGCCACTGCTCCATTATATCTTGGATGAAATTTTGCTAATTTGGAAATCAATGTATCCAAACAGACATTGATAATAAGCAAAATGCAAAAATTGACAAAAGAGGGATTGCAACGCACGGACAAGAGAATTGGACTTATGAATGAAATTTTGGCTGCCATGGACATTGTGAAGTAAGTTTCATCCGGAGATGCTTATTTCTAAATGTCTTTTTATATTAGGTAGCTGATTTCCAGTAAATTTTTTACCAAAATTGCTTCAGATGTTATGCATGGGAGGATAGTTTCCGAATAAAGGTTCAAGGTGTTCGAGATGATGAGTTGTCATGGTATCGAAAAGCCCAACTGCTAGGAGCGGTATGATCTCGATCCATCTCCTTTATAATTAGTTTCTATTTATTATTAATCGAGATTTGGAATGAGTTCAGAGGTGTGCATATGCGGTAGAGACATTTTTTAGCAACAATTTGTTGAGGATACCATGGATTGTATAAATGGAGTGCGATTACTGTTCACTTTAAAGTATCTGTTTTGCATTAGATTGTGTGATTCTCTTAAAGCTTGTTCACATCCACTTTTATCTGATTAAGCAAATACATAAAACAATTAGAGCAAAGATTCGAATACTGAAATACATGTAATGTGTGCTTCTGAAAAAGCATAAATTTTGAGTGATTGTTCCCTACATACTATTCTTTGTTCGTTTATGTCTGATTTTCCTTTTTTTCTGTTTTTCAATTGCCTATTGATTGGACTATCCTTTGTAAATTTGTAGACGAATAGTTTCGTACTGAACAGTATTCCGGTTCTGGTGATTGTAATTTCATTCGGGACATTCACTTTACTTGGAGGGGATCTGACACCTGCAAGGGCATTTACATCTCTTTCGCTGTTTGCGGTGCTGCGGTTCCCATTGTTCATGCTCCCCAATATAATAACACAGGTCCTGCCTTTCAGATACATTTCATATAATTTGATGCTAGATATAAATATTTGTTTGGCTTTTAAATTCCTGATGGGATCTTTGGTTATGTCTCCTGCTTACACTAAATGCTATATGCTCTTTCCTTTCTTTTCTGCGACAAAGTGAAATGATTGGGTCATATATTTTTTTTATTTTTTCTATTTTTGTGAGTGGAGCCCAACATACCAGCTCTCCAATTGCCATAATATATGCAATATTTTTCAATCGAACTTTTACCAATTTTTTGTGGTAGTTTTTAGTTCTCATTTTCTCTCCCACTGTCACATTTCAATGTAATTTATCTGTGGGGGAGAATACTGTTCTCCAAACTAATTATATGCCTTTGTGTTTTAATTTACAGATTGTGAATGCGAATGTTTCCTTAAAACGTCTGGAGGAACTTCTTTTATCTGAAGAACGAATTCTTCTTCCTAACCCACCTATTGAGCCAGGATTACCAGCTATCTCAATCAAGAATGGATACTTTTCTTGGGAATCTAAGGTCTGCTATATCTTCTAATTCAAAATTTAACTGAATGATAAGAAATCTTTTATTTGACTAAGCATACTAACTTATTTTACGAGGTGCATACTGTGCATTACAGTAATGTGTGGAAAAAACCTTCTGTTTCAATATAGTAAGGAGTCTTTTTTTTTTTTTTGGTGGGAGGGGGGTGGGGTGGGGCACTTATGAATTGCAGATTCCAGGTATAAGGGAATAAATATAATATTTGTGTAGCTGTGAAATATTGGCATCTTCATTTCCTCTTTGAATGTTCTGACTGTAGGCTCTACATTGTTGATGTGGGCATGATTCTCAAATATGGATAATGAAAAGTTATTCAGCTACACCTTTTTGTTTTTGCAGATATTTTATGGTGTATAGCACACTGATTATAATTGACTTATAACACCTAGGTGCACAATTTGATGTAATTTTGGTTGTTGATACCAAAAGAAGACTAAAGAAGAAATAGATTATAGAGGGTCAGCACAATTTTTCTTAACTTCGTTTCCGGACAAGCACTAGTGTGTAGTTAATCAATTTATAGACTTATTGATGTGGTGCCTATTTTTGATAGCTGCATACTTGTAAAATTTTCCGGGACGTATGGGGTTCTAAAATTTGCCTATCCATAGCAGGAGGAGAAGCCAACATTGTCAAATGTCAATTTGGATATACCAATTGGTAGCTTAGTAGCAATAGTTGGCGGTACCGGGGAGGGAAAGACATCACTTTTATCGGCAATGCTTGGAGAACTTCCTCCGGTTGCAGATGCAACTGTCGTTATCAGAGGGAAGGTTGCTTATGTACCACAAATTTCATGGATTTTCAATGCAACAGTAAGTTAAGAAATATGATATGTATTTCTATTGATCTCTGTTCCCTTCTGAAACTCTGGTTGTCAGTTGATGTCGCCGATCCTAGTGTTAGCACCACTCTAAGTTAAGTGGAATATACCCACATTTATTTATTTATTTAAAACAAAGATCATTTAAAGATGAAGTGCCTCTTGCGTTTAGTTCTCAATGACTTGCTACCTTCATGAAATATGCATTTTTATTTTATAGGTCCGGGACAACATACTGTTTGGTTCTCCTTTCGAACCTGAAAAATACGAGAAGGCAATAGATGTAACATCTTTGCAGCATGACCTTGAACTACTGCCTGTAAGCATGCTCTGAAGTATATATCGCAGGGTTAATATTTTCTTTATTTTAGATGTTTCTTTGTCAGAATTATTGTCTACCTAATGCTTTATCTATTAGGGTGGTGATCTTACTGAAATTGGTGAACGTGGGGTCAATATTAGTGGAGGGCAAAAGCAGAGAGTTTCTATGGCTAGAGCAGTATATTCTAATTCAGATGTTTATGTATTCGATGATCCTTTAAGTGCTCTAGATGCTCACGTGGGTCGTCAGGTAAATACTCAATATTAACACATGCACTTAAAATTTACTTCTGATCCCTACATCTGCGATGTTTTCCAATCTAATAATTTGTGGCACAGTAGTTTGTACTCTTTCAACTGCCAATGGCTCTGGTTTTTGTATATCTATAGCTATATTACTAAATTGAGAAAAGTACATCCGTATTTTTCTTGAAGAAACTCTGTTTATAGTTGTGTTGGATCCAAAACATTAATTGGTATGTTGTTACCCTCATTACTTTAGTGAACACCATAGAATAGGAGAGATACCATAAAAATGTACTAATATTCTTCTCTTCTTGATTCGAACTTACTCTTGTGACAGTTAATAGCCATCTTTTGACAACTGAAATTTTAAATTTATGCTTTTACTTTGTCATACATTATCTGTGCTTATGTGCTTTATCAGGTTTTTGAGAAGTGCATCAGAGGAGAATTAAAAGGAAAAACAAGAGTTCTAGTCACAAACCAGCTGCATTTTCTTTCTCAAGTAGATAGAATTATTCTGGTGCATGATGGCATGGTCAAAGAGGAAGGCACCTTTGAAGAGCTATCAAACAATGGCATTCATTTTCAGAAACTGATGGAAAATGCTGGCAAGATGGAAGAATATGTTGAAGAAAAGGAAGATGTCGGCACAACAGATAAAACTTCTGAACCTATGGCTAATGGTGTGGGCAATGAGGTGTCTAAAGATGCTAATCAAACAAATAAAAAGAGAGAAGGCAAATCTGTTCTTATCAAGCAGGAAGAACGGGAAACTGGTGTTGTCAGTTGGAATGTTTTGATGAGGTACATTAGTTGACTTTTATTATTATTAATTTATAGATTCATATTCTTAAACATTTTGCACTCTTATAACTATCTAACTACAGGATAACTTATCCTATAACAAAATAAAAGCTTTTGCTATCATGTGTTTAACTTGGTACATCTTATGTAATTAATCATAAGCTGCAGTACATCTTATGTAATTAATCATAAGCTGCAGAATTGCTCCATGGAAATTGCAGTTGCTATCAAGTAATGTTGTTTACTGCGTTGTAATATTTTTTTTTTCATTGAACTCCTTGTAGATACAAGAATGCATTGGGAGGTACATGGGTAGTTATGATATTATTCACGTGCTATGTCCTAACTGAAGCTCTACGAGTTTCAAGTAGCACATGGTTAAGTTACTGGACAGCGCAAAGCGATTCAGATACACGTGGGCCTCTCTTCTACAATTTGATCTATTCACTTCTGTCATTTTGTCAAGTAGGTTTTTGTAGATAATCTCAATTCCAACTCTTAATGAATTACGCTCAGTTCTCCTATTTGCTTGTGTCTCTTAACAATGATGCTCCCTTTTCATTTTTGGTCATGTGTTTTTTTCTCTTGCTCTTTTACTGGATTAGGCTTAGCCATTTGAAGATAATTAAAATGTGCCACTTTCATAAATTTGAAATTCAGGTTTTGGTGACATTTGTGAACTCGTTTTGGTTGATCACATCAAGCCTTTATGCTGCCAGAAGTTTGCACAACGCCATGCTCAATTCTATCTTAAGAGCTCCAATGGTTTTCTTTCACACAAATCCACTCGGACGGATAATCAATAGGTTTTCTAAGGATCTAAGTGACATTGATAGGAATGTTGCTCCTTTTGCGAACATGTTTCTGAACCAAGTGGCACAGCTTATTTCAACATTTGTCCTAATTGGGATAGTGAGCACCATGTCATTATGGGCCATACTGCCTCTCCTAGTCTTGTTCTACGTATCCTATCTATATTATCAGGTAAGTAAATTTCATATTCAAGGATTGTTCAGGTAAAACTATTAGTAACTCTTTAGTAGTAGTATTAGGCCCCACGAAATGTGCGATTAATAAATGAGTTGTAATTTGAATGTGTGGTTGAAATTAGTGTTTGACTTTGACTTGATATAAGAGCTAACTTTTTAAATTCCAATTTTACACGAAGAGAAGCTTACTTTGTTTCTGCTTCTCTATCATTTAAAATCACAATTTCTCTCGAGTTAAGTCATGCTCAGATATTTTTTTCCGAATAAAAGTTTCTAACCCAATAGCCTCCGAAGTGGCTCGCCACGAATAATTTAATTTGAACTTGGAAAATGTTCTTATAACTTTGAAGAGAAACAGGAGCTTATATATTAACTACTAAATATGTTATATCATTAAGTGAATTTCTTAGACTTGTCCAAATGTCAGGCATACTACATTGCGAAATATTAATTTCTAATACTTTTTCTGTGAAATGTTGTGCATTGTGATATAAATTGGACGTTCAAATTTATTTGATGTTCTACAACAGATCAGAATTCAGACATCTTGTGCGCTCTTTCTAACTTGATGAAATATATTAAATAATCAGATGTTTGTCCCACACTCTTGACCAAATAAGTGTCCTACACGTGTACTTCGTGCATTGTAGATGAGTAAAATCAGCATAGCCTGTGGCCTTTTTTGCATTGTGATATGGGGTATTTACATTCATATTAGATTTGTACTGCAAATTATATATCTTTTGCAGAGCACGGCCCGTGAAGTTAAGCGCCTGGATTCCATTACTAGATCTCCTGTGTATGCACAGTTTGGGGAAGCACTGAATGGCTTGTCAACTATTCGTGCATACAAAGCATATGATCGAATGGCAAACATTAACGGAAAATCCATGGACAACAATGTTAGATTTACTCTTGTAAACATGAGTGGAAACCGCTGGCTTGCTATTCGTTTGGAGACGGTGGGTGGCCTTATGATATGGCTTACTGCAACATTTGCTGTCATGCAGAATGGAAGGGCAGAAAACCAAGAGGCATTTGCCTCTACAATGGGTTTACTTCTCACTTATGCATTGAATATTACCAGCCTATTGACTGCTGTACTAAGACTTGCGAGCATAGCAGAAAATAGTCTAAATGCCGTGGAGCGCGTTGGTACATATATAGAATTGCCTTCAGAAGCTCCAGCCATTATAGAGGACAGCCGTCCTCCTCCTGGCTGGCCTTCAGCAGGATCTATTCAATTTGATGACGTTGTCTTGCGCTATAGACCTGAACTCCCGCCAGTGCTGCATGGCATATCCTTCACAATTTCTCCTAGCGACAAGGTAGGAATAGTTGGTAGGACTGGAGCAGGGAAATCTAGCATGCTGAATGCTTTATTCCGAATTGTTGAACTGGAAAAGGGAAGAATCTTAATTGATGATTGTGACATTGGAAAGTTTGGATTAACTGATGTTCGAAAGGTTCTTGGCATCATTCCACAATCACCGGTTCTTTTCTCAGGTATTGGATCTGCTATTATGTAAGCTAATGAATCTTCTGTCATGTGTAAACTAATTTGGTGCAGTCTTCTTTGCTCATGTTGCTACAGTATTTTGCTGATGCAATTGTAGAATTATCTCATTGCTCATATCGCATAGTTTGGCTTCTATGTAGAGTTTTTATTTTTCTGCTCTGTTGCTAATTGATAGCCTGCCTGGGATGTTGCTTGCCAAGAGATTTTGGAATTCTAATTTCTTTCACATGTGTATTGAGAGGTTACAACATGCATTAGGAGGCTGTGTTGCATCATATGGCAGCCGTGAGGATTATTGTCACCAAGATATCTAGCGATGTCAAGAGATTTGTTAATTTTTGAATAATGGTGAAATTTAGTATATTGAATCAATACTTTTAACAGCTTAAGTTAGTGCTACCTTCCCTTTTTTTTTTTTTTTCAACTCTCTAAAGGATTCCAAGGTGGAAAAGTTGGGAATTTAGCAGTTTCTGAAAAGAATGCAAGGTTGGTCTATTAAGTAGCGGCTTGGCTACATGCAATTGACATTTAATCATATGATAAACAATCTGAGTAAACTCCATGCCAAATTAGACCTGTGCAACAAAATTTTAAAATGTGCCTTTTTACTCTTAAAAAGTATGCATTATATATAATTGACCTTTTTTAGGTGCTGACATTTATGGTGCACTTATATAACTATGGTGATTGTATGTTCCATTTTGGCCAGGCACGGTGAGATTTAATCTTGATCCTTTCAATGAACACAATGATGCTGACCTGTGGGAGGCTTTAGAAAGGGCACATCTAAAGGATGCCATCAGGAGGAATTCTTTGGGTTTGGATGCGCAGGTACTGAAATCATACTTTGTTCACTGATATTTTGTATTTCACTAACACTTTTTTAACCTCTAACATAGAGAATGAATGCTCTTTTCTACGACCGGAATCAAATTTGTTATACATACGGTGTATGTCTAGTTTGCAAAAATATTATTGGTGAAGACTAATCATTAATTTGATCATTTGCTAGTGAATGCAAGTAATTGAAATATGTGCTCCACGTTGCTATGTTTGAACTTGACAGTAAAGTTTGCATTTGATTTTCTGTTCTCTTTTGAACTTACTCAAAATTCTGCCTTATCAAGGTCTCAGAAGCTGGGGAGAATTTCAGTGTTGGACAGAGACAGTTGTTAAGTCTTGCTCGAGCATTGCTTCGCAGATCAAAAATTCTTGTCCTCGATGAAGCGACTGCTGCTGTTGATGTTAGAACTGATGCTCTTATTCAGAAGACTATAAGAGAAGAGTTCAAATCATGCACAATGCTCATTATTGCTCACCGTCTAAATACAATTATTGACTGCGACCGGATTCTTCTGCTTGATGCTGGTCAGGTATATGGTGGCATTAGAGTCTAATTCTAATGTGTCTGAGACTCTGAATGAAAAAGATGAGGAAAAAAATGAACTGATAACCGGAATTCTTAAAAGATTTGTGTTTGATTAGTAGGTAGGGATCTGGATCTGCGTAAAATAATTTGTTCCTCTTTGTCAGGTCGTGGAATATGATACTCCTGAAATGCTGCTACAAAATGTAGGAAGTGCCTTCTCTAAGATGGTTCAGAGCACAGGGGTTGCAAATGCTGAATACTTGCGCAGCTTAGTACTTAGGGGGGAAGGTGATAACAAATTAGAAAGAGGAAAACAAGTCGATGGGCAAAGAAAATGGCTCGCCTCGTCCAGATGGGCTGCTGCTGCGCAATTTGCACTCGCTGTTAGCCTCACTTCATCACAGAATGACCTTTTGCAGTTGGAAATTGAAGATGGGGATAGTATCCTTAGGAAAACAAAGGATGCTGTAATAACACTTCAGGGGGTTTTGGAGGGGAAGCATGACAAAGCGATTGAAGAAAACCTTGATCAGTACCAGGTTCCCCGTGATAGATGGTGGTCAGCTCTATACAAAATGATTGAAGGTACGACTTGCATACCCGTGGTATTACTATTGTATTCATCTCATGGACACTCTGTTATGACATGCTAGTTACACACTGACTTGCAACGGGGAAAGTTTATCGTATTTTCATTACAATTATCCATTTCCAGGTCTTGCGGTCATGAGTAGGCTGGCACGGAGCAGGCTTCATCGCGAGGACAACTTTGCAGATCGATCGATTAATTGGGATGAAGTAGAAATGTAGGGGCGACTACGACACATTTTGACTTAATGGACTTGCAGTCTAAATAGGGAGTTGTAACTTAAATAAGGGCACCACCCTGATTTAGAAGACAGTTAATGCTGTCTAGTTTACAGGCCACCAAACTTGGCGAGCCTCAAATTGGGCACAGGATTTTGAATTCCATGACTATTTCCTTTGGTGCTTTTCATTTAGAAGGGAAAAAACTTCCTACTTGTTAGTTTACACGACCTTTTATATTATCTATTTAAAAAACTCAATGCATTAAATAGCTTGAAAGCTTGTTGGATATTCTATTTACATTAAATAATTGATTGTTTATTTATTTATTTTTTTAGTTGTGAAGGTTACTTTCCTAAAACCGTAACTCTATGTTACTTTCTTCTTTTTTGGGCAACTCTCTTTACTTTTTTAACATAAACTTTTAACTTTATTAATAAAATATTATTTATATTTGACTTCTTAAGTAGACTTTCCAAAGTCGATTCGAGAGCGTTTGTTTTATTTCAAGTGTGTCCCATCATAAGCCGAACTTACTGGAAGCGAATATTGGCCGTCATTTTAGCTCTTTTTTGAGTCACATGACATTCTCATTCTTCTATTCATTTTTAACTACATATTTTTTAATAAAATAATATTTTTCATCATATCAATAATTTTTAATTCTTTTTCTTTTACAAAAAAAAAAAAAAATACATTCTCCTAAAAAAATATGTATCAAATGCACTCCTAGTAGACCTGATAATATTCTCACCAATAAAAAACACGTAAGCATTACCAGATTTGTCCAATCTCTTCACTCCCATTCTCATTGGATAATTCGCGATAAATATTTCCTTGGAATCACTCTTTTCTTGATCGTTCCAAATTCAAACAATGATCAATGTGTTATTTATTTAAGATGTTTTTCAACGACTTTTAAATTTCAAATTTTGCCGTCTTGCATTTATGAAAAAATGCAATAATAACTAAGGGGCAGTCTCTTTATTGTTTTCAAGCCGTTTTCTATTTTCAATTTTCCAAAACAGTCAATACGTGTTTTATTTCCTATTTTCAAAAAAGCATTTTTAAAAACAAAATTAAAAAAATTGTACATCTAACTGCTTTGAGTGTTTTCAAGCCAAAACTCGAAAATGTTGAAAACGCGGAAAACACCCCGATGAATTTTTATTTTATTTTTCAAAAATGCCAAAAAGCAATGGAAAAAGGAGTTAAATTATGGAAAACAATTTTCTAATTCTTGAAAACAATTTTTCAAACATTTTTAACAATCTCAAAATGAACACTCAAAAACACAAAACTCAAAATGAATTCAAAACTCAAAACTCAAAACACAAAACTGAAACATGAATAGAATCCCGCAAGTATTGCAAGCAAAATATATTAATTGACAACGATGACTTTTGTCAACTTTTTAATTTATATTTTATCAATTTTTTTTTTTTTTTTGTCAAATAACCCCTTCATATTCATGCTTTTCACAATGTTCAATGCCCGTTGTGAAAGGAGAAGGTTCTAAACAAGCAATGAAAGTTGCAAAAAGTTACAAGTTTTTTTAATAACGATCATTGCCATTGTTAAATCCACGAAATATACAAACTTTTTTACGATAGACCACGAATGTTGTAAAAGGTTACATTAGCAGCATGCAATGGAATCTTGTTGTCAAATATTAATTGAGTTAATAAACAACATATATTTACTGAAAACATCTTGTAGTCAAATGCAGTTAATGAATGTTGTTTATATGCTGTAAAAGGCCAATTTCTTGTAGTACCCTAAAACTGTTTTCTCGTTTTACAGTACAACAATCGATAATTAGGATTGGGTCTCCAATCCTAATTAAAAGTGCGAAAATGATTCACAACCTTTAAAAGCGTAATTTTGACTCCCCAAACCTTGTGCAATTGGCGATGAAAATTGACAATGTAGACTTTCAAGTCACGTAGGGACTCAATTTCTTATGTTAAATAGGTTTGTGAGTTAAAAGTTAAAACCTCATGTTACGAGGTTGGGAACCATTTTCACACTATCTATATAGTTGATGAGTCGTTTTTCACATTTCCTAAAAAGGTTAGGGGCTCCGACGTAATTTTGTCTGTAGATAATTATAACTTCCCAATAGACTTCCCGCGTCAACGCCAAGAAGTATACCACAAAAAATCTCTCCCTGTTTGTAAGTTTGTGAGTGTCTTTCTCCGGCTTCACCTCGGAGAGATAATTTTCGATTTGATTATATGCTTGATTTGTAATGACTTTTATGAAAAATCTCACTACGTAGAAAAGGAAGAAGAAATCTCTCTATTGATGGCATGTTATGCCAAGGAAGAAGTCAATCAAAATCTGTGGTATTTAGACACTGGTTGCAGCAATCACATGTGTGGTGACAAATCTGCATTCTCGAAGTTGGACGAGTCCTTTCGAGATAGTGTGAAGTTTGGAGATAACTCCAAAGTCTTTGTAATGGGGAGAGGAAAGGTAACAATCCGAACCAAGGGAAATACCGTTCAGAATATTGCTGATGTACTATTTGTTCTAGATTTAAAAGCGAAGTTACTTAGTGTTGGCCAGCTGCAAGAAATGGGGTATGAAGTCTCTATCAAAGGAGGAGTTTGCAAAATATTAGATGAAAAACTGGGTTTAATTGCTCAGGTCAATATGACTGCAAATCGAATGTTTCCGCTGCATCTCAACAACACTTCTCATACATGCTTTTCTGCAAGGCTAAATGAAGAGGCGTGGCTGTGGCATTTTCGCTATGGACATCTGAATTTTGGTGGGTTAAAAACTTTGCAACAAAAGAATATGGTCCGGGGACTACCACAATTTGTCACACCTCCTCAAGTTTGTGAAGAGTGTATTGTTAGCAAACAACCTCGCAGTCAATTTCCGAAAGGAAAATCTCAGAGAGCCAAGAAGGTACTGGAACTGGTGCATTCTGACTTGTGTGGACCGATCACTCCAATGTCAAATGGAGGTAAACGCTATTTTATATCATTCATTGATGATTTTAGTCGTAAAATTTGGGTTTATTTCCTGCATGAAAAATCTAAAGCTCTCACAGCTTTCTAAAGTTTCAAAGCATTGGTTGAGAAGGAAGCAGGTTCCCCAATAAAAGTATTGCGCACCGATCGTGGTGGAGAGTATAACTCAGAAGAATTTTGTGATTTCTGTGATAAGCAAGGAATAAGAAGACAGTTGACTGCAGCCTACACACCACAACAAAATGGTGTCTGTGAGAGGAAAAATCGTACAGTTATGAATATGGTGAGAAGTCTTTTGACAAGGAGTGGCGTCCCAAGAAGTTTTTGGCCTGAAGCAGTCAATTGGAGCTCCCATATATTGAATAGAAGCCCAACTCTTGCTGTTCAAGATGTGACACCAGAAGAAGCTTGGAGCGAACGTAGACCGACTGTGGATCATTTCAGAATTTTTGGGTGTATTGCTTATGCCCACATACCAGATATGAAGAGCAGAAAGCTTGATGACAAAGGAGAAAAATGTATTCTTCTTGGTGTTGGTGATCATTCGAAAGCTTATAAATTATACAACATTGTTACAAAAAAAAATTGTAATTAGTCGTGATGTCATTTTTGATGAAAAAAATACTTGGCCATGGAGTTGCAATATTATTGGACAGCAAATTCCAGCAGATTTTGATGGTGAAAATGAAGGAGAGAGGCAGCAGTCCTTACAACAACAAATTCCAGCAGCTTTTGTACCCGAGAATTCATCCAATAGAGCTTCTACGATTGCTGAAACTTCACCAACAACAGCAGATTCTGATGAACTTATTGATGCAGCAGCAAGTTCACATTCCCAACGTGTTAGAAAGAGGCCTACTTGGATGCAAGACTATGAGGTAACTGGTATTGACATGTCTGAAAATCCTCTTGCATATTATGCTCTTTTTTCAGACTATGATCCCACAACATTTGAAGTCGCTGTGAAAGAATCAAAATGGCGCAAGGCCATGGATGATGAAATTGAATCCATAGAAAGGAATCACACTTGGAAGTTGACAGATCTTCCAAAAGGGCAGAAAACCATTGGTGTCAAATAGGTTTACAAGACGAAATTGAAGGAGAATGGTGAAGTTGATAAGTACAAGGCACGTCTAGTAGCTAAAGGGTACAAGCAAGAGTTTGGTGTGGATTACAAAGAGGTTTTTGCTCATGTTGCAAGGCATGATACGATTAGAATGGTGATTGCATTGGCAACCCAAAACTCATGGCCTATTTTCCAGTTAGATGTTAAATTGGCATTCTTACATGGTGATTTGGAAGAACATGTATTTGTCGATCAACCTCCTGGTTATATTAAGATTGGCAGTGGGAATAAGGTGTATAAACTACAAAATGCTTTATATGGACTAAAACAAGCTCCACGGGCTTGGTATAGTCGTATTGATGCCTATTTTCTGAAGATAGGTTTTAAGAAGTGTCCATATGAACATACCCTTTATATTAAAATTGGAGATGGAGGAAAGATGATTATTGTGTGCCTATATGTAGATGATCTTATCTTTACTGGAAATGATAGTGCTATGTTTGGTGATTTCAAGAAATCTATGATGATAGAGTTTGATATGTCTAATCTTGGAATGATGCATTATTTTCTTGGTATTGAAGTGAAACAAACAGGTACTGGTGTTTTTATCTCTCAAAGAAAATATGTGCAAGAAATTTTAGACAGGTTTGGAATGAAGAATTGTAATCCTGTGAATACACCAATAGAGTGTGGATTGAAGCTTAGCAAGGATCATGAAGGAAAAAAGGTTGAAAGCACTCTTTACAACAAATTGTGGGGAGTTTAATGTATTTGACAGCAACAAGGCCAGACGTAATGTATTCCGTGAGTCTTATAAGTAGATACATGGAGAACCCAAAGGAGATGCATCTTCTCGCTGCCAAGAGGATATTACGCTATTTGCAAGGAACTATGGAGTTTGGTTTACTCTACAAGAAAGGGAAAGCATCAGGCTTGGTGGGTTTTACTGACAGTGATTTTGCTGGGGATCAAGATGACAGAAAAAACACATCGGGAAATGTTTTTATGCTGGGGTCGGGAGCTATTTCGTGGTCTTCCAAGAAGCAGCAAATAGTTACACTATCAATTACCGAAGCTGGATTTGTTGCAGCAACCTCGTGTGCATGTCAAGCCATTTGGTTGAGAAAAATTCTTGAAGAGTTGCATTTCAAGCAAAAGGGAGCAACTACAATTTATTGTGACAACAGTTCAGCAATAAAGCTCTCCAAAAATCCTGTTCTGTAGGGGCGAAGCAAGCATATAGATGTAAAGTATTATTACTTGAGGGATCTCACAAATGATGAAGTCATTCAACTGATTTATTGCAGAAGTGAAGATCAGATTGCTGATATTTTAACCAAGCCCCTCAAATCCCCCGCATTCCAGCACTTCAGGAGGCAGCTTGGTGTGTGTACATCAGCTGATCCAATTTGAGTGAAAGTAAACTGAATGTTATTTCTGGAACATCAGTTTAAGGGAGGGTTTGTTGGAAGTGTTTATTTATTTATTTAAGTTATTTGAGTCAATTGTTGTCCTGGTCAGTAGGACTTTCTTGTTAGTGGCGTGTGCTTGTTTAAAGTGTCCTAGTCTATAGGAGAGTTCTGATATGCACGATGTGGAATGCCTAGAATTGTGCCATTAACCGTTGGTGTATTGCCTATATAAAGGTTATTTGATTATTAAATAAAATGTTCAGTACTTCTCTTCCACTTGCCTTTATTGAGTGGTGACCTCCTGCTCTTCCTCTTCCTCAAAAGTAATTATCTTGGTGTTGAATGTATTGCTGGTTTCTACAGTCATTATATGGTCTGCCTCCATCTCTATTGCCTCGTCCTCCTCTTCCACTACATCCATCTCTGTTGCCTCGACCTCCTCTTCCTCTAACTCGGCTGGCTGATTGATTAGGATTGCTGTCAGTTGAAGCCTTCAAAGCTTGCTCCTCTTTGTCCTGCTGGATCAACTTTTGCTCATGAACAAGTAATGAACCTTGAAGTTCATCAATTGAAAGCTGATCAAGGTCCTTTGACTCTTCAATTGAACACACCACATAGTTGAAATTTGGTGTCATCGATCGAAGGATTTTCTCAATTACTGTTACGTCCTCAATCTTCTCACCATGGGTCTGCATCTTGTTGATAATCGCCATAGTCCTTGAGAAAAACTCAGAAACAGACTCTCCCAATTTCATACGGAGTATTTCGAACTATGTACGGAGTGCTTGGAGCTGCTGCCTTTTTGCTCTTGTTGAGCCTTGGAATTTCCTTTTCATAGAATCCCAAATCTGCTTGGAAGTTTCTTTACTTAGAATAGTTTCCAAGATAGATCTATCAATGGCCTGGAACAAATAATTCTTTGCCTTCAAATCCTTTAATTTCAATCCGTCCAACTCTGTTTTGTTTCCTCTGTAATTGCCACACCAGCTGCTGGTACTGCTACACCAGACTCAACAACATTCCAGTATTCTTTAGACTTGAAGAAATTTTCCATCAACATGCTCCAATGGTCATAGTGACCATCAAATCTTGGAATGGCCGGCTGCACAAAGTTGTCAGAAGTCATCTGCTCACGGCTGCTTCTTGCAAGAAAACAGATGGGTAATAAGAAAATAAAGCTGCTGCCGATGGACTCACGTTCCTCACTTTCTCTCTTTGACCGTTGGACTCTCACCTATTCTCTCAAGCCTGGCTCTGATACCACTTGTTGGGTTTCTGGACACCATATATCTCCACATTGGTATGATATTGTCCACTTTGGGCCTAAACCCTCATGGATTTGCTTTTGGGCTTTTACCCCAAAAGACCTCATACCAATGAAGATATTGTCATACACTTATAAACCCATCATATTTCCCGTGTCTAGCCGATGTGGGACTTCTTTTGCTCCCAACAATCCTCTCCTCAAACAAATGACCACATCATTGTGGCCTCCCTTCAAATGATAATCCATCCGCCAATCATCTTGTACCACCGTTATTGTTGTCGCCTTTCAACCAAACGGGACCCGCCGCCTGACCACCATTTTTTTATGTCAGGAAGACTTTCGACACAAGGCACCTCAAATGCGGATGATTTTTTAGTCAGATCATGAGGCTAATTAGAGGACCTCCACCACGCTTTCCACTACGTTCATCCGGCTAAGTTTTGGGCATTGGGCTCTGATACCACTTGTTGGGTTTCTGGACACCATATATCTCCACATTGGTATGATATTGTCCACTTTGGGCCTAAACCCTCATTTGTTGGGAGCAAAAGAAGTCTCACATCGGCTAGACACGGGAAATATGATGGATTTATAAGTGTAGGACAATATCTCCATTGGTATGAGGCCTTTTGGGGTAAAAGTCCAAAAGCAATTCCATGAGGGTTTAGGCCCAAAGTGGATAATATCATACCAATGTGGAGATATGTGGTGTCCAGAAACCCAACACGAAAATGATTCACAACTTTTAAAAGCGTAATTTTGACTCCCCAAACCTTGTGTAATTGGCGATGAAAATTGACAATGTGGACTTTCAAGTCACGTAGGGACTCAATTTCTTATGTTAAATAGGTTTGGGAGTTAAAAGTTAAAACCTCATGTTACGAGGTTGGGAACCATTTTCACATTATCTATATAGTTGAGGAGTCGTTTTTCACATTTCCTAAAAAGGTTAGGGGCTCCGACGTAATTTTGTCTGTAGATAATTATAACTTCCCAATAGACTTCCCGCGTCAACGCCAAGAAGTATACCATAAAAAATCTCTCTATGTTTGTAAGTTTGTGAGTGTCTTTCTCCGGCTTCACCTCGGAGAGATAATTTTCGATTTGATTATATGCTTTTCTTTGATTTGTAATGACTTCTATGAATTTTGCAGGTGGCCAGGAAATAGGCATGGGGGTTGAAAACACAGGAGGCGGCTCGGAAATCACGAAGAGGAAGAGAGGAAGTTCATGTACAAAGGACGATTTTCTCCCCGATGAGTCATTTCAGAGCTGGGGTAATTACGTAAATGCGGTGAAACATGTGCCTGAACGACTGGTAGATCGGGTACTTTCCCGGTCGAAGGATGTGGCTGAGCTGCAGGTGAAGAAACGGAGCGAACACGATATGAAGAAGACACTATCATGGTGGGACTTGATATGGTTCGGTATGGGAGCCGTCATTGGGGCCGGAATTTTTGTGCTCACAGGCCAGGAAGCACGTGAAGGAGCTGGCCCTGCCGTCGTACTCTCCTACGCCATCTCCGGCGTTTCTGCCTTGCTCTCCGTCTTCTGCTACACGGAGCTTGCGGTTGAAATCCCAGTGGCAGGTATTCGTACAATAGGTGCATGTTTGCTGCACATAATATGTGAACTAATTTCACCTGACGCTAGCATCAATAGTATTAAAATATTAATTTATATGATACTAATACGACATTAAAAAATAAGTTTAATTGAGAGTTGAATTACTTAATTCAATTCAAACAACGTTACCTAAATGGATATGTAACACTAAAAATGCGTTTGATTTGTTATTTTGAAAAATTATTTCTTAAAACGGAAAAATAAAAAATAGGTTTGGTTTTAAATTTTGAAAAATTGTTTTATGACATTTAATCTCATGAAATTTGATTATTCGAAAAAAAATAGCTACAAAATTAAAAAAAAAAATTAATGACGTTTCATTTAAATATATTTTTAAAATTTTTACGTAAAATATCGTTAAGAGCTTGAATTATTTTTATTTTTCTATAAATTTTTATAATTTTTTAATTTTTATTTTTTGAATTTTTATTAGAATCTATTAATTTTATTTTTTTCATTTAGTTTTCTTAAAATTTACTTTATTAAAATTTTATTAGTTAGGATTTCTATTTTTATTTTTAAATTTATTTCACTAAATTTTTGTTCAAACACTTGTTTTTCATTTTTGAGTATTTTCAGAATTTTCACTAAAAATACTCAAAACGCTAAAATATGTTTTAAGTTTTATGTTAGCCTTTGTTTGAGTCCCATCTTTTTTTTTTTTTTTTTTTTTTGAAAAAAATGCATTATTGAATAATGTTTTGACCCAATTTCAACTTACACATTTTCTAATAAAAAAATATTCCACGCAAATCTAAAAATATTCCTCATTTTTTAATCACACATTTTCCATCAATACATTATTCAAAAATGTATTTTATTTATTTATTTTACAAAAATGGGGTTCAAACAAGTTCTTATAAATTTATCCTTATTTTTGAAAATGCAATTTCAAAAATATCAAAGTAAACAAGTTTTCAATGTTTTAAAAATTGAAAACTGCAAAGAAAACCATAAATTTTTTTTTATTGATTTTAGGACTGTTCCAACCTCCAATCAATAGATGTAGTAGCACCATTTAAATTTATATTGACGAATGCTAAACCACTGCTAAGCATAGCAGAAAAATCAATGCCTTAATCAAATATACACAATTATCTTTTGGTATGAGCAAGAACGATTAGTCAAATATACAAGAAAAATGGTATGGGTACGGTGCCAGGTGTCCCACCGGCAACCCCACCAATTAGGGGGGGGGGGGGGGTGCCGGACACCCCTCTGGATACAATTATACAAATGTCTTTTTGTAAAGCAAGGATGTCTTGTCTCGTGATGAGCCCAATATATAAGGAATTGATTGGTTTTATCCTGATTTATGTGCAAAGAATCCCACTAATTTGCAATGATATTTTCCTCGAAGGGGTCACATCTAGAATGGACGCCATTGTTGAATTTAATAAGTGATAAGTTCAATAGAGGCAGGCAGGGAGCATCAGATACATTGACTTTTGAGTCAATACTCTCTTTTTCATATTGTATTGGAATTAAGATTTATTGGTTCATTGGTCTTGAAAAAGAAATAAGTACCGAAGAGAATATAATTCTAATAAAAGTTACCTTCTATAAAAGTGACATAAAATTTATATTTGATATAGATAAAGGAACTTAAAAATAAATTTGAATTGCTTTTAATCACAATCAAGCTATGATACACCGACACGAATATGTATATTTGACACGATGTGGCAAATGCACCGACAAGCGAGTTTTAAAAGAAGTATGGACACAACACATTGATTCAATTCTTAAAAATTCTTCATTTATATAGTATAAATTTAGTTTTATACTTGTTATTAATTTTTCTTATTGAAATCTTTTAAATATGAGCACCTATTTGTTACTTACTAATAAATTTGAGTTATCAATAAATAATATTTCTAATATAAAAAGAACAATGATTAAAGTAGAGTATCTGATGAGTGTCGGTATTGACTTGTGTTCGACATGTATCGAACATATTTGAACTGTCTATGCTAAAGAACAACCACATTTTTGTAGTGTATATTTAAAATTGTCCCGGTGTCGACTTTACAGGTGGTTCATTTGCCTACTTGAGAGTGGAGCTAGGCGACTTTATGGCCTTCATTGCCGCCGGAAACATCCTTCTTGAGTATGTTATTGGTGGTGCTGCTGTGGCGCGTTCATGGACTGCTAATTTTGCCACTCTATGCAATAAGGATGCTGCCGATTTTCGAATCCCAGCCCATGGTCTAGCCGATGGCTACAACGAACTTGACCCCATTGCTGTTGGTATCCTTGCAATCATTTGCATCGTTGCAGTTCTAAGCACAAAGGGATCGTCTCGTCTCAACTACATTGCCTCAGTAGTGCACATTGTCGTGATTATCTTCATCGTAATCTGTGGCCTAATCAAAGCTGACACCAAGAATTACTCGAACTTTACACCGTTTGGTGCACGAGGTATCTTTAAATCTTCGGCAGTGTTGTTTTTTGCCTACATTGGCTTTGACGCTGTTTCGACAATGGCTGAGGAAACTAAGAGTCAGGCCAGAGATATCCCCATTGGCCTCGTGGGCTCGATGGTGATCACCACTGCCCTATATTGCGTGTTGGCAGTAACTCTATGCCTAATGCAGCCATATGGATCAATTGATGTTGATGCTCCATATGCAAAGGCATTTGAAGCTGTAGGGTGGGGATGGGCTCAGTACGTTGTTGCTGCCGGAGCATTGAAGGCAATGACATCGGTGTTGCTTGTCAGTGCTGTGGGCCAAGCTCGGTACTTAACCCATATCTCTCGAACTCATATGTTGCCTCCATGGTTTGCCAAAGTTCATCCAAAGACAGGAACACCAATAAATGCCACAATAGTCATGCTTGCTGCTACTGCAGTCATTGCCTTTTTCACAGAACTTCATATTCTATCCAATCTCCTTTCAATCTCCACACTGTTTATCTTCATGCTTGTGGCTGTTGCCCTTCTCGTTCGTCGCTACTATGTTAGTGATCAAACTACCATAGAAAATCGAAACAAACTTATCGTATTCCTTTTGCTTATCATTGGATCCTCAATTGCTACTGCTACATATTGCGGTGCTAGTAAAAATGGTTGGATTGCATACTGCATAACCATACCTATATGGCTATTAGCCACATTTGGGCTTTGTCTTTTCGTCCCCCATGCTCGGGATCCTAAGCTCTGGGGAGTTCCATTGGTACCTTGGCTACCATCAGCATCAATTGCCATTAACATTTTTCTTCTTGGGTCAATAGACAAAGATTCATTTATAAGATTCTCAGTTTGGACTGCTTTCCTCTTGGTATACTATTTCTTATTCGGATTGCATGTATCATATGATACGGCAAAGGGATTCGAACGGAAAGCAAATCAAGACGGCACGTGGACGAAGACCGAAGAGGGAAATGTGCCATCAGTTACAAAATCTGGCATTGATATAGCTGAAGACGGTAGAATCGATCCTGTATCATCTACTGTCTAGAATAATTTCATATTACTGGAATGACAAGTGTGCAGCTTTTATTACAGTATTTTTACTTGCATTTGTATTTCCCACCGGCTTAACAAGGCGTGTTGTAATCCATGTTGCATAAACTGGTCTTTACTTGTCATGTACAAATCACCATTTCAATATTATGGTCTCGTGTGATTGTATGTAAAAGTTGTAAGTGTTATGCCCTAAATCCAATCAACTTTGGACATAAGCACTTTTAATGTATATATAACCGATACATATTTATGGCAAGATCTATTATTTATTGAATTAACATTCTAATTAATTAAATAATAGAATCCGCAGATTCAAGTTTTGGTGATTTGTTAATCACAAGGAGTTGTGATTGTGAGATACAAATTATATATGACTGAATCTTAAATCGTTCGTGGTCGTATGTAATAACGAAATACGGATATCGTTATTATGGATAGACCATCACGTGTAACATTTCTTACTTATTAAATAAGTAGTTGATCTCACAAGTTAAAGTGTGGAGACACTTGAATGAATACGTGAATGTTTTGTTATAAAACAAAACATTGGAGACCCGCTGAGAGATTTCACATGGAAAACTATTTGAGTGTCAGTGGTTAATCTCTAACGTTCGGTAGTGGAATTGGTCCCTTGACTTGAGGTCATCATAGTACCTTATGTGAGGACAGTCATGCTTTGGTGATGTCGGATGTTGCTATGTCAAGGGTCGCTAATACGGCATCATTCGGGTATGTTAAGAAATATATGAAGGTTGTGAATGATCAATAGATGATTCGTCACTCTTAGATAGTAAGAGATTATGATCTACATTTCATCCAGTTAAGTTGATAATGAAATCCTTGGCCAATGTGAACTCATAAGTCGAAAATGAGTTTTCGACTTACATTGACTTAACAGTAGGATAAAAGATATGATCGATAATTGAGATTGACACATGTCCATATCTCATAATTGATCGGATCATATTGACGAAAGGATTATAGTTTCACGGTAAACGAACAAGTTTGGTTTTGTCACGCCACGTGACATTTTCCGTCACATGTATTGCCCTGACACATTGCTAGATGTAAATTTGGGACAACGAATGTAAATTGATGATAAATTAAAAGGGTATTTTAATTTATCAGTTTTGATTAGATCAAAATAATAATTTACGTCGTTAGGCATCGTGATCGGGAACCTAATGGGTCACACACAAAAGAGAATCAGAAGAATGAGATTTACCAATTAATTAATTGACACGTGTTGGATAATTAATTAATTGGGTTGCTTATTAATAGACCCGAATTAATTAATTGGATTAATTAATTCATTGACCGGATTTAATTAATTTGATTAATTAAATGTTGGACCGGGTTAAGTTAAGAGATGAGCCAGCCCGTTTGGACTTGTATTAATAGGCTGTTAGGGTTTGAAAAATCGAAAAGAGATTTTTCATTATTCTTGCTAGCACGAGAAAAGAAAACCATAGCCATCATTCTTGTTCTCTGTGTGGATCACCATTGGACAGCTTGGATTGCAGATCGTGATCATTGGAGTTCGAGAATCAGCAAAAGAGTTTGCAGAATTCATCAAATGTATTATTCTAAACACATTTTCTATCTAAACACAATATAGATCCTTGTTTGGGAATCGAAATTTGTTCTAATTTCGCTGCGCATGATTAAGTAGGTTCCCAACAGTGGTATCAGAGCCTACTTTGTGTTTGTTAGAAATTGTTTTTTGCATGTTTGAACATCAAAAGTTGATTGTTTAATTTTTCCTTAAATCTAGCAATTTAATATTATATTTTTCATCTTTTAAAAATCTGTTTTTGAAAGATGATAAAATATTTTGAATCGAAAAACGAAAAAAAAGGTTGAAGGACGGAGCGGCGACACCACCGGGCCATAGCGGCAGGAGCGGCCGCACGACCCGGAAGCAGCAGCGACCGTCGCTGCTGCGTCTGCGTGTTGCAGCAGCGACTGTCGCTGCTGCTGCAGCGGTGCTCACTGTCGCTGCGAATTGCAGCGGCGAGCACCGCTGCTGGAAACGCGCGCTGTTGCTGGTTATTGCAACAGCGCCGTACGCTATAGCAATACCCTGGTGGTGCATCGCTGTTGCACCACTGTTATTCCCGTAGCCTAGCACCGCAAATAAGGGAGGGAAATTTTAGGGTTTCTGCTATCGGTGGATTGGTTTGGAGACGGGAGCCTCTAATGCAATTTCTGAAATTGTAGGCCCCTGCCTGCAATTATGATAATGGGGTCCTTTTGCAATTTCTTAAATGGAGGTCTGTCATGCAATTTTTGAAATTGAAGGGTTGCCTTTTAATTTTAAACTTGGGTCAGATTTGCAATTTCCAAAAAGGGTTTTGAATTTAAATAATAAACTGATTTTTAAATTTGATTTTGAAATTGGTTTTGACTCATATTATCAATTTTGACCCGTTTAAAATTTTAATTAAAATTGACGACTTTTTATATTTTTGTTAAAATTGGATTTTAACTTAAATATAAAACTTAGACCCTAAATTGAATTTTATTTTAATTAGGAGTTTTATCCTAAATTAAAATGTTAATTCAATTTGAATTAGAGTTGGATTCTAATTTAGTGTTTGATTAAAATTTGATTTTAATTAAATTATCCACCCTAATACTTTCTTGAAATTAGAGTTGGAATCTAATTTGACATTTTTAATTGAAATTTGATTTTAATTAAATTGTCTCGCTCTAAAACTTTTCTTAGAATTAGAGTTAGACTCTAATTTTGTATTTAATTAAAATTTGATTTTAATTAAATAAGTTCGCCCTAATATATTGGAATTGGAGTTTGACTATAATTTTATATTTAATTAAAATTTGATTTTAAATTCAATTCAATCGCCTTAAATTTTGAAATTAGAGTTAGACTCTTATTTGATATTTAATTAGAATTCGATTGTAATTAAATTATCTTATTTTAAAACTTTGAAATTAGAGTTGGACTCTAATTTGATATTTAATTAAAATTTGATATTTAATTAAATAGTTCCGCACTGTAATAGTGGAATTAGAATGAGATTCTAATTTGGTATATAAAATTAAAATTTGATTTTAATTAAATATACCAGCTAATTAAATTAATTAATTAGATTAATTAATTATTTCATTGTTCCGATCCATTTGTCTAAATTAGTTTAGACGACTTTAATTGCCAGAAACTTGAAATATGTTTGCATATAATATTAGATATTATATAGGAATGCATTTATATTATGAATGTTTTACTAGTGGATGATTATGGACTCGACCATGTGGATGTGTTGAATGGTTAGTTTTATTCTTGTTGTTTTATGGGCCTGCAAGCTCTAATTTATTTTAGACTTGCGAGTCCGTTATTATTATGGGTATGGGCGTCCAATATTATTTAGGTCTGCGTGCCAACTAGTATAGGATACAAGTTGCAGCTGGACTAATTGAAGATACAAGAAGAGGAGGAGACCATAGAGATGGAGCATTATATGAATCAATGTTATACCCCCTAGGAACTGACCAACTAGTCTTCCTTATGGCTCGGGAAGACTAGATACTATAAGTCCATAATCTTCCACACTATTATATGTATGTTTATTTGCATGTTAGATGTATAATAAAATATATATACTTATTACGATGAGACCTTTGCATGCAAAACCGCTCGTTAAAAATATTAAGTCAGTTTCTTATTCGTCTTCCATCATTATAGTGAAAAACGAGAGTCCTAAATCGATCTTAACTTGTTGAATACACTCAAGGCTGTCTATTATGGATATGTTTGACACTATGAAATATTAGATATTTCTGAATGATGAGTTTGACTTAACTAAAACTTATCTTTTGTTGAGTACACTCAAGGAGATAAATTTTAAAGGCATATTAAAATATTAAGTCATATTTATATTCGCTTTCCATCATTATAGTGAAAAACGAGAGTCCTAAATCGATCTCAACTTGTTGAGTACACTCAAGGCTGGTCTATTAGGGATATGTTTGACACTATGAAATATTAGATATTTCTGAATGATGGGTTTGACTTAACTAAAACTTATCTTTTGTTGAGTACACTCAAGAAGATAAATTTTAGAGGCATGTTAAGCTAACACATACGATATGTAAAGACAAAGAGTTGTCAGCTTAATGATCTGGGAGTTGTATGGAGATACAATTGATAATAGTATCTACCTAAATGTTTTATTATGGCTTGTTGAGTACACTCAAGGTTTCAAATGGGATCCCAACCCACTGAGAATCAAGCATGGATTCCATAAATTTATGTGAGAGGGTCATAAATTTGAGTTAAAAAGTAGGAGCGAAATTAATTTAATAAAAGACCATGTTAAATTAATCGATGCATTTTATATATTATTTTTTTATTTTTGTCGTTTACATTTATTGAATCTTGAGTAACCATATGTATTTGAGCGGCATACTGTATGCCAACAACCAAACCAAATTTTATTGATTGACACTGCAATCTGAGAATTGTTCTCAAGCATGAAAAAATGGTTATGTCCTTGAGTGGCCCTTTCCAGAAACACTTGTTGATGACTCAATAAAGGAAGATGTGGCTGCTATAACAAACACAGTGATGACGATAGCACTGCAACGTATGTGATGTTTGCGACTATGTCACCTGAGTTACAAAAGCAACATAAGTGTATAGATGCAAACACGTGATTTTCCATCTCAAAGTGTTGAATGATGAACAATCACGTGTAGAAAGATATGAGATTTCCTAGCAACTATACTAGTGCATAATGGCAGAAGAGTCTTCAGTCAGTGCTGGTGTGCTGAAGACGTTGATTACTTTGAGAAGTTGTGTCAATCAAGTTCAGTCATGAACAAAGAACTAAGCATGACTTGGTTCTGCAATATTTGCCGAAGAGTTATTCATAACTAATTATGAATTTAACATGAATAAAATTCGAATGCACATTTATTGAGTTGCTGAACATGCTTAAGACTGTTGAGCCCGATATCTATGTTTGTAATGAGCAAATCTTAGTCATAGATTCCTCAAGTGAAGTCTAAAGGATGTTTTAAGAAAACATCTAAGATGGCTAAGATGGTTAAAGCAAACAAGGACAATATTAAATCTAATGACCATTATTATCATTTTGGAATGATAGGTCATTGGAAAAGAAATTGCAAGACTTATATCTACTTCATTAGTTTCGTGGGTATTTGATACCAGATATGAATCTCATATTTGTATAAATATGCAGAAACTAAACAGAAATAGATCACTGCAAAAGGGGGAGAAGTTGATATGTACGTTGAATATGAGCAAATGTTGTTGCATTGCCTATAAGAGCTACTTCTTACATTTGCCTTTAGGCTTAATATTAGAATTAGAGAAATGATATTTTGTTCTTACCATTACTAAGAGCATTAAATAAATTTTATGTTTGGACATGAATTATTTTAATGTAAAGGACAATTGTTGTTCCTTTTATCTTGATAAGATCTTAACGGTTATGGTAAATTACAAAATGACATTTATATTCTAAATATTGAGTATTCTATAATGAGTATAGATAATGAAAGGCATAAAAATGATAATCTGAATAATACATATATCATTGCAGATTTGGTCATATAAATAAAAATGCAATTCCAAACTTACACGGAGATGTACATTTGAGTCAAATGATTTTGAATCATTTGACAAATGCAAAATACGTCTGTTAGGAATAATGATCATATCTCCTTTTACTTGAAAAGGAAAAAGATCTGCATAATTACTGAATCTAATACATAGTGATGTATGTAGACATATATCAATCATTACTAGATAAAATTTCTCTTATCTCATCACATTTACTAGACGGCTATTTCAGAAATGGTCATGTATATTTGATGAAATTCAAGTATGAAACTCTTGAAATGTTCAAGTGATTCAAACTAGAAATTGAGAAACAATAGGTAAATAAATTCTCACACTAAGATTTGATCGAAGTGGAGAGTACATAAAATGTAAAATTTTAGATTATCTAAAAGAGAATGTGATTCTCTCGCAGTGGATTCCTCTACATACATTGCAACATAATGACGTGTCTGCAATGAGGAATCATACGCTACTAGATATAGTGCAACTAAAGACAAGCCATGCAAACACTTCAAAATGATTTTGAGGTTATGCACTGATTGCCACGTGTCGCGCACTAAACGTGTCACATCTAAATCGGTTGACAAAATTCCATATGAGTTATGGAAATGTCCAACTTATCTCATATGAAAGTTTGGACTGTGACGCTTGTGTGAAGCGCACTGAATCAGATACGTTTGAAACTAAATCCGATAAATATATATTTGTGGGATATTCAAGAGACAATTGAATATCAATTCTATAATCCCGTTGAGAAGAAGATGTTCATCTCAAGACACGTCACACTTCTAGAGAGTAAACATTCTAGGAGAGGACGGTGGGAGTAGAGTAAATCTTGAAAGAGTTTAAGGATTCACAAATATAGTTAACCAAGTAGATAACCTGAGTCTGATCCCAAAATGTTGAGGGAATACTCTTGATCAGGAAGTGGAGACTCCTGAGGACATGACAGCTCCATGTAAATCTTGTAGGATCATTCGACCTTCTGGAAGGTAAGAATTCATGATTACTAATCTAGCATTACTAATTGAGGATGATGAACCTACTAATTATGCATAAGCAAAATCAAGTGTTGACTCGCTGACATGGCATAAGACTATGATATCCGATATGAACTTAATGTAACCAAGGTTTGGTTCTTAGTCAATCCGCCTAATAGATTAGAACCCATAGGTTGTAAATAGGTTTACAAGAAAAGTTCAATATGGACTGAAACAAACCTTTTGGAGCTGAAATATTCAATTTGACATAAAAGTCGAAATGTTTGATTTTATCAAAAATGAATTATGTGTTTAAAAGAAGATAGTGGGAACATTGTCACATTCCTAAGAGTATATATATGAGGCATATTATAGGAAATGACGTCTCTATATTTCAATTGTTAAAATTATGGTTGTCAAATAATTTCTTCGCGATAGATGTGAGAGAAGCAAGTTGATCTATAAAGATAGATCTGAAAGATTGTTTAATTCATCCCAATCTATATAAATAAAATCTTAAGAAGATTTTATATGGAGAATATGAACTAAGAGTTCATGAATACATTGATGCTAACTTCTAGTCAAACTAGAGTGATAGTATATCTCAATTAGGATATTGGTTTACTCTTAAGCGGTGTGTTGGAAAGGGTCCAAATCGAAAATAACCATTGATTCAATAATAGAAGCCTTATACAGCAATGCTTTAGAAAGCAACAAAAGTTGTGATCTGGATCAGAAAGTTCATTAATGAACTTGGAGTAGTTCCTAACATTGTTGATCACACACTTCTGCTTGTGATAACAATAGAGTCATCGTGCAAACGAAGGAACTAAAGTCTCATCAATGATCCAAACATGTGTTAAGGCGGTATTATCTCATTGGAAAGATAATACAATAAAATGACGCAAAGAAAGAACGAATTCCCACAAGTTATTAAATTGCAGATCCATTGACAAAGAGTTGTCGCAGCATAAACATGATTGTCATGTGGGCTCTTATGGTATAAGATACATAAGGGATTGGATCTAGTGCAAGTGGGAGTTTGTAAGTGTTATGCCATAGGTCCAATCAACTTTGGACATAAGCACTTTTAATGTATATATAACCGATACATATTTATGGCAAGATCTATTATTTATTGAATTAACATTTTAATTAATTAAATAATAGAATCCGCAGATTCAAGTTTTGGTGATTTGTTAATCACAAGGAGTTGTGATTGTGAAATACAAATTATATATGACTGAATCTTAAATCGTTCGTGGTCGTATGTAATAACGAAATACGGATATCGTTATTATGGATAGACCATCACGTGTAACATTTCTTACTTATTAAATAAGTAGTTGATCTCACAAGTTAAAGTGTGGAGACACTTGAATGAATACGTGAATGTTTTGTTATAAAACAAAACATTGGAGACCCGCTGAGAGATTTCACATGGAAAACTATTTGAGTGTCAGTGGTTAATCTCTAACGTTCGGTAGTGGAATTGGTCCTTTGACTTGAGGTCGTCATAGTACCTTATGTGAGGACAGTCATGCTTTGGTGATGTCGGATGTTGCTATGTCAATGGTCGCTAATACGGCATCGTTCGGGTATGTCAAGAATCATATGAAGGTTGTGAATGATCAATAGATGATTCGTCACTCTTAGATAGTAAGAGATTATGATCTACATTTCATCCAATTAAGTTGATAATGAAATCCTTAGTCAAGGTGAACTCATAAGTCGAAAATGAGTTTTCGACTTACATTGACTTAACAGTAGGATAAAAGATATGATCGATAATTGAGATTGACACATGTCCATATCTCATAATTGATCGGATCATATTGACGAAAGGATTATAGTTTCACGGTAAACGAACAAGTTTGGTTTTGTCACGCCACGTGACATTTTCCATCACATGTATTGCCCTGACACATTGCTAGATGTTAATCTGGGACGACGAATGTGAATTGATGATAAATTAAAAGGGGTATAATTTATCAATTTTGATTAGATCAAAATAATAATTCACGTCGTTAGGTATCGTGATCGGGAACATAATGTGTCACACACAAAAGAGAACCAGAAGAATGATATTTACCAATTAATTAATTGACAAGTGTTGTATAATTAATTAATTAAGTTGCTTATTAATAGGCCCGAATTAATTAATTGGATTAATTAATTCATTGACCGGATTTAATTAATTTGATTAATTAAATATTGGATCGGGTTAAGTTAAGAGATGGACCAGCCCGTTTGGACTTGTATTAATAGGCTGTTAGGGTTTGAAAAATCGAAGAGAGATTTTTCATTATTCTTGCTAGCACGAGAAAAGAAAATCATAGCCATCATTCTTGTTCTCTGTGTGGATCACCATTGGAGACTGGACAATTGGACAGCTTGGATTGCAGATCGTGATCATTGGAGTTCGAGAATCAGCAAAAGAGTTTGCAGAATTCATTAAAGGTATTATTCTAAACACAGTTTCTATCTAAACAAAATGTAGATCCTTGTTTGGGAATCGAAATTTGTTCTAATTTCGCTGCGCATGATTAAGTAGCTTCCCAACAAAAGTGATTTTCAATAAAACTATTTCAATTTCAGGTTCATATATAATACGTATATTAAGAATTGATTGGCTTCAATCTTAAAATTTTGTTGAGAACCAGTGTTTGTACTCTGCTTATGTCTATCTTTTCAAAAATGGCCCAAGCATTACACGAGGTAGAAAGTAAGCTAAGTGCGTTCGATTTATTGCACGCGGCCAGTTTTCAATATATATATTTATGATTTTTTTTTGCCTGTAATTAATAACATTATCTTAATAATTAAAGATAACGAATGATTTTTTAGTTAGGAATATTAAATACACAAATTGTTTAACAAGTTTAATTTATCAAAGAAAATTTCATTTATAAATAAATTAGTAAAAATATAAAATTAAATACTAAATGAGTATTATGTCGCTAACAAAGTTAACAATTAAAAAATAACTTATAAGTTAAATATAATATAAAAAGGAAGGAAAACATATATTTCTTATATATAATTATCATATAAACAATAAAATATAAACAGATTAAACTTATGCGAGTGACATTAAAAACTTCTCCTTAGTGATTTCTCAATAACATCTATTGGTATACTATTTCATCTGAATCACCAACAAATATATTAATAAGAATTATCAATAGTCATACTGTCATCAATCCTCAACGACTTCTAGTTGGTGACTGAAAAATCGTTACTCACACTGATTCTGTCATTAATCGCTAACAAATAGTGTGTTAGTGATTATCAAGAATACCGTTGCCTATAATTATGTGTGAATCACCAACCTCATACTATTGACAAATTTTAGTCAATGATTATTTGCATCATTAAATTTTTATTATTGTGTCCGAAAAGGCGTACGTTTTTTATTTTGCCTAATGCCTCCAAAATGGCCTGTGTCTTTTGCATTCTCGGATAAAAGAGAATTGTCATAAACTGACACGTTGTATGACATAATTTACGTACATTTGTAAATGGCAAATTATCTCCGTGTTTGAACTTGCCTATGTATATGTCTCTCCATGCCCAAATAAAAAGAGTTGTGACAAATTCACATAAATCTTTACAACAGTATATATCAATAAATTGAAAGGAGAAGTTCACATCGTCAACCTTAAATTTATCATCACCTCACAAGTGTGTCTAGTACTAATGCATGGGTCCATCAACATTTTGTTGTCATGTTTCATTTATGGCTGAAAAAAATATTTAAGTTATTTAATTTCAACAGAATATATTGATGACTAAGGCTAGACCTGAAACTTGTTACGCCTGAGTCGAACTCTGAAAGTTGGTCATTCAAATGGTAGTGTTCCCTCAATTTTTTTTTTTTTTAATTTTTTTGTGTACAATTTATTCTTCTACTTATTTTCAATTATACATTTTTTAATAAAATAATATTTTTCATCACATCAATAATTTTTCCCTTTTTTTAACCACACATTATATATCAATCTACTATTCCAAAATAAATTCTTCCAAAATAATGTGGCTCAAATACACCCTAAGTTTAGTTAAACAGAATGCTTAAATTGAAATGAAATGAAAGTTAAGTGACTAATTTAGACAAAATGAAAAGTCGAACGATGAAAATGAAACCATGAAATAAGTTGGGTGACCAATAGTGTCCCAATTCGCTTTTTTTTTTTTCCCTTCTTTTCTTCCCCTTCTTCTCCATTACCTGCTGTTCAATCACAGAAAACCCTTGCACTGATACCTCCAAATCAGTACAAGCCTTATTTCAAACTCATATATTTGCACACATATACACTAATTATTTTATACTATAATTATGGATGAAGGAGAAGGGGGTTTAAGCTTCGACTTCGAGGGGGGCCTAGATACGGGCCTGACACAACCCACAGCATCTGTACCCGCAACCCATTCATCGGCGGACCCGATCACCGCCTCGGCGGCAGCCTCCAATGCCAACAATTCGTCAGCCGCCCAAGTTCAGGCGGTTCAGGCGGCGGATGGGCTGGGAGGGGGCAGGCGGAGCTTCCGGCAGACGGTGTGCAGACACTGGTTGCGATCGCTTTGCATGAAGGGTGACGCCTGTGGATTTCTCCATCAGTACGACAAGTCACGGATGCCCATCTGTAGGTTCTTCCGCCTCTATGGGGAGTGCCGTGAGCAGGACTGTGTGTATAAACACACAAACGAGGATATCAAAGAATGCAATATGTATGTATACATGAAGTTTTTCCCGTATTTTTGGTATTTGTGGGGATTTGTATGTGTGCGCGTGTTCTTGACGATGGTACTGAGCAAGGTTCGACCTTCTAAGCACTTGTTTTGTAATGTGATGGGGTTGGTTTGGCTGCAGTGAATGTCTTTTATATTTAAGATTATGAAAAAAATTAACGATTATCGGATATGCAAGTGTCATGGGATTTGGTTTTATAAATGAATTTGGCCTGGCATTATGAGGATTTAATGGGTTGTTAAGGTAATTGGTTACGGCAATGTCAGAGTGAACTACTCAATTTTTCCCACTTCCTCTGGATATTGTTTCCCTCTGCCCATTGGATGAATAGTTGTCCTTCCACAAGATGAATGCTCTGGAAGGATATATAAGCAGATAATAGATATATTGGTACATTATTGTCTTTGGGTCATTGAAAAAAATATTTATTTTCCTACATAAAACGAATTGAACAAGTTTTCTTCGTATATGATATATCATGTTTTGTGTGTGTATATCAGGTATTTTCATCTTCTCATGCATGATAAAAGTTTTTACTAGGATTTATGTATACATATAATTATGAAATGCTACTCCCAACAATATTGGGAACTCATTTGAAAGTTTAGTTAACGCTTTTCATACTCAATATTATGCTAAATTTGTTATTCTGTCTCGATCTCATCGATGGTTAAAAAAAAGAAAAATAATTGCACCAGAATGTCTTATCATCTATCATCTGTCTGTTTTCTGATTGGAGGCTCTATAT
The DNA here is from genome assembly GCA_019097785.1 of Fraxinus excelsior. Lineage (NCBI taxonomy): Eukaryota > Viridiplantae > Streptophyta > Magnoliopsida > Lamiales > Oleaceae > Fraxinus > Fraxinus excelsior. The sequence goes on along the minus strand of CM032625.1, from coordinate 29,881,875 downwards.
TATAGGTATAAATTGGGATTTTGTCCAAACGGTCCTGATTGTCGGTATAGGCACGCAAAGCTGCCAGGACCTCCACCTCCCGTGGAAGAAGTTCTTCTGAAGATTCAGCAGTTGACATCCTACAACTATGGGAACTCAAACAGGTTTCAAAACCGTAATGCTAATTACGCCCACCAGACAGAAAAACCACAGTTCCAACAAGGGCTCAACGGGGCGAATCAGGTTGGAAATACGACCATGATAGAGTCCTCTAATGTGCATCAGCAACAAAATCAACAGTCTCATCAGCAGGTCAGCCAGGCTCAAATACAGAATCCTCCTAATGGCCAGCAAAATCAAGCTAGTAGGACAGCAACATCCTTGCCCCAAGGAACATCTAGGTGTGTTCAGAGTAACAAGGTCTTTAATTAGGTTGCGTGAACAGTTCATGTATTTATTTGTGGATGTTACTTTGAGAGATCTGTCCTGCGTCGACTGTAATTAGTGTCTTTAAAGCCTACATAGTTGTTTCTTCGTCTTTAATTTGACATTTGTTTTCTCATAATTCCACATTTGTTTTCTCAATCAATGTATATTAGCTTTCCTTATGCTCTTTTGCTCTTCCATATTATAACCTTGTTTACACGATCTAGCACTGGATTGAATGAGCAGTTAAAAAATGTACTGGACCTCAAGTCTACTTGGAATAAGGCCTAGCTTCTTCTTGTTATTTACTCACAAGAGGAATGGATTTGAACTCTTGCCATTTTACACGACATTATTTTGAATGAGAGAAATGCTCTTGCCCTGCTGTTGTAGCATTGCTGTACATTTATTGGCAATGGATTGCCTTGGAGCTGATGACATTTACTAGAATATATGTTGTTCTTTCATATTGCTCTGAAAATAATATCCGTGAAAAGCTAAGGCACTGACTGAGACAGGGCAGGATTCTTCTTTTTCTTCAGTGGGGGGTGGGTGCCCATCAGTTCTTCCTAACATCTTTGAACCTGTAGTATGAATCCCATTTTTTAATAATTGATTTTGACCATGTTGGATAAGGTAAAAAGACTTTAATTGCTCTGGCAGGATGGTTATGTTAAAACCTTTGAACTAATGACGATATGTTATGCTTAGCTTTATAGCAAGAAAGTCAAAAAGGACAACTTTTTGGCGGACGAGACTAACACAATTAAAATTATTGGTCAATGCATTTAGTTTCATTCATGATTGTCTAATACTAAGATGCAACTAGTAATTTTTTCAGAAAATGATTCTGATGGTTAAAGATGAATATGCTACATGTCAGTTGAAGTTGTTGTATCTTTATGGCAATTTGAATCAATTATCGATGAGTGTTTATTCTCCATGTGTAAACGTGTTTGATTGTCATAAAATCTTCAAAACTGGGTTCTATAGTTTGATGTGTGAGCCCTGAAGTAGTTAATATTCGTAATGATGCTTTACATGCTCTAGTGATTAGTCCAATCCAGTGTTGTCTTTATATCATATACATTAAATCCAGTTGAAAATATGTTTGAATTGAAAAAAAATTGTCTTTTCTTGCCTCTCTGGGGCTGATTCTTCAAGGAGTTTGGCCTTCTGTTGTCCCTTGAGGTGTTTTAGTTCGATGCAACCTGGCTCTTGCCATGTCTGGACAATGCTTAGGGGAGTTATGGGAGAATGAAAACTAACTTTATTGTGCTGGACTTTGAAGCCATGAATATGTTCCCTTCCCTCCACCTCCCTAAAGGGAAAAGGGTTAAGTTCCATATCAGGTTGTTTCAGTGCATTTCTTTTTATGAATAGATTTTTGTTTATATATATTGAGTCCCTGTACTGCAGCGCGTGATAATTATTTTTTTGCATAATTTCAATGTTTGGAATAATTTGAATCGAATCACTTCCCTCATATTATTTCTCCAAGTAAATTTCCTCATCCCCTCCGTTTCTGTAAATGTTGTTTCCTTTGAGACCTTGTTTCTTACTTTTTGTATTCCATTTGCATATGCATATGTAGGTATTTTATTGTCAAAAGTTGCAACCGTGAGAATCTGGAATTGTCTGTACAACAAGGAGTATGGGCAACCCAACGAAGCAATGAGCCTAAACTAAATGAAGCTTTTGATTCTGTTGAAAATGTCATTTTGATCTTTTCAGTCAACAAGACTAGGCATTTTCAGGTAGGTTAAATATCCCCATGTTATTAAAATTTCTGAAGTTGTGAGTGAAAGGTCAAGAAGTTGTTATATTTGGTTTACTTTATAATTTCAAACAAAAATATTTTCTACTTATTTATATTTACACTGCAGATGTATTTGTTATTTATTAGGGTTGTGCAAAGATGACATCTAGAATTGGTGGCTCCGTCAGTGGAGGAAATTGGAAGCACGCACATGGAACTGCTCACTATGGGCGGAATTTTGATGTCAAGTGGTTAAAGGTACACACTTTTGTTTTCCCAATATTTACATATCGTTGAAGGAATTTCACTCTTCAAATCTAGCTGCTGTGAGATGAACTAGACTTTTCACCGTTTCTCTCAATGACACCTTCCTGAGGGCATATGATTATGGGAAATGGTGGAGATTATGCTGTATCAAATTCTGAGGTGTAGCATTGTTCTGATCAAATAACTCTGGTAGCTTGAGAAATTGGTTGTTAGAAGATAGTAACTGACTATAAATAGTATGATGACGATTTAAATTGCGCACATCCTAATCCTCATTTACGTTGGCTCGATGAATCTTATTTTCTTGTTGGAGAATACCGAAGGGTAAAGTCCTAGTGTCTTTTTTTTGTATCTCAAATGGCCTTCATAACTGGTATTTTTAACCATTTAAATCAATTTTCTCTTCATTTTGGTGGCATTTGTAACGACCCGAGCCTAATGCTTAAACTGTTATATCATAGTATTGTCTGTTTTGGGAAAGCCTGGGCACATATTACCTCTCACGAATTTCTGTTGCGTTCTCCAAGATTCGAACCCAAAACTTCTGCCTTCTGAGAGACTTAAGCTGAATCCTAGTGTCAATTGGATGCTCCTAAAGCGAACTATGATATAACGATTTGGGCATGAGGCACGGGTCGTTACAGAAAACTTGATATCTAATTGGTACTAGGATTCAACTTTAGTTTCAAAAGACATGTCTTTAGTTCGAATATTGGGGGATGTGACAAAAATCCGTATAAGGTAACATGAGTTTAGACTCTTCTAAAGTGGACAGTACATATGATATAACGGCTTGGACACGAGTCTCGTGTCATTGCAAAAAAAAAAAAACGAGCGTTTTCTAATGACTATTGTTCAATTGGTATCGGGATTCAACTTAATTTTCTCACAAAGCAAGTATTGAGTTTGAATATTGGAGGATGCGATATAAATCCATGAGTGGTAAGATGGGTTTAGGTTCTACCAAAGCGGACTATACATATGATATAACAACTTGGGCATTAAAGCTCGGATCGCTACATTATCACTTCCATCCTTTTGCAGTTGCCAATTTTTCAAAACCATAAAGCATGGTGGTGTGAATGACTGTTTGTGCCACATCTATTAAAACGTGTGCATGACACTTTTTGATGCAGAATGTTGAATAGGAAAATTATTCATCCCGACAGATTATATGTTGTTTACTCTATAATTATGGAACAATTATATTCAGCTGTCAACTTGTTCCTGTATTCCCATCATCATCGATGGGATTTAAAGTTTTGGTTGTCTGTATTCTTGCAATACTGTCTGAAAGACGATGTTTACATGCTTTTTCATTATATGTGAGCTTGCACATGGATCAACACTTATATGCACATTTTTTTATTTGGTCATTGTACAATGTGCACTCATCTTCCTCAGAATGCTTACATGGCAATTGTCTAAGGAAAAGTCTGAGCTATTACCAACTCTGGGTCAACAGTTGTCATACCAGGAGTAATTGCTAATATGTGCTATTACTGTCATCACTTCACGGGCAAAATGTCATCTTTTTGTTTTTTATTTCCAAGTTTAGGTCATTTATGATATGAAAATTACTATTTTGCCCCTTCCATTTATTTGCAAATTCAAAATGTGGAAACATTACAAGAAACTCCAATTCGGCATTTTTTTCTATGATACAGTTCCATTTTCTATTCAACACTTCCAACTTAACTGAATTTTGGTGTACATGTTGCATATTCTAAATCATCAACGGTGAGTAAAACAACCACTCTGATCTGGATGCTAACCGTTGTGTTTACATGCAGCTCTGTGAATTGTCCTTCCATAAAACGCGGCATTTGAGAAACCCATTCAATGAGAACTTACCAGTGAAAGTACTTACTTGAAACTCTTTCTTCTTGTATACATCTCTATGATTTACTTCGATATTGGCAAATTTATGCTCTGTTTGCAGCTCATTTTATTCTGAATCAATTGAAATTTGAAGAGAAGTCAATATTTTTAGGCGTTAATACCAATCTGGAATTCTTTTCAGCACGTTAGAATGTGTTATAATAACAAATACAATGATGATACATTACAATGGTCCGCTAGACAAATGATTTGGCTCTTTGGTGCCCTACAAATCTTGTACTAAAATTGTTAACGATATACTTCATAAACATATGAAGTTAAAGTCTAGTTTATCTTGCGTTTTCTTTACCCCCTAGGAGTGCTACCCTTTGTGATTAACTCACAGATGGGAATGAAAAATAAAAAAAATTAATCTGATCCACGCAAGTTGTGAAAGTTGCTGTGGAAGCTGAAATAGGGATTTGAAGATGAATGAAACGGGGGAAATAAACCGGGGAACATCTTGTCTGGTTGGAAAAATCAAATATCTATAAACCTGTCCAAAGCTTATTTCCCTTGATTTTACTAATTGCAACATTCGCACTAATTCATAAAGATGGATTAATAAAAACTGATACAGTTGGGATGTGTAGTTAATATAGATAATTCAAGTAATTGTTAACCCAACCTAGAAAGTGAAACTTGTAATGTGTCTTGTGCTCTAAGCTCCTTAGATGCCGGTTATTTGACTTTTTTTCTTGGGCCAAATTTAATTGGGATTTATAAGTTTTTCTTTGATGATGTTCTGCTCATGTTTCTGCAGATAAGCAGAGACTGTCAAGAGCTAGAACCGTCCATTGGAGAGCAGTTGGCATCCTTACTCTACCTTGAGCCGGACAGTGAACTTA